>OZ025267.1:21784002-22266502 GCA_964019165.1 Mastigias papua
TTAGGCTATGGTCACAGTCCAAATGTTATCCGAGCTTGAAGAGATTATACAGTATAAATTAATGCCTGAACGACGTGAAGCCATCAAGCAATCTTGGTGGAGACGTTTACAGGTAATTTCAACTCGATCTTTTACCTTTCAATTATGATTCAAAGGGGTTTTTTCGTGTGTAGATAATTATATATCCTATCCTATTATATCCTATTCTATCCTACCTTATCCTAGTCTATCCTATAATCTTTCGAGCGTCTGTGCATCAGACAGTTGTGTGGCCTGGTTCTGTTTTCGGAACGTTAAGCCTTAGATAATAACGTAAATTTTCCTATACTTTGTCGTTTGAGATCTTGTTGATTGTCTACATTCGTAGCGTTGTGATTTTTGACGCGTTAGATCTCCATAATTTGCTTCTTTTTAGCAGGGATGTCAGCCAGTTGTGGAAGATTGGCAGAAAATCATCCAAGTACACTCGTTAGTCTTAGAACCGCAAGAGGACATGCAAACTTGGTTGAAATATGCAAGTCTTTGCAGGAAAAGCAAACGTTTGGTTAGTTAGTTAATTATTCTGTAGTTTTATTGCAGATTAATTTCGCCTAACTTTTTATTGTAGTCTGTACCTATTACGTCGTTAATATTGCTTACATGACGTTTATCATTTGCACTGATATTACTCTGCTAATATTCTCTCTATTACTCATATTGCCTCCATTACTATTATTGCTGTCACTAATATTACACTACTGATATTACCTAAACTTCTAATATAGCTTATTTTGAAGTTAACTAAACTACTCTGAGTAGCGTCGAATGAAAATCAGGACAGTTCTTGCCATGGCTTGGACAGGTATCTTTAAAGTGTATATTTCATGATGTCATGAAAGCAAATTAACTTGTATGGGTTTCTTTATGCAGGCGCTTTCGCACAAAACATTGGTTATGCTTCTTGGAATTGATCCGAGCAAAAATCCAGACCAGCCCATTCCTGCGACATACCCAGAGGTTACATTTGCGTACATCAAACATATGTGGAAAAGTGACCAAAAGGTGAGGAAAGTCCTATCTCTCTGTCAACTGCTTTACTCGTCTTACGATCTGTAGAGGGAAAATCCGTAAAGTGTTTGCGTTATTTAAGTTCATCAAGTGCGTAATTTTTACTGATGCTCTTACTGGTAATGTGAAGAGAAAATAGTCTTTTTACAATACAGTTATAATTATCAGTCTTGGATCAATAACTATTTGATTCATCCGCTTTTCAGCAAGAGGCATTTCAAAAGCTATCGCATTTTGTTAATTCCACGCTAAGACAGCAAACAATGCAATCAATTTCTCCAGATGAGAGAGAGCAAGAACATCGACAAGCCTTGCTTAAGTTGCAGGCTAGGTAAGAATTTCCGAATCCTTTCATATAGCCTCATTTTTAATTATGCTGTTTGCTCGTTTCTTCTATGAAGAAGAACTTCTTTTCATGACATATACTTTATAACTCATTTTTGTTTTTATTATTTTACGAATTATCTGAGCTCTTTAGAAATTTTTTATAACTGTGTTAGGTCCAAAGTCTTGCAATAATGGAATATGGGGAATTTTTTCTGAAATTTATTGCCGGAGTAATCTTCTACATTTACTGTCACCTGTTGGCAAAGGTAGTTTGGTTCAACATGAATTTCCAAACACATGAACAAAATGGATTAAAGTCTTGAAGCTACCGTGGAAGCATTTAAGAATGGTTTATAGAACGGTTAATGAACACATTTTCATGGCATGAAATCTTGTCTTTTTCGTTATTTCAAGCAGTGATACAGAACTGAGTTGTTAGAACTTTTTCTTGATTCTCTACTTAATTCATATTAATATTTGTAGTTATTTCTGTGCTATTGAAGACATGGAGTGCTATTTGAAATTCATCTTCCTAATTAGCGTTGTTTTTTATGTAGATGCTATCTAAAGATGGGCAACTGGATGGTTGCATTGGAAGGCATAAACGACAATACTATTCCACTGTTTATTCAATATCACGCGAATGCTACTGAAAATGATAGAAATTGGTACAAAGTGAGTATGATTTCATGCTTTGTTATATTTCTGTCCAGAATATGACATTGATTATAGATAATACAGTAGACATTTTCCTTCATCCGTTTGTTCTAAGTAAATGAAATTTTCCAC
The DNA here is from genome assembly GCA_964019165.1 of Mastigias papua. Lineage (NCBI taxonomy): Eukaryota > Metazoa > Cnidaria > Scyphozoa > Rhizostomeae > Mastigiidae > Mastigias > Mastigias papua. The sequence continues at coordinate 21,786,166 of OZ025267.1, forward strand.
GGATTCAAAATGTTCCACCGTTTTTAGCAAGCATTACTGTTTCCAAAAATTGTCACAAATTAAAGAAGTTGTCTGGTATTCTGTATGGCAGTCGTCCTACCAAAGTTTACCGATCTTTCAGTTGTGTTATTTAGTCATGGATTTAATTTGACTTCACCAGAAAGCTTAGTTGTGGCATGTAATGAGGAATGATCTTTTGATATTGAAGCCTGTTTCCCTCTTTTTCAGGCGTGGCATTTGTGGGCATTGATGAATTATGAGGCTGTATTGTATTACAAGCATAGGAGTTCGAATGGGGATTCGTCTCAGCCATCTTCTCCTCGTTCACCATCTCTCTCTCCTCGTGGAAGCATGGTAACTTCACATTATATTATATTGTATTGTAGCATGTTATTTTATATTATATTCATTATGTTATTTTTAACATGTTCTCGTATAGAATAGTATATTATAATATACTATATTGTATAGTATTTTGAATTATATATTATATATATTATTTATATCATATTATATTGTATTATTCTGTATTATGTTGCACTATGTTAAGTTTATGTTATGTTAAGTTATATTATGCTATATTGTATGTTTTATTATATTATATCATATTATATTATGTTATGTTATATTATTTCATGATATTATTTCGTTTCGTTGCCTCAGCTGCTCAAAACAGACTCACACTCCCTTTTGATCAACAACAATCTTTTTCTTGGCATTCAATGCTCCGCTATTCAAACAGCGCATAGTGTTCTTTTAAATACATTTGGACTATTTCCCAAGTCATAAGCAAGACTTCTCTTTAATTTAGTAACTTTGATCTTTTCAGAGTGCTATAGATGTTGTCCATTCGTACACTGTTCCTGCTGTGCACGGTTTTGTCAGGTCGATTGCTCTTTCAAGTGGGAATTCCCTACAAGACACGCTAAGGTAGTGCTACAAAGATATATCAGCTTAATGCTAGGGGAATTTTTTTACAGTAAGAGTATGCAAGAATATTAATTTACAAATTTTCCACATCAGCCGGCAAAACTTTGGCTCGAGTATTACTTCCAACACTGTTATTGTTTGGCAAGTGATATCTTATACCAACTGACACTCATGCTGCAAGTGCTTTCATATTAAGCACTGAACTGAATTACAAAGTGATTACACAATAAGTGTGCTTTCATATTGAATAACAAATGCAAACTAGAATGCTCGCTCAGTTTTAAAGTTTTATATTATTGAAATGAATGTCACCCGTCTTTGCTATTGTGTTAGATACATGCAGCGAATTTTCCTATAAGTCCATCTTTTGATCCCATTCGTCTTTATATTTCACTCATGAAGTCCGTTGGTCAGTGTCCTAGCTATCGGATTTTGTGCTCTAGCTGGACTTTTTAAATGCATCACGTTTCCTTACAAATGTGTTTGTGACCTTGAGAACCAGGAAACATTGCCCTAGGGCTCTTCTTGTATCCTGTGTAACGCCATATGGGTACAAACAAAGTCTTTATGCAGAGATTCGACCAAATTTTTGGCATTGTGACTTCATGAGATACAATAGATGGTGTAGGACAAAGTTTTTCGTCTTTTGTTTAGTTTTGAGTTCGTCTTGTTCTGCTTTGTTAGATTATTGACAATTTGGTTCGAGTACGGTAACTACCCTGAGGTTTACGAAGCTTTGGTTGAAGGAATTAAAACAATTCAAATTGATAACTGGCTTCAGGTTTGTATCTTTGAAATCTGCAGCATTTGAAATGTGCGTAGCATTTGCAGTTGATATGCAACATTTGTTGCTGAAACTGTGCTGTTTTTTCTGCTTTGGTAGGCCCTTCTACTTTTCAGATTCATTTGAAAAATGTGTGATACGTTCTCATGAAATTACCAAAACTCATGAATCATCAATGATATTTTGGTTTTGCTTTGATCCTGTGTCATTTTAGGTAATCCCACAACTCATTGCTCGCATTGATACTCCACGGCAATTTGTTGGAAGATTAATTCATCAGTTGCTGTCTGACATTGGAAAGCAGCACCCACAGGTATCTAAACACGTCTTGGTTTCTCTGTATCACGAAATTACTATCCGATATTTTCACTAAAGGGACCTGGTTGGACGGTTTGCCACAGGTCATCAACATCTGCCACAATTCAGAATCCACACTAAACTAATCGCTATCATGGTAAGGGCGGTGTCTCTCTGTGCCGGCTTACCACTACAAGGATGTTTCCAACCATGGACTAGCCATTGTCATCATCATAATCATCATCATCATCATCATCATCGTCATCATCATCATAATCATCATCATCATCATCATCATAATCATCATAATCATTAACATCATCATCACGTCATCATCACATCATCGTCATCGTCATCATCGGATCATTCATCAGCGAATCAGTATCACTGTCATCAATCGTTACCAGTCATAACCAATAGTTATTTAATTTTTTAAATTGTTGCTGATCGCAGTTGTGATTCAACAGTTCATTTTATCGATTGTTCTAGTTGCAGATGCAATTCTGTTTTCATCATGATCATGAAATTTGTAGTTTGACAATTGTTTTTGTAATTTTGTTTCGATGATGCTTTTATCTTGGTTTTAGGCTTTGATTTACCCACTAGCGGTAGCTTCAAAATCGGCGAGTGCTGCCCGCCGCAATGCCGCAAATCAGATACTGAAAAATATGTGCGAACATAGTCAAACTCTTGTACAACAGGCGATGATGGTAGCATTTACTTCTTCGATTTTCATGTATTCTATTCACCCTTTGCGTTGCCTCATGATTAAAAATTTTGATGAAATAAGATTCTTGGTTATACATACACCAACAAATAAGTCTTGCAATACGTCAGCTTTGCTATAATTACAACTCACTTTAAATAGCTTTTTCTGAGTGAAATTCCTACGCCCTTCTGTCGTAGTTATCTGGCCTAATTTCATTCATTGATGGTAGGGACTTAGCTTGTTTTTACCGAATTTGGCAGTAGTTTGTCAAGGCAGGTTTTGTTCAAAGATTTCGATGCTGATTGCAAAATGTTAGAACAGACTGGGAGACGCATAAATAGCTTGGTCAACTGATTCTAGTTTTTAACAGAAACCATCCTTTTATTTTCTGTATACCAGTTACAAATATTTGTATTTAGAAAAAGAAATGAAAAGGAAAATTGAGATGGCTTATTGTCGAATTGGTTGTTGTTTTGTCCAATCTATGGAGTTTTTTGTTGTAGCTTATATTGCCGGGCCATCTTTAATAACCTTTTGTTCTCGTTAGGTAAGCGAAGAGCTGATTCGTGTTGCTATTCTGTGGCATGAATTATGGCATGAAGGCCTGGAGGAGGCATCCCGGTTGTACTTTGGTGAGAGAAATGTCAAGGGAATGTTTTCAGTACTTGATCCATTGCATCAGATGATGGAAAGAGGTGCACAGACATTAAATGAAACCTCTTTTCAACAGGTAAGTACTTTCTTGATTAAAATAGGGTCTTTAGTTTGCCATTGGTACGGTTTATGATAGAATATGCGTCAGTATTTCCTTGATAATAGTATGCATTTTTCTGTCTTTGATATCTTGGCATTATTGGAAATGTTTGAATTTTTCACAGATATATTTTCCGATCAATGTGTCGTGAGCAATACTTTCTCTGGGCCTTTTCAGACATAGTATGAGGGAAAGCTTTATAGCAGCTTTTATTCTAGGCTTGGTGTATTCAAATTCGTTTGGATAATTTTAAACGAGGAATGATTCACGACGAGCTCTTCAAAAGCCTTGAAGAACGTAAATATTTCAGTTTCTGTTTCAATTGTCATTGTTTCATCTCACATAGGCCTATGGAAGAGAACTAATGGAGGCTCAAGACTGGTGCAGAAAGTATCAGAGATCAAGTAACACAAAAGATTTGACCCAGGCTTGGGATTTGTACTATCACGTTTTCCGTAGAATATCAAAGCAGCTTCCACAGGTATTTAGATTTTAGTATGGAGTATGTCACCTAATATTTTCTTATATTATGTTTTGGTACATGTTGTAGTATTGTTTTAGTGTATACTGTTGTATTATGTGGTATACTCATGTTTATTTTGTTACGTTTAAGTGTGTTTTGTTATGTTATGATGCATAGTTTTTATTATCGCATTTTGTTTTATGTTTTATACTGCTAATTTCTTGTATTTTGCACAATATTTTAGCATAGAAGTGCCAACAGTACCCTCAGTTTTTGCCCATAGTATTGGTATAATACTATCTTCATCTATGTATTTGTATAGGGCGCCTGGAACATTGTTAAAGTAAATCGACTATGGCCAGGAGGTCTCTTATTATTGGCTTAGATGGCTATATCGCTGTTTTAGTAATACAGTGAGATCGCCTCTTTAAGGTTTACAATGTAACGAAGAATTTATCCTTGTAGCTGACGTCCTTGGAGCTTCAGTATGTTTCTCCAAAACTATTGAGCTGTAGTGATCTTGAGCTAGCTGTACCTGGTACGTACGAACCACACAAGCCTATTGTACAAATCAAACATGTCAGTACAACTCTCAATGTCATTACGTCCAAGCAACGGCCAAGAAAACTGAGCATAACAGGTTGTACATTTACTTGTCTTGTTTGTTAATATATTTCTTTGTCTTATTTATTATCTCATATTTATTATCACTTGCATCGAAATTTTCTTATTATCATTGAATTCCATGTGTATAAATCTTTTTATATATATGTACATGAATATATGCATGTGTATGTTCGTTTTTATGTGTGTTTGTACATATGTATATATGTCCAGGCGTGCAACTGGCATTTTTAGGGCAGGGGTCTTATCATCAAAAAAAGGCACACCAAACACTTTCTATAGATAATATATCTTGAAATTATGTAAACAAAACAGAAGCAAACAGTTTCAAAATCATCCAAGAAAAGGGCAGTGCTACCTTATTGAAGAAAAGGGCAGGGGGGTCTAGACTGTAAGGACCCACCCATATGTTTGTATGTATGTATATATTGCATTCATATGATATTTTGGTATACTGCCAGTTATTAATTTGTAGATGGTCGCATATGTTAGAGTCAAGTTTGTTGGAGATATTGATGTTCGAAATATTAATGCAAAATGCTTTTTTGTAGTTTCTTATCCACCCTGTATTCTAGCGCTGTTCTATATCTTTGTCTGCGTCAGCTGTTTTAGCTCAGAATGAAGAAAAGTACCACGAAAATTGCTCCTATTTTAATGTTGACTTATTCATGTTGACTTTCCCTCTTTCTAGGGAGCAATGACCAAGAGTACATGTTTCTGTTGAAAGGCCATGAGGATTTGAGACAAGACGAACGTGTTATGCAGTTGTTTGGTCTCGTAAATACTTTACTTGCTGCAGACACGGAAACATTTAAAAGACACCTTGGGTGCGTTTTGGAAATTGCTTTTTCGGATTTTAATGCTTAAAAGCATCTCTTTTGCTCTATTTCCCATCAACAATTAATTGTCACATGTAATCCGTTTATGTTGCTTTCAAACTTTAGTTGCGCGTACAGAAAAAGAGCACTTCTTAATGCAATTAAGAGTAAACTTTGTTAGAATTCCCTCCCGTTTTAAGACTTTAAGTCTGCACTGAGATCTATATCACAGAATATTCAAAATACAGCTGTGGCGCCTCGATTTCGTGCTTGTCATAGGATCGGAAATGTTATCTACAATAGTCGCCAAAAGTCCTTGGGACACTTAGAAGAAACAGATAAAAAATCACTTTCCTCTACATATTGTCATAGTTGCTACAAACATGTACCCCCTTCCCCCTAGAATAATGTTGGTTCGCTTGTGGGACACTTGAAGTTGGCGTGCACGCGAAATTTTCCCATTATCGCAGGTACTTCTCCAGAAAACCAACATTGTTTCAGGGGGAGAGGGGGATGAAAGTTCGTTGCAGAATACAAAAAGTGCAAAGTGTTCCAGGGCTTTTGGCGAGTATTGTAGTTACATTTTCAAACTGAACTTACTTCTCATATACTATGTTATAATATATGTATGGCCTCGGCCAGTTGTGAGTAACCTTTTAGTATGATAAGTCAATTCTTTTCGTCAAGTGAGCCATAGGTACACTAAACTCAGTGAAGCTTGCATTAGTCAGAACCTAATGGATCTAAACTATTCTACACTATACAGAAGTTGGCAAAGAGTGGGGGTATCTACTTGCGGATCACAAGAATTCCCTTCGTGGGTCAGATTATGGCCTGCGGGCCGTACGTTGCCCGCCCCTGGTCTAAACCATACTATAGATATTTTTTCTGTTTATATGGCGGTGAATAATCTCACAATAGTATATTTCTTTTGCTCGAATATTGTGTTAGTTCTTTTCGTTGCACTACAGAACTTTGTATGAATATCTTAAAGTAACATGACTGTTCCTTTCCTCTTATATCATAATAAAGGGTTCACAAGGAATACCATGTTGGTCTTGCATAAAAACTGGCTTCTCGTTTTATCTCATAGTACTAGTACAGACTGCAAGATACTGCATGGCCATCGATTCATATGGGTTTTTTCCTTTTTCGATTTAATGCAAGCGTACATTTTTGCGGCTGTAGGTAGGCACATTTTCATCGTAGCGCAGAAATACGTAGAGTGACCCGAATTTGAAGCTGCCTGGCTCACTCCTGAACCCTGTTGATGTTGAATTTCTTTTTTCTTCTGAATCTGATTTACACCAACCTTTTCTGATACCAGGATTCAAAGATATGCAGTTGTTCCATTGTCTACTAATTCAGGGCTGATCGGATGGGTGCCTCATTGTGATACATTGCATACACTGATACGAGACTACCGAGATAAAAAGAAGATACTTCTCAACATTGAGCACCGTATTATGCTAAGGGTAGGTAACTCATCGCCTTTCTGATTTCTGATGCATTGACGGATTTTAGTTGCAAACTCGAATCAACTGACATGGTCAATTTACATATTTTCTACTTTATACCATTTTCACTTTAGACTTCTGACATGTTTTAGCTCAGCCAGTTGGTGGCTTTATAGAGTGCTTGTAGACATTTTGAAACATTTTTCTTTTTGCCAATTGGAAACGTAAGACAATTCAAAGTATATGAATGGATTGTCACAAATTACTACAGAAGTTCCTGTCTTCGAAGAAGCATATCAATATCAAATGTCTTCAAGTGATATATATGAATATATATATATATATATATATATATATATATATATATATATATATATATATATATATATATATATATATATATATATATATATATATATATATATATATATATATATATATATATATATATATATATATATATATATATATATATATATATATATATATATATATATATATGACTTTTCTCCTTACCCAGAGTTTCGTGCTTATGCACTTTTCAGACGGACTATATTCAATGATATTCTGAACAACAAAGTTACTTATTAAAGCTTCATTTGAGAAAGTATCTCAACGTGTATTGGGTTGGCCAGGCAAAAGAATTGAGTAAATCCCGAGATGTCCTTGAAGCTACTACTAAAAAGGAATCGAACTTGAACGCAGTGAAAGTGCTAGGGTAGCAAAGTCGTATGCCATGTTGATAATGTTGCTTTTGGGTGCGATAGTTTTGTGTGAGAAAATACGCTGGCTACTAGTGAATGGAACCCTGAAACCAATAGATACATGCGCGTTTTTGCAATTATTTGGACACATGTGAACAGTAGCTTTTAGATTTTCATTCATCTACTAAACATTTCACAAATGAATTTCAGCACTGTGGTATGATGTCATTTGATTTAGGCTCTTAGAAATCTGCTGTGGAGGATTAATGTTATAACAGTTCATTTAAGAAGATTTCTTACGGTAAATTCTTGTGCAATCGCAAAAGGAACAGCGACATTGACAGCCGCAATGACAAATTTCATGTGCTAACTGTGAGGCGGCTAAGTCTTTTATTGCTCTTTCGTAATATACCAACTTAAGGTCATTTAACGCAATTATTTGCTCATTTTGGTTTTATATATAAGCAGGTGGATGCCTGATATAAACTGCTTGCCTGAACTATATTTTACATCTTTGTTAATGATCATATTTCTGATTCTTAAAATGTGAATCAAAGTGAATCAAAGTGAATCAAAGTGTTCATGGGTTGATAGAATTGAGTTTCTATGTTTGTTTGTTCTTCTTTTGAGATATTTGCTCTATGCTAATTTCGTTATCACTGCAGCTCTTCTCTATTCTTTCTACTAATAGATGAAGGCATGCTCAAATGAGAAAGCCCCTCCCCCTAGATTTCTTTCCAGCTTCTCGATCTAGAATGTCACGGGCCATTTAGTAGTGGAATGAACCAACGATATCAAATCTGTCTTCATATGCGATTTCATTTAACTATTAATTTTACTCTTGATGTATCGTCTTTGTTCACTGCTATATTCATCTTTAAAAGAATGGAATGAAGTACGTTTGTGCCGTTCTCTGAAAATCCGAAAGGACAGGAGAGGAGATAGCATAGGTACACAGTGAAATGAAATGCAATATTAAAGATGATGTTTTTTGCTATGGGTCAAAAGTATCGTAATGAACTCAGTGACATAAATTTTGAATCGTGCCATGTTATTTTTGCGTATATTCATTGGTAATAGGAATTGTCTAAAGTAACTTATCGTTGCTTTCTGTAAAATGGTGCTTGTTTGGATGTTTTACTCTTGACTCAATGATCAGTTGATACCTTCGTCTGCTTTCTAGATGGCACCTGGCTACGACCATTTGACACTCATGCAGAAAGTGGAAGTCTTTGAGCATGCTCTAGGCCACACGAATGGAGATGATCTAGCTAAAGTGCTTTGGTTGAAGAGCCCTAGCTCAGAGGTAAGTTCACTCTCTTTGCACACGTTGCCAAGTGCGTTTGTTTATTTGAGTACTTGTGTGTGCTTTTGCGTGTTTTTGTGTATTGTGTTTTTTTGCAATGTGTGAATGTGTCTGTTTACATTGTTGGTTTGTGTGTGTTTTTGGGTGTGTGTTTGGGTGCGTGTGTGTGTGTGTGTGTGTGTGTGTGTGTGTGTGTGTATGTGTGTGTGTGTGTGTTTGTGTTTGTGTTTGTGTTTGTGTTTGTGTTTGTGTTTGTGTTTGTGTGCGTGCGTGCGTGCGTTTTATGGTTTTACTTACGAACTTTTATGTATTTTATGAATGTACCAGAGTGCTGTGTATTTGCATAAAGTAGCAGGAGTGACTTCATCGTTAATATACGAATTCATTTTTTTCAGGTATGGTTTGACCGTCGGACCAATTACACTAGATCACTTGCTGTTATGTCAATGGTTGGGTATATCCTCGGCCTAGGTGACAGGTTAGCAAATACTTGCTCTCTTGGCCAATACAATTCTTTAATAGTCATTTATTTGGAGTATTCTTAATACACCAACGTCTAACGTAAGTGTAACTTCGTACTCAGAATTTCTAGTCCTTTTAATTTGCAAGTGAGGTCCTGAGCATTTCCAAGTATATTATAATATCAATTTACGTTTGAGGATATTATTGTTTATTTATGGACTTATTCATTTTTTTCAGTAAAACGAGCAAATTAATGTCCATATTGCCGTACAATTTTCTTTTTGCAGTATGAGAAATCTTTCTTTCGTTTTGCTTTATCCAGTAAAGTAACCATGAAGATGCGAATAATAACTTATTCTGTTTTTTTTTTATATGTTAGGCATCCATCAAACCTCATGTTGGATCGTATGTCTGGCAAAATATTGCATATTGATTTCGGTGATTGTTTTGAGGTATTATGGTCCTCACTTTGGACCTTACCACATTTGCAACCCTTCTTTTTCATCTCAATTATCACCCTAGAATTTCTGCTGAAAAAAGGCGGTAGTGGTGCATGATTTCACCCTGTCAGTTAGAAATTGTTTTGTAAAGGCAACGGGATTTGGAAGAAATGAAAAGTGAAAGTGCGAGAAAATAACCGACCCGAACGGGATTCGAACTAGCGACTCCTGACTTTGTACATCAAGAGCTCTGCCAACTGAGAAATTGTTTTCTTCAGTAATTTGATATAGCCCAATACGTTTGTATGTGCGTCTCGTGAACTAGGGCAGTTTCTTTTCTAACTATTGTTTTGTCCAGTCTTTGGAACTCATTAGAAATTTGGTTGCAAGGAGAAGTTCTCGATTTTTTTAGCAGTATCTGTGCCAATATCATATCTCCATTAGGCCTTGGAATATGGTTTTCATGCTCTTTCAACATAAATATTATATCAACATCTCGTATTAGAACTTCCCAGCTTTATGTAACTCCTTATTTGTATTACCTGTCATCCTCTCTGTAATTTCTTGAGTGTTCATTACCTCAGACCTTTAGTTCAAGACTCTGGCAACCCCGAACAACCTTTTAAAAGCCTCAGTGATTTTCAGTCTCCAACAGCTCTTTCTATCTCTAAACTTTTGCTATCTTTTTAGTATTTTATGACAGAAATCTAACTAACTTTTTGTTAAAATAACCTTGGTTTTAGGTAGCAATGACTCGTGAAAAATTCCCCGAAAAGATACCATTCAGGTTGACTAGGATGCTAACGAACGCAATGGAAGTTACAGGCATCGATGGAAATTATCGTCTAACTTGCGAAAGTGTTATGCAAGTTCTTCGTGAAAATAAGGACAGTGTCATGGCTGTCCTGGAGGCGTTTGTCTACGACCCTTTGTTGAATTGGCGTCTCATGGACAGTAAGCACCACGCGGCCTTTTTTAAAATCTAGTTACTCGACATGGCTCCCATAGAGCTTTTCTTCTTACTCACTCCTAATATCGAAGCTTTGCTTGTCAATGGAATCGTACATAAGTAATCTCAAGCTTTGGATATTTGATGGATCTCAATGACTTGGTCGTTGGTTTGAAATGTCTACTTTTCGGTTGTCTCAGCGAAAGTGACAGCATTTCCAATGCATTTGGCTTGAGTTATATAATGTAGAATGTTAATCTGTACTTTCTTGTTCCTTGCTATAATCTCTCAGCACCTGGGATTAATAGAGAATCGGGATTTTTATAAACTCTGGACCTACCTTTATGAGAAGCATAATTGCGTCCAAATACCTAAATGTGGTTAGCTGTTATTAGTTCGTCTATGTAAGAAGTTGGTCTTGTCGTGCCATGTGAAGGCGCAGACTGCCATTCTTTATATTTTTAGTTAAAAACCCCTTAAAAGTTGGTGTTACTTCTCATTCCTTGGCTCATAGAATAGTTGCCAGGTTGATGATGATTTTTCTTTGTCTTAGCACCCAAAGGAAAGAGATCGAAAGGAAGATCAGAGTCATATTCTTCTCAGAATGAAACAAACGGTTCGTTGAGGCTCCTTTCTTATTGCTACGTATTCGTAACTTCTTGTCACTTTTTAGCTTGCCTTTGTGAAGGAGTCTGGAACCGAATGTAGTCACGTGTATAGTTTCACTGTATTAGTAGAGTTGTCATAGAGAGTAAAGTTAGAGTGTAGAGTTGGAATGGAGCTAGAGTACAACTGAGTAGAAAGAGAATAGAGAATAGAGAAGAGAAGAGAAAGACGAGGATAAAGCTGAATTTGAGATTAGTGTTTTAAAGTTGTGCGTAGATTTAATGGAAACCTTTTTATAGCTTATGATCCCCAGTACCAGATGGCGACATAATTCTGGTTTTTTATTTTCATCATGCTCAGCTGGTGGAATTTCTGGACCGTCTCGCAAAGTTTCTTAATACCCCTTTGAAATTCCTGCCCAATCTGGGAACTTTGCCAATTTTCTCTTTTCTGATAGCTAGAAAGTGATACTTTGTACTTCATTTCTTGTTTACCACAGCTTCTGTTCTATAGGAACCATTCGTTATTTAGATTATAGAATTAAGAATCTTGAGGCTTATCCACTTGAACAAGATTAGACACAAGAGCAATGATAATATAAGTAATGATAATAGTTATAAAATAACATCCAATAAGTCCTCAGCTATGGTAGATACATTGCTTTGTGGACTTTACATTGAAGAACAAGAAAACCAAAGTTATTGTAGGGTTCGGAATTAAAATCTTGTTTTATGAAAATGTGCTCACAACCTTTCTCCAAATTTTACCAATACTAAGGAAATATTGATATTCTATTTATTTCTTGAATTCTGGTTTTTTATCTATCACATTTTTGTGTAGTTTTTGACATGCTGGGGTAGTGTTACTTCCAGCTATGCGTTGGGATGTGTTTTCCTGTTTACATGTGACCTGATTTTCATTGCTTCTAAATCATGTATTTGATTTATATCAGAGTTCTGCATGCATCATAGGTATCACGCTGCGACGTTGTGCATCTTTTTTTTAATTCGTCTAAAGTGGTATCTCCCCTACAGTGACGGCCATCACTTCCATTCTGAATTATGGAGCACTTTAAGTGAAATTGTCATTTATGCCGTGTACGGAAAACGCATGTTTCCGCATCCGAACTTTGGCGGATTTCTCAAGCAATTTTCGTACGAAAGTTGCTCAAAAACTCATGCTGCTTGAAAGAGACTGAAATGTCCCAGTTTTCCTACCCAAACTGCAATATTTCAGTATTCCAGTGATAATTAATTTCACCCCATTCAACAGTCGGTCCAACGTTAGATGAAGGTGCCACGAGTCTTTTTCAGTGTTGCTCTTAAGTCTCGTGGCGTAGGCTAATTGTTGTAACAACTAACAGGGAAGTTCTTCATTTAGGACATAGACAAGAAATCATATTGAAGCTGATAAATCCTTGCAGTTGCAAAACTTTTTGCCATTTTCCTGAGGAACCATTTCTCTGTTGACCACTCTATAGTTCACGTTTAGGAAATATAAGTGTGTTACATAGCAACAGATTTCATTTGGAAATGAGCAGTTTTATACAGAGTACAACATCTAATATTGAAACGAATGCATTTATTAAAAGTGAAGTACAATGTGCGTAAGCGAAAGTAATTCTTTAGCGTAGTATTCGCTAAAGTAAAGGTTAATGATAGTTATGAAAATGATACTCCTATACATTTCTAATCTACATGTACTAATTGTTGGACTGGACTATAATTTGTATAAATAAACATGGAAGCAAAGCGACACTGAACTGATGTTATCAGAGATCTGAACTTTGGCTTATTGTATATGAAGTGTTTTTAGAAATACGTATTTTGATGTACTGCTTAATTTGATTTGCTTAGATTTGCGTGCTGTTTATTAGAGACATTATAGGAATATGAAGGAAGTGGCATTCATTGTGACACTCAAATTGATAACTCGACTCATTCATTCGGATTTCGATATCGAGCGTATTCAGAGCTATATATCAAAGCCAAATTTCTGTGCTGAAACTTCATAGGTTATATTGAGGTTTGCTTTATCTATTTTTAATATTTATTAATTCTTGCAGATATCATCTGTATATTTATTACTTTTATAGACATTTTGGAGAGCTTTGAAATGAGCAGAGACCGACCGAGAAAGCAACAGAAGGAGGCTAGTGCCGAACAGCCTCGTGCAACAGGTGATATTTTCAAATATCTCAATGGCGTAGATTTGAATTCCGTTAAAAAAACGACCTCTTCCACTCATACATTTTAGGAAGACACATTAGATCATTAGTCGCTGTAACATGAATAAAATTTCTTACTATAATACTACTGGTCTTTTGGTTATTTGAGTTCCAGAAATGTCTATCCGTATACTACCATTCTGTTTTAAGATATCTGCTAGATTGTCCCTTGAAAAATTTCAACCCATTGTTGGAAAGTGTGTGTTCAAGTGCAAAATTGGCAATATAGCGTCAGCCATCTTTCTTGTCCCTGCCCGTAACAATCATTAACTGGAAAGATTTAGTTTTCTCGCACAGCAAGGTTTACGTACTATACTTGATACTTGAGAACTCTTGGTGATTAAAAGGTTGTTTACCAGTTTTCCCTTTTTGATTACCCCTTTTGAGCCCTCTTGTGTCCAACGTGTTGTTTTGTTTCCTTCCCACAAAATCCATCAGAATGCCCAAGCCGAAATGCCTGCAATGCCTTGGACAACTTTACGTGATTTAAGCCAATGTTATCAATGTTATCTTAAGTGCGATAGTGTCAAGAAATAGAGTATGTTTATTTCATTTTAATCTCTTACCAAAATAGCCAATCAACGTTTTGGTCAGAAAGAATGGGAGCTTTTCATTATCAATACGGGTCGTAGTGACGTCAAAATATGGCGAATGCTTAATGTATTTATCATCATTTATAGAGAATCGTCTCTCGCCATTCTGATATTGTTGATATTTTGTACAAATAGGACAGCACCTTATCACATATCTTTATATGTAGCACATCTTTATCGATCTACCATGGATTTTACGGGCGATAGTTTGTTTCATCCCGATTACATAGCGATTTATTCCGTGTTTCCTAGCTCTTTAGGCCCAGTTGGAGATTTCCAGACAGAATATCCTGATCTTTGCAAGGCGTAAGTCGTATTAAGAAGGACAGAAAATCATGTTAAGATAATCAGCTGGTCGTCAAAGACAGCTGAATGCGGTCTTCGGATATTTCTCTGTGATTTAGTGTTTTAGGGGGATTATCCAACAATTACGATCGCAATTATCACAAGAGATTGATTTAGCATGCACATTTTATGTTGTTCTTTTCAGATGATGATGACAACACGAAGCCAGAAGCCCTGAACAAGAAAGCTCTTCAAATAGTCAAACGAGTCAAGGATAAACTGACAGGCAAGTAGTGTACCTTATGTGGTCTCAGTATGGTGAAGACATTCATGTCATTTAATGGAGTTTTTCTTAGATCTTTTATCCGTAAATCTCTAACAGGATTTGGACCAGCGTGGTGTCAACGTGTATCCGTCTTAAGTGCTACCGCTGCTAGTTCCTATTGCATTTTAAGGCAGGTTTACAGCATAATTTGTTACTCGATTAATGTCTTAACACTTACGCAAGCGCGTGTCTTTCAACAGGAATTAACTAACCTAAATTTGCTTCAGAATATGAGATGAAACAAATCATGTAAAATAGATCTTCATTCGGCGCTTTCCATAATCAATACCAATTGCCATACCGTGTTACGATAGCATCAGAGGTGCCTTGGGGGAGAGACACTCGGCAGAGCTCATCCTCTTTTGTTAGAATGAGGAAAGTTTGGAGGAGCTCAGTCCCTTTTCCACTGAACGTTCTTTTGTTTTCAATTCCTTATTTGGTATTATACACCAGCCCTTTATTTTTATGTCAATTATCTTCAACTTTTGTGTTCTGTGACTTTGGAGTATTGGGTATGAGCAGTGCCATGGCCTTTGGAAGTAGCCTTAGATTGCAGCTCTCTATAACCTTTTAAGGACGACCTCAATGAATTTTTCAAAGGGTTACTCGCCGTAGTGAATATAGATTTACGTTGTTTGCAAATGTGATTTTGTATGGAAATATCCTAGTGAAATGGTAGTATAGTGACCAGAGTTTGCCCTTTGAAACCATCTCCTTCAAAGCCCACTAAGGATACATGAAATGTGAGCAACTCAGAATTTCGCTGTGGCACGCCAGCCATGAAGATTTTATCATATGTATGGAACTCGATGTGTCGCGCACATGAACATGCGCAAATAGCAATTTTAAACAATACAACACCTCTTAAATGAATGAGGCCTATTGAAATTATTATTCAAGTGACATCTTAACCTGTTTTTTGGTCATACACAAAAGTAGCGTAGCACAAAGACTGCATGCTTCTTTGAATTTCTTTCTATTTCAATTTCAAACAGCACCTTGTATTTGTGGTAACATTTGTTTGTTATACCTGACATCATTTTAGAGCAGATGTCCACATTTTTCTTTCTTTTAGGTTGTGATTTTAGTAATGATGAATCAATTGATGTGAAACGGCAAGTAGATCTCTTGATTAAACATGCAACTTCCCATGAAAACCTTTGCCAATGCTATATTGGATGGTAAATATCTATTTATTTATTTTTTTATTTCTGCCTTCAGAGTTGTTTTCAACAATGTATATGTTTCCCTTGGAATTTTAGATCCTTCATCACAACTATAATAAACTTTAAAAGCTTGAGCCAAAGTTGTCCTTGATGAAGATTGTATAGTTTGACTGAAGAGCTGTTTATCTATTTTCTTATTTAAGTTTTAACTTTTCCTATTTATATATTTAAATTTTTCTTAATTTATCGTTAGAGCGTAATTGTAATTAGGTTTTTAGGATTTTTTAATGGTATTTTTGTATTTAAACGGAGGGCCCCTTGAAAACCAGCTACGTCTGAAGGGATACCCTCCCTAAACATTTTTAATAATAAAAATAATAATAGTAATAATAAATAATCTCCGGTGATCCCAACGGATCTTCACATACAGTGTATTTATTTCATGTCAGATGCTCTTGATAATAGCCACTGCTCACACGTCACCATGTCACAATCTATTGATAGAGCAGCTGTATTTCATTGGACCTTAAATCTTTAGTATTTTTTACTCATGGTGTAGTGTTTCAACGAAAGGGTATTTATTGTTTATAAACGAGAATAAATGTAGATGTAAAGATATAGATTTTCAGATCCAAATGTCTCATGGATAACTGACCATATCTCATTCGTGTGATGTTGAGCTTGCGGCCTTTATTTCTTGAAACTCTTACCTTCATGTAATTACCTTTTTAATTGTATTTTGTGGCACCTGGATTTTTGAAGTTGCTGTTGAGTGTAGACAGTTGTTTTTTGCATAATGAGAAATTAAAGCGGTCCGTTTCTTTTTACAGGTGTCCGTTTTGGTAAGAAGTATGCTGAAATATCGATAGAACGACAGTTGATGGTAATATCCAAAACAAGCAGTTCTTTATTTGAACAGGAAACTTTACACTTTAACTCATGCTTTTCACTATTCTTTCTCACTGAGCCTAGTTTTTGATTTTTTTAAGTACTTTCATGACCATAATTTCCGGTTCTTTGTTAGCTAACTTGTACAAATTTCCATCTTGTATAAAAGTCGGTAGTATTCTTCAGTTTTAATGAGATAATTAAATCTAGATAATTTTGTTACTTAATTAGAGTAGTTTTTTATGATTTTCACTCCATGCATGTTACACATCTTACCTGGGGTGTTCACTGTTTCGTAAGAGATTTCATTATTGCGATATTTTCATCTGAGAAATTTAGTCGGTCCTACATTCCTTTTCAATCTTTTCTCTAGTTTATTAAATTGCAGCTTTAAACAGTGATTGTTCAATAAATGAAAACGCATGGAAAATCTATTGAATCCTCCTCCATTCTAGTAACATGAACCCCCTTGATATTCATAGCTACTCCCTGTAGTGTACATCTCTAATGTCATCAAAATCCGATGTTTTCGTTTCAAATCGACCCATTAACCCATCGTTTTGATATCGATGTGACTTCTAAGCTTAGGATTATTGTTGAACTTTATCTGTCATTCTTTTGTAATAAATCTATTAAAAATTTACCACGTAAACCTTAGATTGTAAGATATGGCAATTATCCTATAATTTGTTGTGTATTTTCTCCCTTGAGTTCATTAATGCGTTTCACAAAAACTGTGGTTGTATCTTACGATTGTGTCAACGGATACGAAGGAAATTTATGTTATTTTTGACAGATGAAGTGAGTTTACCTACAATTATACTTAGCCATTGCTGTAATCAATGCGGATTTTTCACACGTTATACAGTGGGAAAGGGAATTTCAAAACCTTGAAAACCATGACTTTGAATTATGTTGTGCTGTTCCATTTTATGTGCATTTAACTTGCTAATTCGATAGGAACTAGAAACGTTTCTATTTTCTTACATGCCAAAGCTCGACGATAGGAAGAGCTTATTTTGGCTAATTGACGGAAAACATAACGATTTTGTCGTTTTCTATTCCAACTTTAATTGGTGCTAAAGGAGATGTCTTTAAATTTAATATTTTTCACAAAAATCATTACATAATGACTGTGTATCAAAGGAAAATGCTGTGTCAGGGTGTTCTTTTCCCTCAGTTTTCACTTAAGAATGAATTCCATTTGACATGATTTCGATACTCAGAAATCAGGAACAATTTAAAATGTTTTTTAACATCGATTTCTCATATAACTTATATGTTCCTTCTTGCTTATATGGATTTCGGTTTAAAATGTACTTTAGTTAGTCTCTGTTACATCAAAGTTCATTCTTTTGCAGTAAGTAATTCGGACGAATCGAATGGATCTGAAATAAAGTTGTCACCTAAATAAAAATTCATAAAAACTTTTGCTACAGAGAACAGTGGTTTTAACAAGCAAAAAACTCGTGCATTTTACAGCTCTAGTTCTGAGTAGCAGTAAGCTCTATTATATACAAAATTCTACGCTACAAATGTGATTATGTGTTATCCCCATAATGTTCTTGTTCCTCCTTGGTCTAGCCTGATAGAAAAGGTGGATCATTGCACTTAAGTCTTTAACTTCTCTTCTTTCTGTCTGCTAGTGAGTCCTTCTCAGCATCCATTGCAATAGAATGATAGCAAGCTTTCCTTCTCAATACATCGATACTCTGTCTTCGAACAAGACCTGCATTCAGGCCACTAGACTTGTGGATATGATGGATAGACTGCCCTTTGGCGTTGTACACTAAGGAAGATTCGCCTGAGCATGGCACTGGGCTTTCATAGGCTTCAATACACACCTGGTCGCTATGGTTTGAAAATGGAGGTGCTGTGGCGATTTTCTGCAAGCCAGGTAGTGCTGACTGAGCATACATGCTTTGATTCCATGTATAGCTTGTACCAAAGGCCTTTTGTGCGGTACAAGAAGTCGATAGATTTGGCCAGATTGGTGGTAGCACAGACCAGTGTAAACATCCACTAACATCACTGCACTGGATTTGTCTATAGCATTGAGATATCGAACTCGCTTTCTGATGCTTTCTGTGCTTTGCACGACGGTTTTTAAACCAGACCTGCAACAAAAGATCTCGGCTTTATTAAGGATCTTTTCGTTCAGTTTTTAGGCATAAAAACCCTGGTCTGTGGTACTCTCGCAGTTATTGCAGGCATAAGGGCACAGAAATACTTTTTATCTCATGTTTTAATAAGTGAAATATTCCATAGGTTTTTAAGAGGAATAAATAGTGAATCGATTGACCATAAACAGCTTTTGATAGTGAAAGAAATCATTGTCCAATATGGCCTGGTCATATTTATGAACGAAGGTGGCTCTTGTTAAGTTTGCCTTCTTTGTGCTTCTGGAGATAAAATGTTGCATTCGTCAGGCAGAATTATATTTGTCTATTAAGCCTGGTCTTGATGAAGTGAAATCGTTCGCGTGGTGCAAAATGCAGTAATGGAAGCCAAGTCGTGATGCAAAACGCAATAACTTTGATTGCATATATAGGATAGACCTTCAAGGCATTATACATTTATTCATTAAATCAGATTGTACATGGGTTGTGTAGTAGTTTACCTTTTATTAAGATAGTATAGTAACTTGTAACTTTTTAACAGGCTCCCCTGAAAATCATCAATCAGCAGCATTGAAAGTGGAAGGGCAACCCTCCTTAACTAAAATATATAAAAAGAAACGAAACAGGAGATCACGAACGATTTTACTCAGAGGAAACATGGCTGCAATCTTTTCAATATTGCAAACAATTGATTTTCAAAAAGCGTTAGAGTGTGCATTAATTGGTTCCTTTGAGACATCATTTAAACATCTATTGTTGCCAGAATCTTGGCCTGCCCTATCCTGCCCGAGTTGTATCGCTTCTGCTGTGGGCTGAAAGAAGTATCATGGTGTAAGGATCTCGACTCACTTCAAAGTTTTAAGACGATATTCTACATTTAGCATGGTAAATGATGAATGAGATTCTGTGGTAAGTTGTTTTGCCTGTTTTGTTTGCTTCCTTTCTACCCTGAAATCAGTTTGGCAACTGTGCATGTTACATACACTAATGAATTTGGCTACTCTCTTTCTAAAATAAGAGAATATATCAATAATTGTTTGTATCAATTAGGCTAGAAAATTCATTAAATAAATTTTGATAGAAAAAATGGTAAATAAATTTAATTTTCAGGTAGGATAGATGTTAAGAATTCGGTCAGTTGAAATTGCATATATTTGTGAATTGAAATAGCTCGTGTAACTTTGTTTATACGCAATTTCAAGTGCCCAGATTCTTAGTTATCTACCTTTGACGGAATTACCTGTATTCTTGCTTCTGGCAAGCCGGTATAAACAGCCAGCTGCTCACGCATAACAACATCGGGATAATGGCTTGTCTCGAAGGCCCTCTCTAGAGCAGATAGTTGTTGGTGTGAGAATGCAGTTCTAACTCTTCTGTGTTTCCGACTATGAGTATGGTATCGGGCTTCAAAAATTACGTCTAAAAAAGTTGGTTTCTAATTAATACAGATACACAAGATGTAGAAGACATAGAAATAACGAGATATTCAAGTGAGCTCAAATCAAGAAAAGATCTTGTCCAAATGTAAAAATGGTGCATTTAGCAGCTCCAAGACAGTGATACCCTCACTTGTGAATAGCTGTCAAATTCATGTTATCAAATTTTCAATGTTTTTTTTTAATTTTTTCATGGAGGATTTTTGTCTAAATAAGATTCAGACTCAATAGAAAGTCAGAAATGACTACAAAAGTTCTACAACGTGTATTGAAAAGGAGAGCCTCTCTTACGTGCGTAGAAGGCAACAAAATTATAAGTAGCTAAAGTAAAGATAATTTTACTTTTGTGCAGAGGGAATTTGAATTTCTAATGAAAGCTCATGAGATAGAAAGCATTAAATATTCAACTTTCTTTTGGCAAATTAATCTTTCGTGTGTTTAACTGAATTTCTATTTCACTTTTTACCAAATTGAAATTTTTGCTTTGTATAGGGGATTTTTCCTTGGCTTTTCAGATCTACTTATCTATTTAACAGCTTAGATCCCCTTAAACACCTATGGCCTGTGATCTAGTTTTTAGCTTTCCTTCAATTAGTAATTTACAACGACAAATCCTGGTTTCTGCCAGCACACTTTTCTATAAGAATACAGTCTATAGGAATATTAAGGCTCAATACTTCCGAAATTTAAGAATACTTTAAGAATATTGTAAGGCTCACGCTTCATGAATACTTCGAAATCTTTTTGCTTATTTTAATTTGTTTCCCAGAGCAAAAACAAATGTGAGTGTCACTCATCTGGTCTGGGGGTCATTGTGTTATGCTGCAACTTGGTAACTCTTCGGGAAGTTTCTGATACACGCATGTTATTATAACAATACAACCTATATGAATACTAATGTTTAAAATAATTGATCAATAATTTAAAAGTAATTTTACGACTATTAAAGCTCTGCACAAAAAATTAGGTATACTTATAAAAAGTGTTGATTACTTTTTTCCGCAATTCTTACTCCTACTATTGATTTTAAATATATGACATATTTGAAATACTTGGAGACAGCAGACAATTCCTCGCATTACTTGACATGAATATTTGTAAATGGCGGCTAAATCTTAGCAACCCAAACATATTTGAACTCGAAAACAGACTCGGGTACTGTAGTCTTCCAGTTCAAACAAACGAATTTAAAGTGGTGTTTCTCGTGTTAAAACAAGGGTGATATAACTGGTCACAGAATAGATCAAACAACAGATGATTGGAAACAATACTGTTAATTTGACCTTACTAGCTCTACCCGATAATCTGCCACATTGTTACCTCTTTATGGCTTTATTGAAATTATCGTAGTAGATGAAAGTTGTACTGGGTAAATAAATCTTTGCCAATTCAATCAATTTCAAGGCATAGGTAGCAAGATTACATCTCAGTTTGAGTCCATTGAAAATTATTGTAAGATAATTTATATGCCTGGTTAATTGCCCGATATAGTGTGGAGTGACAGGACTTATCTTTCAAGCCAAAAAAAATTAAATTTTTGGCTTCACTAAATCATTCGCTGACTATATAATAATAAATGGTTGCATGAGACCACATTCCGAATGCGTGAATGATGGATTCATCCAAAGCAAAATCGTTTTACTTATCAGAAATATAGAACTGGCGGTAAACATAACTAAAGCAGTTGTTCAAATATTTAAGTACTTCTACCAGGAGAACCTGTCTGTATTCTCAACTGACTAAAACAATATGAATTACTATCCAATTCTCCAATTGCAACTTAAAATTCTCTTTGTGTCTTCCAGACCGTCCTTCTGTGGAAGTTTCTAGCATATCATTTATTCGCCTTATCCTAGCAATTTTACTTATAAGGAATCTCTTTCTGTTTATGAGTCACGGTCTTTTTATTTATAAGGAACCACTACATATAGAAGATGAAAAATATTATAAGAGCTGGTACTAAAGACAAAGTCCCTACAAGGGGTCTCGTTGAAACTTACACTATTTATATTATTGTGTCTTACCATTCAGCACTTAAAGTCTATATTATGCTTAATATGTTGTTGAAACTAAGGAACTTTCGGTAATACAATGTGGTCAAGAGAGATCTAGAAAAAGGAACTTGAAGTGCTAAGCAGTCTTGAGCTAGGTTTCTAATACGAAAATAACATGTAAGCATGTAGAATGGACATTGATAGGGTCGAATAATCGTGGCAGAATGAGGGTTTAGAACAGATCTCCAGTGCTATGATTCCGAAAATAGAAGTAACTTTCTCTGCTTTTGGTTTAATGAATAGGCTTTACTACAATGAAGTTTTTTATGAGCTTTAACATAGCAAAAAGCAAACACTGAATGAAGAAACTTCTATCAAGGGTAAATACTTCTATCAAGAGGCAAACACAATGTAAGCCTTGATGTCAGTTAAGTTAGAAGCTAGATCATGTCACTCTGTGGCCTTGCCTGGCAGTCCAATAATATTTGCATGACGGAAACATTATGAAATGGTGAATCGTACATAATGTATGAGTAGAAATGTAACGCAACGGAGTCCAGAGCTTAATTGTTCTCTTGTCATTCGAAAAGGAGTGGCCTAGTCCTATAGCTATAGTAGTAAAGTAACGCAAGCAAAAGCAATTTGTCTTCCATTTAAGAATTTTGATGATGATCAAGTTTATGTTTCCATTAAATAAACTCTAAGCCATTTTACCATATTCATGTAAGTTTAAAAATGATTTTGTATTAACATAGTAGATTAAACTTGATACAATTGTAATCATATAAATGCGATAGAGTAGCATGATTTTATTGAACTGCTTAAATCCAGAAGGTTAGGTCAAACTAAACAGTTTAATTTTATGCCTTAATTTAGAACTCCATCAGGTACATTTGCTATGCAAAGTTTTGTTCGAATATTTAAGCAGAAGTAATCCCCACTGTCGAGATAGATGAGACTTAAGTCTAGTATACGTTCCAGAAATGGATGATATTTTAACTGAGATGTTTGCGTATCAAAACGTGAGAGAACATATTGAAATTAAGATCGAGATTATTAAAAAAGCAGCTCTAGCTGCCCTCAGGCAATGAATCGACATGAAAATAATCATACAATTGAACTGAATTTGAGCAAGCACTTCACCCCACAATGCCTATGAATTCTCTTAGTTAGACCATTGCTGGCAAAATATTAACCGGCAGAATGCTTGAATTATCCTGCGTTCAGAATTATGACGTTTTTTCACAGAAAAGTCTATTAGTACTACAGAACTTCACTACAGTACAGCACGAAAATGCGGCATCATGTTTTAGGCCTACTGAATAGCTTTTTCGTCCGATACTCGTCAGAGTATCAAACGTTTTTTCACAGAGAAAGCACAAATCTGCCACTACATGTTCCTGCAGAAGCAAAAATCTTTCTGCTCGATGAATTGTCGCAAATGACAACTTTGTGATATCAAAAGTTAAAAGATACCACCTACCCAATGTTATAAGCTGTATTTTAATGAAAGTAACGCTCACTTCCATCAATTTGATGTGCAGTGACGTTACTATCTAGGTGCTACGCAGGACGCATTCGTCAAATCAAGGCAAGGTAATGTTCTATCGTAAAAATGTGGGCTATCAGCATCTCAGCTTGAATTCAATGAAATTGTCGTCCATGGTTGAATTTCAACCAATTGCCAGTTAGGTACAACTGTATTTGAAGAGAAAGCATGGGTATTTCTGGCTTCAGTTATCAAACAGGCAGTTGACAATCGAAGGTGGTAGAAGTCGTGTAAATAATATTGGCTTGAAAATGGACAATTGAGTTTTAAAGAACTGTAAGATTGTCATGTTTATTGATGTAACTAAGAAATCATTGACAAATTACTTCTACATTTCTCATCAGGTTCTTCTGTACTAGTTCTGAAATGACTTATCATCCAGTCAGACCAAACATAAGCCAGCTAGTCCTATTCATGTCTTAAAGAGAGAATGCTTATTCAAAAGAACGATTATCTTCTAATGATATTGAAATCATAATCAGAAAGAGTCATCATAATTGCAATAATAATTGATAGCAACAAAGAAGAGAGGATAATGTTGATATCCGTATAATCACCTGCAAGTCTTTCTGCTAGATTCAAAGCTTGAGAGTTGCAATCGAACTTTGGTGAACCTGTGAAAATAGCAGCTGCTTGTGAATCAACCATCCTTTCGTCTCTTTCTCTTTGTACGTTCCTTGCCTTTATGTGATTGGTGACTATTTTTTCTTGATCTCTCTTCTCATCTTTTTGCAGTAAATGCTTAACGGTGAACGGTTTACAGGTGGATTTCTCTTTGCCAGACATTCTCAAACAATTCACTGCTCTTATGTGCCCCTTCTACGCCTGTAACCAGTAGGTGAGCTGTGCAAAGGACGTACTTCTGCAGATAATCTTAAAAATAGATATTCTTAACTTGACTGAACAAGAAACAGGGCTGATGATTCATCGAAACTGAAACCATTGAATGATGTATTGTATTGAAGTTCCTTGCTATATAAATAATCCAACCTGATCAAGCAATTTTGTAGATTTTGTCAGGCCTCAGACTTTTCCGTATTCACGTTTAGAATCTAAGTCTTGCTCTCTTAGTAAAAAAGATGTGCATAGCCAATGGTCGGTCCTGCCGCAATTTAAAAAAGAAATGCAGATACTAAAGTCTCATCACTCCTTGTTAGCTGACTGACCTACCCAGTTGCTAGTGCAGAGCACATTCGTAATATCAGATTGCCATCAATGAAAAGGTTTTTGTGAACTTAAGTACTATCATGTAAAGGTTTACAGGCTTAGCCAGATTTCCGACAGCACAGTAGAGATAGCACTAGGGATCATTCTCTGTCGGCTTAAGTTCCTCTTTGGAATAAGTGGGAAGGCTTGAAATGTTGGCTATCTTAACAGTAGCTACGTGGTTTTTGAGGGCAGCTTCTGTCAACAATTTTTATCACATAATTAAAACAATGATTTTTATAAGCAGATTAGGCGGGAAACAAACGATGTCAGATTAACGCTTTTTCCTTACTTGACACGAACAAATGATGGCAGCAAGGCCTATTATGTTTCGAGTTTTCTCAATCATTGACCTGTCAGCATTTAAGAATCGGAGAAGGCTTGTGGGTTGTGCTTCGTCATAGGATTACTCATAGCAGAATGGTCATTTAGAGTTTCAACAAATTTAATTTCATAAACTATACATCTGTTAATAACACATATTTGGTCGACTTAACATACTTCTTCAGAAATAGTCGTTACAGAATTTGTCTGATACTGAATTGCTAGGCCCCCAATAATTCTGAGGCCATCTTGGCCTGCATCCATTGTGTTGTTTACGTCTAATGGATATCATATGTATTCAGGAGTGAAATATTGAAAATCACTGAAGTCCTTTCACAGAATAGGTGTTACGGTACTTTCGTGTTATTAGCATACACACTTTTTATTTTCTAAAGGGCCTAGCTCAAGGCCTAGTTCCACAAGTTCCTTATTTTTGACCTCCAATTGTCAAATTTGGTACTTAAAGTTCCTTAACAGTTCCTTAATTTTCACTCCACATTTACTGCCATGCAAATGGTACAGACCCAAGTAAAAATATTAAAATTCTGAATTTTGACTTTAATTTTAGCTACAATTTAAGACCATTGAAACACGAAACATTTGACACAAGCTTAGCAAACAGTCTATGCTGGTTTTGGTTGCAAATGAATGGAATCGGCTACCTGATTCTTGATTGCTCGCTGTTGCAAAAATTTTTCAAATTGAAAAGTTCCTTAAGAAATTTTCCTTTAGCAGTATGAGTTCGTTAAATAATTCGGCATTCTACATGTATATTCCAAAGTGGTTCCTTATAAAAACAGCGTGTAGTGAGCTAATAGAATGGGCAGGTTAAGATGTCATTAGATGAGAACAGTGCAAAAATAGCAACGCGAAATTCTCTACTTGCATGTAAGCTAATTTAGTCCAATTATTTACAACAATTCAGGCCCAAGTTATCTTTCCGTAATATTTATTTTTGTGCTAAAAATCATGGTTAGGAATCGTTAAGTTTCTCCTACAACTGAGAATTGACTCCTATGCATCTCCTCATAGAACCTATGCCCTAATCTTGATTAAGTAAACAGGATATCAAGTAATTGTTTGTCATATAAATGCAGGTATATCTGACATAGACAAAACTTTTGCGGGAACAAAGCCTCGTGTAGAATCAGCGGGAAACTGATAGTATTCATAACGAGACTGTTAGACTTGAACAATGGTTGGAACAAAAAGTTGGTGGTAGGAACTGACAATATGACCGCTTTGTAAATACTGTCTTGCAGATTTTAATTTCATTCACATCAAAATGATATGAAATTTATCGTTTGAAATCATGATGTCACAGACTGTCTAGAGCTATGACTCCATAGATGTATAGCATAGTTGGGCAGAGAACACCGTTGTAAGTGTACCATGATATGATCTCTATTCTAGTAGTGAAATTTTCATCTATCTACTAACTTTGTACCTATTGTGCCTGCAGCCAGTGATGAACAATAGGAGAGGAGCCACTCCCCAATAATTTCAAACGTTCTGTATAGTCAGTTTCAGATTTTACGTGAGTCAACTTGCCCAGCAATTATAATCCCCCAGGAATCTAGACTGCAGATGTTGGCAAATGCTCACTTAATGGTATGTTTCTCACTTGAAACTATACAATGGATCGTGAGCGCGGCAGAGTCTGTTGTAGTTGTTAATTTAAGCTTCATATTTGTTCATATTAGTGTAAAAATTGCCCGAATTTGCTTGTTGGTTGATACAAAATTTTTAATTTTTCATATTTGTTTCACACTTACAATTTACACCTGCAGGCTGTAGTCTGCATTCCAGCAGGACATGGCATCAAGTGTATTGCATGGCCATCAATCATTTGTTATTTTGCACATCTTTATGAAAGTGGGCATTTTGCAATTCTGGCAGTACCATATGGTCTGAGTTTAAGAGAACCATATTCTGAAGGTGTCCCACTTGGCAATTTCTCATGCTAATGTTTAGTTTTTCTATAACCATATCTATAGCTGTTTTAAGTATACAAAGTATACTGTGTACATAGACAATTGGCAAAAGTGAAATATGAAGATTTTCATGTATAGAATACCCAGTTTTGGATCCTGTAGATAACCTGTAAACAGACGAACAGACTAAACAAACACACAAGCAAGCAATTACATATGCTACTTCTAGCTACACTAATGCATGTATACCACCTCTTCTATTCAATTTGTATTCATCATATTTGCCCATATGAATTGTTAATATGCATAGGGGTAATTATCTTGACAGCTGCTCATTAGGAAAAATTGTCTGTCATTCTACATGTATTTAGATTTTACTGTCTCATAGATTGTGAGCATGGGCATAGATGGGTTTTAGATTTAGGAGGACTGCAAACTGTCTGCCCAAAGCACTGGTCTGTTACTCAAATGAGCTGTTTTGTCTTGCTGTATTCAGCTTCTGCTATGCTCTGAAAAACTATTGTCTGTCTGAAGGAGTTGCCCAAATGAATTTGATTTCTGTCCAACTGGAGGGGGGTATGCAGCCCCACCTCAGACAACTATGGTTGTGAATGGTCCTCATTCCAGCCCTCATTTTAAAGCAAGAATTTTCCTAGCACTGTAGCTTAGGTCTTCCTTGAGCAGTGTCTTTGATTCTGGATTTCAAGAACTGACGGTGTTGCATATTGGGGTGCCCTGTCCTCTTCCTTTTAATATACAGACTTTTTTCATTAGCTCATTGAGCTACATAGTATCATCCAAATTTTTCGTTCATAATACTAGCCTTTTATATTGCATCAATGCTCATCACATTGCAATATATCATCAATTTTTCCAAATTTGGCTTATTTTTCAGTATGCCATGTCAATCCACTTGCTGTTTGGCTTTTGAACCTTTCAATGTCAAATTTGTTTATTTGGTCTATCGTCTTTTGATTTATTTTGCCTTATTGACATTATTGTTTTCATCAGATTACTATTAAATCAAATGTTTGTTCTTTATGTTCCCATCAAATATGTTGCATTATCCATGATTTCATGTTACTATGAATATCATTTCATTCTATTTAACAATTTTCTGCTGAAAACTGTACCTGTGACCTGTAGACCATTGTTTTTCATGTGTCAAATCTCTCCTGCCAAATGTTCTACAGAACTCAACATTTCTGTCTTGCCATGAGTCAGTGGGTCTTGGTCAGTGGGATTTTGTGCTTCTGTTTCATCAAAATCAAGAAATGTTCTTATTATTGTTTTGTACTACATTAGTCTTATTACCCCCCATATCAATGGTAAAAGCTTGAAAGTTTGGTCATCAATTGAACCTTCTCAAATTTATTGGAAATGGTTTTGTTGTTTTGTTGTTGATTTCTAACTTAAAAAATAGTACTATTTCAAGCATGCCATAAATCCTTGAATTAGCCCTCTGGGGATTATTTGGTTTTCATAGTTTTTGGTGGGGACTTATTTGAGTGGAGAATTTATTAAAGATGGGGCTTATAAAATTTGTGAGATATGCCATGTAAGAAAGCTGATCTTCAAGACTCTGTTCACCTTTTATTTGAGAAGTACAGGCTACATATATACATTAGTCTATAACAGTGTGTTCATCATCTTCTTTGAAGGGAGCTTATTCAAGAGCAGATTTTTGAGAAAGGACTAGTTCAAAGATTTACAGTATTTACACAAAGCAAATCATAGCTTCATAGACATTTGTATATTTAGCAAGAGCAAAGTACATCATATAAGCAGGGGTGGTTCTAGCACAATATGTTTAGGAAGGGGTGCAAAAGGAAATGTACTTTGATGACTTCCTTTTTAGTGCCTAGTTCAAGCCTTGTAAATAGCAAGAGCCATTTTCATAGTTCAGAAGCAACATTTCAATGCTTGTCAGTATTATTGACTGAAGTATGCTTCTTTTCCAGTGGTGGCACCAGTGGCACAGTGACTGGGACAGACATGGGGCTTCATCCCTCCAAAATAAAATCTGTTGGACATTTTGGTTACTTTGTTGATATTGTTGTGTCCAATTTAGTTTCTTTTGTGGCATTTTTTGCCTTATCTATCTTACTCCAATTTCAAAAGGAAGAATATTTATTCCTCTCCTTGGGTTCGCTCCCGGTTGTCTCTTTGAATTTCTGAAAGTGTACATTGACAGCCCTGCATAAAAATTTCTTTCAAATTTTCAGTCTTGCTTAGTTTTTGAGCATGTGTTGTGTGAACGAACATACCGTTTTGCCGAATAGAAGAGTGATTTACCGAATAAAAGCAGAACATTGGGAATGCCACACTTCCGACACCCCTCAGTAATTACGCCACTGCATATAATGTGAAAGACTTTGTCCGATAGCTTGTGAGACAAATACCCAGCTACAAATGCTAGGATCAACATGATTTCTTAATAGTTACTTTTGCTGAAAGACAATCTGCTTTTTGTGTGCACGAATAATTATTGATAAGAGTCCAAACGAAGATTTATGTAAATCTAATTGCATAATGTTTTGCAGCTTTGTCCAGATATCAAAAGCTGAAGATGCCATCGGATTGGAAGCATCACAGATCAGTCATTGCACTGCTTGATCAGTTTTATTGTTGGAAAAGCACCCTTCGGGAATATTTTGAGTACGTTTTCATGAGTTACAATGTCAATGAAAAGTCTCGCAAAGCAGTTTTCAGCGGTGGATCTATACAATTGGAGTATTTGCTCAATGGTACGATAATTTGCTGCAGCTGTGATGTCATTGTGGTTCCAAGTGGACTGAAGCTATTTGATGCGTTCTGCTACCACCATGAACTTGTGAGACGTGTTATTGACGTTAACTGCCAGAAAAGGAATGACACAGAAAACGTTCTGTCCCGCGGATTTTCCTCGTGTAGACACGCTTCTAGACGCGACCTCATGCCTGGTAGTATCGATATCCAGATTGACCACCCGAACACTGTCACTTCGTATATGTGCTCTGAGATGTGGCAGGATTTGTGTTCAAGAATCGGCTGTGATTTAATGATGCATGTTTTGCAGAACATGTCGATGTTTCATAAGATGGCAAAGGGCAACTTGGTTCAGATTTCCGGCACTGTTGTTGACAGATCAAAAATAAAGGACAAAAACCATAGATGCAGTGGACAGATTGTTCAATTTTTACAACATTTGCCTCTATTGGATCCAAGAGCTTTGGTCTCTCGGAGCAAAGGAAGTCCTGAAAATAAAGACAATGCTTTTGTTCATATGAATTCAGTAGAGTTTGATCATATTGTTGATCAGATTGGTATAGTTTCCAGTGATTTAGCTAATGAAAATGGGTCAATTTCATCGAATTGTAGAGCATCTACACCTGTTATTGATCCACTCAAGTTTAATAAAACACCATCTACTAGGACGTCACCATTCGATGAAGATACTTGTACGTCATCGCTGAGCCCAGGGAGGCCTGTTGAACCTCTTAAAATCAGTGCGGAGAGAGCACATGAAATCAGGTGGCTTTGGGAAGTTGTAGCAGGCAAGGAAGTGGTCCCTAAACACGGAGAGTGTTCAGACGACACCACTTTGAGTCCAGAGATCCCATTCTCGCCACCACCCAGGATGCGATCTAGGCTCAGGTCCGTTCGTACTCAATCAAAGTATGACCGGAAGGCAGGCACCAATAGCATAGTTCAACCTCCTTATAAGAGGAAATGGCAGATGGAAGATCATGATGAAAGTGTGCTAGGTATGAGTGACAAATGTATTGAAGAGTGCAATTCCAACACAACTTTTGAGAAAGACAGTCCTCCTGTATGTTTGAAACATGAATTTGTAGGAAGTAAAGAATTAGAAAAAGAGAATATTGACACAGGATTAGGTGACAGAGAAGAGGAATTAGAAGATTCTGCCCCTCTAAGCCCTGAGATTCCATATTCACCACCTAGGAAATATTCTAGAGTAAATTCTAGTTGTTTAAAATTAAATTATAAATGCGAAACAGATAGCCGTGCTTTGTTCCAAGGTCCTTTTGATAAGATGCCGCAAATGAGAAGTCTTGATCATGGGTTAGCTAGCAAAGAAGACGCAAGTTGCATTGAGACTGAAGGGAGCCAAATATGCACAAATTTGGCGAGAGACTTTCGTGCTGTGCTTTCAAAACAAGAAATTATGGTGAAGGAAGACTTGCGAGAGTCGAATGCACCCAGTGGACTTGAAAATGGAGAGATATGTGATAAGGATTGTGTGAAGATATCTTGCATGGAGAATGATAATCCACCGCTTGATTTTGAAAATGGTAACAGATTCGATGTTAGCAGTAGAGGAAACGCAGATATTGTTAAAGTAGATGGCGAGAGTAATGTACAGGATAGACAGCAAAGAGATTGGCAATTGAATGTCAAAAAACTGTTGAAGGGAAATGTAAATGATGCAAGAGAAAACCGTGCTTCTTGCGGGGAAGCTACAGGAAGAGAGTGCGAAGAGGATGTATGTAATGTAAAAATGGATGAAGATAAAGAGGACAAGAAGCAGTATGCGACTATTTTAAATGAGTTTGATGGGATGAAAAAGGACGTGAAACTCAAGCCAATGGAGACAGGTATCGATGAGAGGTTTGCATTCAGAATGCGCAAGATTATGTATAGCAAACACTTGAGAGAAGGTCTTCGTAGTTCACATATACTAAATAATGTTAGACCTTCTAATAAAGGCGCCCATATTCTCGGTTTGCATATATTTTGTAGCATACCGAAAACCTCTGCATCTCAAACTAAAGATGCGAAATGCCAGTTCGAGCAAGGCTCCTCCGTTTCCAAGCTGCCAAAGAATTTACGACGAAGTTTGCCAATGCTTAGGCAATTGATTAATGACTATAAGAAACTCAAAATTTCTAAACATTTGGCGAGACACTGCCCTTCTTCAAAGGAGATTAAAAAGCTTCGACAGTGTTACAATCTACATAGAAAGAGACTAATCAAAGACCCTTCATTAAAATTTAATTTTGAGGAACAGAAAACGTTGTACGACACTGCTTTGAAAGATTGTATTCCGCCGTATAAGGTAAGAGGAAATCGTTTAAACGTATCTTTCGACTCGTCTTTGCTGATTTGATTCGTGGTTTTTCCCTCTCTGTTTTAAGGAGTGATTTCTTGGAATAGCTTAGCAGATTTAGCTAGAAACAAATCACTTATCTTACAGCATTTAGGATTATTTGTGTTAAGTTTTTCTTTTAGTACATTTTAGAAATGTTAACGTGTAAATTAAGGTCTGTTCTGTAAATTAACGTGTAAATTAAGGTCTGTTTAACGTGTAAATTAAGGTCTGTTCTGTAAGAAGTTTTCTGTAAATTAAGGGTTCCAAATGCAACATCCTCTTTGCATAATGTTTCAAAACTTTATCAGTTTATATATGACTGAACCTTTTACAAAGGTGATTTAAAATTCTAAATGGCGGAGTCTTAATTTACACTATAGTTGTATATGTAGACTCGATCTTTTTAGAATTTAAAGAATCTTTGCAAAATGTTTATTTGTAATTGCTAATTGACGTAAAATGTGTTTATACCTTAATTAGGCGAATTGGTCTTCTGTGGTTCTCACATCCCTATAATTCACTTGTCTTATTTGATTCTCTGATCATTTAATTTTTAAGCTGTTATTCTTTCTTTCTTTCAGGTATTCTTATTTGTGAAGAGTGTCTGCACCGACGTTCTTCCAACGGCACTTCTTCAATCTAAATCAAACTGGAAGACATTTTTCAATAACCTTAGACCGTTTTTCACTCTGGGGAAACATGAGTTTCTTACCCTTTCCATGGTAATGAGGGGTATCAAATGTTCCCATTGCACATGGACTTATAGGTCACGAAAAAGGCTCAAGCCTTTGTCGAGATCTTTCTCAACGTGGCAACGCAGCTCAATCGAAGCTCTTGTCCTTTGGATTGTTGCAGACTTTGTAATGCCCCTTCTTAGATCATGTTTTTATGTTACAGAAATCGGAAAGTATCGTCAAAAAGCTTTTTATTTCAGAAGAGGCTCATGGGCGGCAATGGAACGTTTAGCAGGAGACACATTCTTAAGAAAGAATTTTAGTGAGGTAGGACGGGACGTAGTTACAGAAGCAATATCGAAAGAGTACACATTGGGTTGTGGGAAAATGCGCGTTATTCCCAAAGCAAACAAACTTAGGCCCATCATCAATATGCGGTGTGCTAGAAAAAAGTTTAGTGCACCAGTGTCATTAAATTATCAAGTAGACCGGTTACTTCACGTTTTGAAATTTTTGGCTAGGGATAAACCACAGCTGTTCGGTTCTGCTGTCTCTGATTTGGAAGATATTAACTTTAAACTAAGAAGATTCCGAAGACTGATCACAGAAGTAGAAATAAATGAGCCAAACATATACTTTGTTGCGTCAGATATAGAGTGTTGTTTCGATTCCATTCCACACTGTAAGCTAATGGATGTTGCCAAAAGTGCAATGGAAGAGAAAGAGTATATTATTCGAAAATTCTCCGCAACGTCTTTTGTGATGTTCAGGGACTGCTTGACAGTAACTAATCGGGTGGCCACTAGTAAAGGCACAGAGTTTTTTCCTGTGTTTATTGACAAGCACCTCAAGTCAAAAGATTGCACAACATCTAATTCAATTATTACTGACGGAGTCTTCTATGCTAAAGAGCGAAGAGACATGTTGCATAATTCACTATGGAAGCATATTAAGCAGAGTTATGTCAAATTTGGATCAAGATGTTACCGTCTCATACGGGGTATGTTACTTACAATTGTAATCTCGGGCTCTTTTTATTTTGATACTTGCAAGATTTTTTCAAGACTTTCAGGTAGATTTGAAGTTTGCTCCAGAAATTTAACTGATTTTTTATGAAATCCAAAGTCTTACTTGTAGTAGGAATTGTTTTGGAAAGTTTGATGGAAGTAACTCATGGTGGGGTTTTACTTGTGGGATTTTTAGTAGATTCTCCATATATAGCTAACAAAGAATAGAAGTAAAAACATTATAGGCTTTGATATTATGTTTAAGTAGCCACCATTTTTATAACATATCATAGTCATCCCATTTTTCTACCATCAATGTAGTTCAGGGATGTGATTGATCATAGAAGCCGAAATTGTTCAATCTGCAGTGCTCTTTTCGATCTGGTAAATTAACAACTTGTATCCTACTTGTGCAGTTGCATTGTTCCTCCTTTGATTCTGACTTTATAGCATCTGGTATTTATTTACACCCTTGGACTTGTACGTTCTTAAAGGCCCCAAATTGTTTGATTCTTGGGGTGCAGAATCATACATTATAACTCATTTTATTTATACAAAATTGTTGTTTTACAGACAGAATTGACTTTGAAAGTGAGTTCCTCTCCGTCCTAGGTATAGCACAAGGATCTATGATATCGACGTACCTCTGCAATCTTTTATATGGCCACATGGAGCGTACTCATTTGGATGAGTTCTTGAACTCAGACGAATGCCTCTTAATGCGATGGACAGACGACTATCTATTGGTTACGACATCGAAGCATCTTGCTCAGCAATTTTTAGAGAAGCTGAAAGCTGGCTTCCCAGAATATGGGTGTTCTATTAATCTAGAGAAATCTAGAACCAATCTGTCAAGTGAAGCTACCTGTCAGACAAATATTATCCAGCACTTAGATGAGACTTGGTTCCCTTGGTGCAATTTGCTTATAAACACGCAAACATTAGAAGTGAGATTTAGTTATGATCGTTATCTAGGTAAGATCTATTTCACTTGGTATTCATATTCTTTCGAGGACTGCTATCACGAGTTTAGCAATAGCCTCCTTTGATTCTTTACAATGCAGCATTTTATCATATTATACTGTTTTCATATCCAAGGATTGATTAGCAACATATATAGGAGTAAAATATCCCATTGGGTGATAGAAACATTCGTTTGCTACTGTGCAGAGAGTCAAAGGGTTCGCGGTGCATCTCTGTCCATAGTTTAAAATGCTCACTCAGTGCCGATCCAACAACAGATATTTACCCTTGCAGCTACACTGGGGAGATAAAAGTTGTAAGTATATGAGCTGGACACACTTTCTCGCTATACTGGCTGCCCAGGATAAGTGTCCTCTCAACTACCCCCTCCCAAGGTACAGAATTGTATGTAGAATGAAACTTTACGTTTTAGGTATCACTCTTGAAGGTGCAAGGAGAATAGCAGTAGCATCGCAAAAATAACTGTTTCCCTGCTTCTGGTGTGTTTGCGTTTAATGCTTCACAGAATATTTTAGATACTTTTAGATACTCGGGACATTGTTCTTTAGATACTGTACAATGGCAAAAATAAATAAGCTTTTTTATTTGGTTTTGCGCTATAAAAGTTTTAATTTATTATTGTTGTCCCTCGTATCCATCACAGATAAAGTTTTCTGCAATGTTCTTATAATTCTTTGAGAGCGGGCGATAGCAAGCCACCAAGGGTCTCAAAGTTCTTTTCTTGTAATCTCTAGATTACAAGAAACTCTAGTAGAGATAAAATTTTTTGCATTATCCTAGCTGAGCCAAACAGTGCTGTTTTCTGAATAATGTCTATCCCAATCTTTACTCTCAACCTTTTCAATATGCCTTTCAAACTTGTCTAAGATAACTCTTAATGCTCCAATAGCTACAGGTACTACTGTAGCGGTTCTCATTTGCCATACATGTCCTATTTCCTCCCTCAAATACAGTTACTTTCAATTTTTTCAAGTTCTTTCTCTTATACTCGTGAATCTCCCGGTAAACCGATGTCTATTATTTTGACTAATATTATCTTTCTATCTACTAGCACAATGTCCGTTTATCACAATGTGTTGCTTCACTCATTCTATCACACTGGGTCGTAAAGTCCCACAAGAACTTGTAATTCTCACCATTATTATTATTATTGAAATTATTATTTGTCTTAATGGAGAATAATCTGAATATCATCTGAGACATAGACATCATTTGATGTTGTTCATCATTGTTTACTGCCTTACTGATTTTTCTTCCAGGTTGCATTGCAATTTCGCAACACGAGTTTTTAGAGTCCAACTAAGAGACAATCAACTGAGTTATATTATTATGTTTCTAGGCAAGTCTGTTGGCGATTCGTTTTCTGTACGACTTGACTCAAGGCCTGGTAGAAGATTGATTAGTCGTATGATGCAACACGTTCGATTCCAAACAGCTGCCATTGTCGTTGACCCGGCATTAAATTCTCGCCAAAACATCTTGACAAATGTTTACCAGATCTTTAGTTTTATTGCCATCAAATTCAATTGCCATGTCATCAACCTACCAAAAGGTGATACTTGTGTTTTGTCAAGTCATAGGTTTATTATGCTAGGAATTTAAATGAAGTTGTTGATGTTAACTATATCAACTGAATCGCGCTGAAGTAATGTTGTCGATTTCGGAAGATAGATCGGCCATATGTAACTTATTTTGGTAGTTGACCTTACTCAACCTTAGCTTCATAGAATGTAATGAGATTGTACAGGTGATATTATCAAAGGAAAGTGCATTCAGGCCTTTCTTCAGTCTCGAGATCTCGAGAATGGTTTAGCTCAAAAGAGGAACAGAAAAATCACGTATCCTTTGTTATGATCATTTTTTGGGGATTCTGATACACTTCTTAATTGGGATTGCCTAATTATGAAGATTTTCATTTCAGATGGACAGCCAAATGCACGACCGAAGTTCTTCTGCCTGGCTGTACATTGTGTTTTCAAGGCGTTTTATCGACAATATCGAAGAGTGCACGAAAAGGTTTGTTCATATCGCGTACCTTTGATATCTAAGGCTGAAATGAAGAGTTTGTATTACACTGCCGTCTTGAATGTCCTCAAGAGAAGGAAGACGAGGTACATTGAACTTATCAGATTGATTAGGCGAACTGCAAAGAAATACAAAACAAAACAGATCGACGTTGCAAAAATTAAGCAAGAAAGTGCAGCCTTTGATAGGATTAAGTGAAGAATTAGCACATTTATTCATTTCGTTGCTGAGTTAACGATTTCTTCGATATTCGTAATATAATCATACTTCTTATGTGCTGGCTCTAGTTCTCGAAATTTATGCATGGTAAGGAATAGAAGGAGCCATCTAATTAAAGCATGAAATAGGAACACATATGTACTTTCATGGTGGGACAGTTGAACTGCCTCTGCGACAACTGTGTCTTCTCACATTCAACTATGGTTTTTGATATAAGACCACTTGTGAGATTCTGCACTATATTGTTTTCGAAACTTTTTTTTCCTGAATCTTCTCCGTTTCTTATCGATGTTGGTGTGGTATATCCCTGGAACTATGATTTTTGTCAGCTCGACCTGAATACATATACGTGCATTGCGATTTTTTGTAATTTTTTGCCTAAGATAATATGTGAGTATGTTATTCTTTTGTGAGTGTGTTATTCCATAGTGGCTATGGCAAATTTTAGGGAGAATCGAACCTAATAGTCATGGATGTTCATGACGTAGTGAGAAGTACGGTCATGGAATCTACAACTGAATTTATCTTTCGCTTGATAGTGGATCTATGACTAGACCTTGCATATAATAAGACAGGGGTATAGCCTCCCGCTTCCCATTAAAATGTGGCAATGTCTCCCTTCTGCCTTCTCATTTCTTTTACAACATTTTGATCATTCTCTCTTCTCCTTTACTAGTTCCAGCCCCCTGATTTTGGTTCTTTAGCATATATACGGGCAGTGTTCCAAGTCAGTGACATTCGATCGCATACCATATTTGGAACTAAAATGCTAGCGAATGCCAAAGATTGTTTTTATCCTTAAGAGGTATTATTTAGAGGAATGTGCTAAATAAGCCAAATTTAAGTTCTGGTAAATGCTATATAACCATAACATTCAAAATGCGCTTGTAACATTTGAATATCTCAATAAAGTTCTTCAGGAGTATGTGAATGTGGCATTGAGACCATCTAAAAAGCATCTTCCACGTCCAAAGCGAGAATACATCTTGCATGTTTTGCTTTGCATTTTGCCATTACAACATACAGGAATGGGACTGTCTGGTAGTAGTCCTTGAGGGTCTGGTAGTGTGTATTGTTCTTTGGTAAGTATTCCACCATTGAGATCTCGTTCAAATGTCTCTTTGCTGCTTGCACTTGGGTTGTACTAATGAACCGGCCCATGATTGCATGTAACTGGCCTAAATTTGTAATGCTCTCAGTTTTGGTTGACATTGCACTTCTTATGATAAAACTCTCCAGGCCTCCTACCTCTTTGAAGTTCTTTACCATACTGAACCCTTTTGATGTAAGTAATGCAGGGAGTGGTGGTGTCGGAATTGTTGCAACCATCCCCTTGTCCTTTATCTCGATCACTCTTCTCAACGAGATTCTTTCATAATCATTCTTTGATCCTGTAAACAAAAGGACAAATTCTCGAGCAATTATAAAAGCTCAGGGTATAATTTGCTCTAAGGATCTGATCATCTCATCAAAGTTCATTTGCTTTCCTCATCGCCATTTTCTTCTCCACTGTGACCATCACAACTATACAGGACGAGTTGCTGAATCCAATAGTGTATTTATTTAGGCTTCATTTACCATATTTGGGCATTAGAAGATTGCATTTATATGTCTTCTTGAAAACTACACACAAAATCATTTGTATATTTTAGTCATAGTATAGCACACAAAATACAAGGCACTCAATAGATGATACATTCAATGCATTACGTTTAGATGTTTAATTCATGCTAGATGTTCACGTCATACATACTTATTTTCATTTGTATTGGATAGTGATCACTGATTTTAGTTGCCTGAAAGAGAATTATGTATCAGTTTATCATTGATAATAAGAAAAAATAAAGTGTCAGATAGCTGAGATATGAATAAATAGGCATTTTTTCATGCATATATATCTATATGATATTACATATATATATATATATATATATATATATATATATATATATATATATATATATATATATATATATATATATATATATATATATATATATATATATATATATATATATATATATAGGCATTCTAAATAACACTAACAAGTACATATATTAATATATGCATATATATATATATATATATATATATATATATATATATATATATATATATATATATATATATATATTTGCCAAAATTTCTCAATATTATAAAATCAGATAGTACACGAAGAAAATCGACAATCTTTTTAAATTTCCAAGACATGTTTCGGCTTGTTACTCAAACCATCATCAGTTGAAATGACTAAGTTAACGTTACAACAAATAAGAACTATACACTATCAATCGAATATATTAATCGAACAGAGGAATGAAAGAAACGAAAAAAGAATGTGGCGGTTAAACAACGAAAGCTAAAAGCTCAATGAAATACTATAATGTTGCAGTTGTTTATTTAAGTTAGGCCTTTCCCACATGATGTGGAGTGCTTCCTTAATTTTTAAGTTATGATAATTGCTTGCTGAATCTAGTACCTTGAAGCAATTTTCACTGCAAAGATTTTTACAAGGAATTGAAGTCTTTAAATGCTTAAAAATATGCGAATTCTTATCGGTGAACAAATGCTCACGCACTCGTGTAGATAAATGACGAGATGTTTCGCCAATATAAACGGAATTACATCCCGCACAAGTAAATTTATATACTATACACGAGCGAAGCGATTTGTTCACACGATCCTTAACTGCAAGCAAGTTTATAATTTTAAAAGAAGAAAAAGCTAATTTAATATTAAGATTATTGCAATACTTTTTAGCAAGCATACGTACCTTACGCTGGGTAAAATTAGAAAGCTTAAGGAATGGCAACTTAAAATAAATGGTAGAAGTATCAGTAGCTGATTTAGAATTATTAGAAGTATGAACATTATCAAGATAAGAATGGACTACTCTACTTATTAAGCCTTCAGGGTATTGATTCTTTTTGAATATATCGAAGAGTTTTTTAACATCATCATTGAATTTAGCAAGAGTGTTATTAATTTTGTAAGCTCTGTCAACTAAGGTGCGGATAAGACCAATTTTATAAGAATAAGAGGTAAAGCTATAGAAATTAGTAAGAAGTCCAGTAAAAGTGTTTTTACGATAGACTGACGTTAAAAGATTACAAGGATCCTTATTACTGATACAAACATCAAGAAAAGCCAACATCTTATTACTTTCTTTCTCCATGGTGAACTTTATATTGGGATGTTGAGAGTTAAGAAAATCAAAGAATACTAAGGCATCTTGTTCATTATTGAAAAGGCAAAAGGTGTCATCAACATATCGACGATATGTTGATGACACCTTTTGCCTTTTCAATAATGAACAAGATGCCTTAGTATTCTTTGATTTTCTTAACTCTCAACATCCCAATATAAAGTTCACCATGGAGAAAGAAAGTAATAAGATGTTGGCTTTTCTTGATGTTTGTATCAGTAATAAGGATCCTTGTAATCTTTTAACGTCAGTCTATCGTAAAAACACTTTTACTGGACTTCTTACTAATTTCTATAGCTTTACCTCTTATTCTTATAAAATTGGTCTTATCCGCACCTTAGTTGACAGAGCTTACAAAATTAATAACACTCTTGCTAAATTCAATGATGATGTTAAAAAACTCTTCGATATATTCAAAAAGAATCAATACCCTGAAGGCTTAATAAGTAGAGTAGTCCATTCTTATCTTGATAATGTTCATACTTCTAATAATTCTAAATCAGCTACTGATACTTCTACCATTTATTTTAAGTTGCCATTCCTTAAGCTTTCTAATTTTACCCAGCGTAAGGTACGTATGCTTGCTAAAAAGTATTGCAATAATCTTAATATTAAATTAGCTTTTTCTTCTTTTAAAATTATAAACTTGCTTGCAGTTAAGGATCGTGTGAACAAATCGCTTCGCTCGTGTATAGTATATAAATTTACTTGTGCGGGATGTAATTCCGTTTATATTGGCGAAACATCTCGTCATTTATCTACACGAGTGCGTGAGCATTTGTTCACCGATAAGAATTCGCATATTTTTAAGCATTTAAAGACTTCAATTCCTTGTAAAAATCTTTGCAGTGAAAATTGCTTCAAGGTACTAGATTCAGCAAGCAATTATCATAACTTAAAAATTAAGGAAGCACTCCACATCATGTGGGAAAGGCCTAACTTAAATAAACAACTGCAACATTATAGTATTTCATTGAGCTTTTAGCTTTCGTTGTTTAACCGCCACATTCTTTTTTCGTTTCTTTCATTCCTCTGTTCGATTAATATATTCGATTGATAGTGTATAGTTCTTATTTGTTGTAACGTTAACTTAGTCATTTCAACTGATGATGGTTTGAGTAACAAGCCGAAACATGTCTTGGAAATTTAAAAAGATTGTCGATTTTCTTCGTGTACTATCTGATTTTATATATATATATATATATATATATATATATATATATATATATATATATATATATATATATATATATATATATATATATATATATATATATATAAATATATATATATATATATATATGTGTGTGTGTGTGTGTGTGTGTGTGTGTGTGTGTGTGTGTGTGTGTGTGTGTGTGTATGTGTGTGTGTGTGTGTGTGTGTGTGTGTGTGTGTGTATTCATAGTATTCATATTTATATTTTTTAAGTTGTTTCTATGTATATGTGTATATTTGTATGTATAAATGAATGTATGTATGTACATAGTCATACTGTCTATTGTTTTGATCATTTTAATGTTAGCAGCTTTTTTGTATGTATTTGTATATATATTTATATTTCATTTCTCTATATATGTATTTCTCTATCTGTATTTATATATCTGCATATATAGAGCTTATTGTTCCAAGATCGATTCTCATTCAACCTAACTACCCTCATGTAACATGTATAGTTGTCACTAATTAGTAATTGGAAATTGCGCAATCATGTCATATTTCTAATCATTCATTAGGTCTTCCTTAGTGTGACTTGGTTCTGAAAGGT
Organism: Mastigias papua; assembly: GCA_964019165.1. Classification (NCBI taxonomy): domain Eukaryota; kingdom Metazoa; phylum Cnidaria; class Scyphozoa; order Rhizostomeae; family Mastigiidae; genus Mastigias; species Mastigias papua. Next base: position 21,828,487 of record OZ025267.1, read on the forward strand.
ATCCTTTCTTCTATTTGAGACACATTAGTCTGCATTCACTTAGTACATCTCAATCATCTTGCTTATGAAGTCCTTGATGGAAAATAAAGACTGCCCTTGAATTATAAAAGACGACGGCTCTCCTCCGTTAGAAATGTTGTTCTGCCCATTTTCCAAGCTTTTGTACGAGCGTCGACCATTTTGTAAAACGGATTTACCGAATCAGGTTTTGTTTGGTTCCTGCCATACTTGTGATTAAAATCAAAAGATCATTTGATTAACATCACTGATTGCAATAGATTTTAAAATTGTTCATAGTCTTGTCATATCAGTATTACTTGTACGGTTTGTAAATACAGCTAGGTGAAAATGATTGATGAGAACTGTCTTGAAGTTGTTACTCATTCCAACCAAAGCAATCTTTGAATCTTTAGCAATACCTGTTTGTAGCTGTTTATCTCAATCACGATACTGACCGAAGCCCTTAAAATAATTTTAGATAATAGAAAATGTCAGACTAAGTGTCTTCTCTGTTGTTTTATATGACATCTTGTCTATGAATAAGGGTATGTTTGGCATTGGCAGTAAATTCGTTTAGACCATTGTGATCGGCAGAATTTCTAACTATACTATCATTCTTTCCTCCCCAAACCCAAATTCTGAAAATATACTTAGCTATCTTCTGACATGTTACATTTCATACGACGAGTGTAAAAGATAGCGTCTAGGAATCTGGTGTGAAGGCAAATTATGATGCAGATTTCGCTTTCGTTTTCGTTTTCATTTCTGTTACTCAGTATTGATTCATGCAGGGATGGTAGTTCAAGTATTAAAGATTGCATGCATTTTGTTGCATATGTCGATGCTCGAGAAGTTCAGAAATACTCACTTGGTCATAATTTAAATTGTATTCCGTGTCAAAATGGAAAACTCCTGTAGCTAATGGCTCTACAACATCTAGCATTCTGGTCCCAGCAATAACGAACCTGAAGTGGGAATTGAAGTTAACCACTCAGAGGATAGCCTACTTCACATAATTTGAGAGTGTAGGGAAATGATCAAAATGTTTCCAAGTGGTGGTTCATAAGTATTTCAACCAACTCTAATATTGTCAGTTGTAGTTAGTGTAACTTGTTGGCGATTGTGTCTAATACCTCTTTGGGGGGGGGGGGGCAAGCAAGCTTATTTTGCACCAGAACATCCTTCTCCTTTGCTGTTAACACTATATTAATACATCAATCCCAATAGATTAATGGCCCGAATGTTAGCAACATTAGTATCTTTTTGCCTATGCTTGTCCAGTGATAAACAATTTGTTTAGTGATAAAATGGTTATGTTCAGTGATTAAACACTAGAAATGCTCCACAGAACTATTTGGCTCCTCAAATGTGTATTCGCATGATCTTGGTGATCTCGCGTATCACCAATTGCTTTGGTTAAGATATCAACTACGATTTAAATAACAACCACTAGTCAGCAATGACTAATCAATAATCACTAATCAACAATCATTCTATTAATTTTGTATAAAACCCATGTTGCTCACATCAATAGCAAAACTAGGTATTGCGAGACTCGCCCGCCGGCACAAACTTACTACGTAGTTCGGAACATTGCGTAATTTGACTGGTATGACACTAATACAAGGAACCTGAATACACAATGTTTTTTGATAAGAGACCTGGTACTAGACACAGACACCCCAAAATTTAAGAAACTTTTAGAACTACAAGGAATAAGTTAAAAAAGTTTTAGAACTTTCTGAGCCATCTTTCATAGTTTTGGAAACCCCTTGAGTTGCCACTACAGTATGTGTTATGTTCCAAGGCTTATGGGCACTACGAAAGACAATGTTTTCCGTTTTGCTTTTGTTATCACTGCAATTTTTTCATTTACGTAAGAAACTTTTAGGAAACTTTTAGAACTAAAATGTGGCGAAAAATTGAAAAACTTTTACTCCTAGGCCTTGAGGCTGGTTTCTTATAAAAGAATTTGTATATAATTTGGAATATTAAGGCAGTGAAGTCCTACCTGTCATATGGGCACTCAGTAGATTTAGTCGTTGTATCTGATAGGTCGTTAATCAGCCAATAGAAACGACGATCAGTTGCTAGCTTGATGTGCTCCCAGTCTTGCACATAGTCACATCCGGCGTTGAAATCGCCCATTATGATGGCATCTTTTATATTTGTTCGTTTAACAGCGTCGTCGTAGACATCAACCAAATGGCTGATTTCAGACGTTGCATCTGAAGGTGATGTATGTATCCCAATAGCGACAAAGGAAGAAATTGCTGTTGAATAAGGAATTAAATTGCCTTAAGAAGGGAAAGAAATCTTCCTGCCAATAAGATACAATGTTGTGAAAAGAGGTTTTCAAGGTATGCTTGTTCAACAGCCACTTTGCCAAGTACGCAGAGTGCCATTGCATCGTTAGATGGCCGATGGGAGCATGGAGTTTACAGAACATTGACATGTAACTATGCACAGAATTACAGACTTAAGGCCAAAGTTTAAATGAGTTCATAGGTTCGTTCCTTATATCAGAGTATGAAGAATAGAATCAGTCAGAGGGATTGCATCTCTTGTGGTCGAATACACTTTTATGGTATATGAAAATGAGGACGATTGAAGGATTGAGCTCAGATATAATGACAGCTTCTACTTACCCATGACATTGCTAGTGAATGTTACGACGAATGGTTCTCTTTGAAATATGTCATGCACCGAATCATCATATGTGTAGTTACTAGTAGCTTGGATGATGTCAGATCTAAGTATAGTACAAACGATTTTAGTGACGTCACCCGTTTTATATGAACATAACGCTGAGTGTCGATTTGCCAGTTAGATGTAAGGGCACTGTTAGAGCATGCTCCTCCTCAGGTGAGAACCACTCAACTACCCACCGTTTTTTTGTAAGCAAAGTCTGATGAAGTAGTCAATGAATAATCGTTGTTAATGAGTAGGATTAATCCGACCGTACATCTTAAAAACTGTATACTGCATGATGTCAGATCTAATTGAGATATAGCAAAGAATAGCTGCCCTGCATGGTGACTTTGTTTCTATGAACGATCTATGTCTCTTCAATAAAGCACCTTGACTCAAAATATTACAAAACACAAACAACTGGGCAAACTTCTCCACAAACAAACTTCTAGTTTCTTGGTGTAAGTGTGTCAAAAAAGGCTCAGAGCAGCCAGAATCAAAGTGAAACTACGTCTGTTTTCAGTTTTAGCCTCTAGTTTCCCATGTTTCTCAGAGACATGAGAGTATTAACGAGATCTTTTGCTGTGATTGGCATCTCACATCAGATATTGAGCCCAGTCTCTGCTTGAAAGGTCACAAACTAGTAAAACAATATCAACTATAGGATTTTGGTTGTGCTTTGGTGTGTTCATCAGATTGTGTTTGCTCAGTGAGTTTCATTCGAAGTATGGTTTCACTGAATTTGGCTTTCTCATAGTGCGTGCATTTGGCTTGCAAAGGACGTTAAAGTCAGATCTGCTATTACATATTGAATTTATCACACAAAGCAACTTCCTACCTGTACATAAATGCATATTGCTCTTTACTTGATGTTCTGCCGAGTCTTTTACTTATGACCATTTCGTATTTTTCTCTGCCAGAGCTAAAGTGAATTGTGGGTTTTACATTTATATACTTTGAAGAGATTTGTGCTAAAGAGTCTAAGACTCTCACAAAAATTTCTTTTCAAGGACATTCTCATTTTTAGCAGTTGTGAGATAATGGATAAGATATTCTGGCTATGCTAGCTGGTAAAATTCTTGAATGCCAGATAGTTTAGTAGAGTAGCTCTTTAAACAAAATATGAGGATGCATAATGATGTTTATTTTTGAATGTAGGAGAATGCATGAGAGATGTTTAAACTATTTGGCATTACAAAGCATAGCAGCCAAATGTTTGAAGAGTCTGATCAGAACTATTTTCTCCCAACCTGATTGACCAATTATCATGCAAAATGGGCCTAGTCTTAGGATTTCTTGTCAGAACCCTGCATGATGATTGGTCAATAGACCTGACAGAGCTCTCAAACATTTGGCGGCTATGTTGCATTATGATCGACGTCAGCTGACAAATTTAATCAACTTCTAAGGATATCGTTTGTCTTTGATATTCCTTTTCTTTAGTATTAGTGATTATTTTGTCTCCCCAATTTGTGACTTTTCTGTAGTAGCAAGAACACACGATACATGCACACCTTGGTGAAAATTTGCACTCGTAATAGTTGCTATTTGCGTTACTCACCATTTAGAGTTGACCTTATTCAACAACTTCTCAATTGCTGTTCCACTTGAGTCGCGAATTTCTTGTATCAAAATCAAGTCATATCGCAGAATGATCTATATTTAGAAAGTTGCATAGTTTTCGTTAACATAATGCACATATTCTATAGGCAACTTATCAGGGCTCCCCCATAAGACATATGGCAGATTCATCTTATACAATGAAGTGCAGGGAGCTTTTGAATAGGAGAATTACAGGAAAAGGAATTTACCGAGAAGTTTGAACAAGGCATGGTAGTTTCCGACATATCATTATTGTTAGGCCAACTTATATCAACATGCAACAGGCATGGAGCACTTCTCCAGCCTCAAGTTCTCTAGCATACCCTTGGTCTCACAGGGTTACTGGTTGTATACCTCTTGAGCGAGATTGGTCAAGGACGAAAATTTTGACGTTTTGCGACATCTGAGCATAAACCATGCTTAATGATTTCTACAAAGCATAGTATTGGTTTATTTTACTGATACCATTTCATATTTGATGAGGGGTCGCCAATTCTGTGATAAGTGTCACCGAAGTCCTATTGTTCAATTTTTGTTGTATGCCGCATTACTATTGATCTGCGGTCCAACCGATAAATTTAAAGAGTTGCTTACTTTGGTAAGGTGGTCAGCAACAAGTCGCTTTCTCATCTTCGTCCTTCCAAACACTTGAACGTTAAATGACGCAATGTCTATTGAACCAGGGTCATTTTGACTTGTATCGGCTGATGCACCACTGCCAATAAAATAAAGACTTATTCTTAAAAACTGTGGTACCTTCTAAGTAAAGTTAAACGCTGGTTATCAAACATACGACCATTCAAATCGGACAGAATACCACAGCTGCCACTTGGCCAGTGGTCGACCTGTCAACTTTTCAAAACAAAAATGCGTGAAAGTACACTATGTACTAAGTGTCTCGCTCGTTGAAGTGCCACCTTAATTGAGGCTGAGGAGCGAATTTTCAAAATCAGTGTCACTAGTTAAGCTAAAAATGGCTTTCCCAAGCGTAGTTCAGGGTGAAGGAAATTTTACAAACAACCAATGAAGCCCCACTTTACATTGTGAAGGAGAAGAGATGTCAATGATGACGGCTTCGTATAGCCATGTTGGCTTCGATCCTCTAATTACGTTTGTTTTATAACTTACAAAAATTTTTGCAAAGTCTATTCTGTTTTGTATATCTAAGTTAGATTTTTCATGAAAATGCGTGAAAATAGTCTTCGTGCATATTTGCGTGCGTGGTGCGTGATTGAAAAACAATGCATGAAAAGCAAGCAAGATATGTGAAGGCTCATAGGTCTGGCGGTCTTCCAATGGAAGTTTGCAGCACACATGCGTTCGCTAGCACACAATAGATTTTGTGCAATTCTGGATTTGCAGATGTTTATGAAGAAGCAATTCATACCTGGTCTAGGCATATTTATCAGAAAAAAGCATTATGAAGTATTGGATTTTTTTGAAATGCAGAACTCACTGGCACTGCTTGCTACTCATGAAGCAAAGGAGAGAGGACCTTGTGGAGTATGAAAAGTGAGAAAGTCACTTTGCTCCATTCGATTCCAATTTTTATCTTCGATTTAAATACTGTATGATACTCGAAGGATGGCTACGAGATCGTTTTACTTTTTGTGGGATTTCAGGCGTTGCTCCGAAACTTCTTCCTGAAAGATCTTGCCAAATGTGCTTACATAACACGTTGTAGCCGCTGTTGTTGTTTGCCGCTGTTGAGATTCGATAGGCCGAACTGTTACGGGGAGTCGAAATTTGCTCGAAGTAGCGAATGTTGAGAATTCATTTGAAGTAGCGATTGCTCGTGCTATTGCACAGTCAAGGTATTGTGTGTCCATTGTGCTTTATATTACGCTAAACAAATTGAGAATATACTTGTAACCCATCTAAACCGTGCATTGGTCACCCATCCACAGCTGAAGTTGCAGTAAAACTTTCTTTGTCATGAATACCATGATTGGGACGTCATTTTGATATCACCATTACTTAAAGTTAAATTAAACTCCTTATCGGATACTTATATCATGATATGGGTTTAAGATAATTTTGATTTTAATGGAATCGACCCCCGACAAAGAAATGTTTATGACTTTCAGATAGGCAACATTTTACAGAACAAATCTCGGTAAATTTTTTGGATAGTTGGGTTCTGTTATAACATTATCTTACTAAAATGCAAATTAGATAGTAAAATATTGGCAATGGTAATCATAAATGAACAGCGTGGGAAATAAATCTTAGCTTTTCAAATCTATTTGACAATAATTGTGTCTAATTATCTCGGTGTTTATTCTTCTTTTCAATACCGATATAAAAGCCATTTTTGCATCTACTGCTAATCACAGCTCGCTTTTCTTTGCGTTGGCGAATGTATTATCAGCAAAAGTGCAGATTCTGAGTCCCACCTTTAAATTGTTTAGAGGAAGCCTCTTTTGATCCAAAAAAGCTTGCAATGGCCTCATAATTAGCTATTTGTTCTGAAGGCTTGATGGGGAAGTCAACTGTGGACTGCAATTATTGTGAAATGGCAAATCCAGTTTACGACTGCACTCAACACAATAGGATGATTTAATGTACGTTTGCAGGGGGAGGCAGAAGAATTGTGCAAAAGGCATTACGAATGCCAACTAGGCTAGTGAAGAGATGGTAGCCGTTTGTACGGGCTAATAGGAGACTACTGTATTAGGGTTGTTCTTCAGTCAATAGAAACATATGACTGGATTTATGCAAATCAGTGCGTCCATGTTCGAATTTTCCATTTAGGTTTACTCTGTATGATGTTCGATCTGACGTAATATGTTGTGTATCATATGATGGCCTTCTAGTACGTTAGTGAGAAGCTTATGTTACTAAGGAAGAGTGGGTTTGTTCATTGCAATTAAGTACCATATGGTCTTGCAATCAGTTTCGCGTCTTGACTTGGTGTCAATCTGTTTAGAATTTCGTAGAATCTTCACTAGGTAAACCAAAAAGACCAACCAACTCTTTGAATGCTTCTAAGTTACTAACAAAGTTATAAATTTCTTGAAGGTAAGATGGCCAACAGACTGCACGTTGAGAGAAACCTGAAAATAGGGTGTTCCTATAAATTAATGCCCAACGTGTAACATGCGATTGCGAGTGGAGGAATGATTCCATGTCTCCCATTCACTCATAATATCATCAGCGAGGCCATACAACGTTTAAAATACAACGTTTAAATTACTGTATGTAGCGTCGTCATTTCATGTGCAATAGCGTGAAAGTGATACCGTTTAAGCAATAAACACTGTGCAAGTAAGATCTGATTACCTGACTGTTTCCAGGAGACTATCGAGAGGGATTTCAATGTCATATAGGCCATGGTCTATGCTCACTTTCCCATACACAACATCATTGGAAAGAAAGATAACGAGCAGCATTGTGAAACAACTTATTCTATGTAAATAATTCATTTTGCTTGCCATCGATCTGATCTCTTCTTTGAACATATCTTACTTGTGTACACCGAACCGCTGTTCCTTGGCCAGCTACGAAACGAAGTTTGATGTTTGTTTCACTGCCCGTTAATTCCCATGTCCAAGTTTCTTTACCGACCTATGACCTTTGTTTTGCTTCGTTGTGATACGGGAAATCCATTCAATTTTCAATTGAATATTGAAAAGGCTTTTCTTATGTTGCTGCTTTGATTCAGTATACGCTGCGGTTTGGCTTACAAAACATGTACTGTGAATGGTAGTTGATCTTTGTATCGTATGTCAATGCAAACCCTTTTAGCAATAGATGCTTGCATTCATTGCTGCTGAGCCACGTTTCCATGTCACATTGACATCATTATCAAGCTAAATCAGAAAAAATTGTAGCTTGGAAAGGGGCACGCGGGGGCTGAGACCCCTTTGTTAAACTGAGGAGGGTTTTTGGGCCTCGGCCTTTTCCAGTATGGCTTTTACTAGTTTGGTGAGGTCTTAACTTAGTAATGTGAACCAACCTTAACTATTATTTTATGCACATTTTCTGTCAATTACTATTGTATAACCCTACATTTATTGAATAGGTCGAATGAAATATTGAATGTGGTTAAGGTTGTGTGACCCATTGAACCAGCTTACAGCCTCCAACATAAATGTAGATATCTGTTATAAACTCTGCAAAATTCCATGTATCTATGATTGGTCTTTCAAATACTGATATCTTAGAAACTTGAAACTTATTTTAGCTCTTTGCGTTTTACCCACAGAGATGTCTGAAGATCTTTTCCTTTCATGTTAGTATAATAGTGTTTCGTGCTGCCTTTTCCTTCTCCGATTATATATAGTATTATCTGCTACCTTATCCTGGACAGGCTGGTTCTTTGCAAATCATTTCGGTTTCATTGCCTCTTAACTGGCTGTTGATGTCCTGCTTTCTTTATTTTTGCACATTTTTGGCTCTCTTCTTGCCTCTTTCTTTTTCACTTTCGGACTGTCTTACAGAGCAACCCGCATTGTTTTTTACTTTACGAAAAATAGCCGAACGAAATTAGCGATTAGTGTGTGGTTAAGGAAATAGTGCAATGGGTTTTAGCAGAGGGTTTGAGGACAGCAATTCCAATGCCGTTAGAAACAAACATATTCTAATGGTGATAGATATACTCACAAGGCTACCGTAACGATGACCAACCACAGCAAGGAAGAAGCCATTATGACTCAGACCACACTGAACAAAGGAAGGCTCTGCAACTGAACACGTAATGAAAATGATACTGAGACCACATTTTAAAGCCTATATGTGTATGAATGGAAAGAATTCTAAACAATAAATAATGGCAGAGCTGTCAAATTTGTTTGAATCAAGTCAACAATATATATTTACATCCGCTAGACTTGTTAGATCTTTGGGTACAGAGCGCAAGTAGTCAGGTGGTATGCTGCGGATAAATTCTAGCAGCTTAGACACTTTGTATGCATTGACCAAGTTATTATAGAACACATGGTCTCTTTCAGTTATATAAATAAATAAATAAATAAATAAATAAAGATATATGTATATATATATATATATATATTTATATATATATATATATAAATTTATACATATACAACTGTTTTAGTATACGTGTACTGTTTTGAACACATCCATTTAAATTAAAGGCCAATGTGATGGTCAGAAAATAGAAATTGTCAGAAAGAATTCTATTGACTAAGACCCTCGAATTAACTAATCAAATGAATAATCTTACGTGGTGTTTAATTCCCACCTCAAAAACAGCTAAAGTATTAACTGCTTGATCTCTTTACAATTAGGCATTACACGATATAGCATGCTACAGGAGGAAAATGATCCTCAAAGTCATATGGTAGATCATTGTGAATTTAGTCTGATTGGTAATGAATGTTGGTACTGCTCTAAGTTTGGCTGCTTAAAACCCTGATTTTTTGTCCATGTTACGTATATGGAATAATTGATATTATATGTTATATTATATGTTTATATATTTATATTTATATATTTATATTTATATTTGTACAACGTCAACGAATCATTAACAAACGCTGTTCAGATACCGTCGCATAGAGAAGGTCACCGAGATAGCTAGAAGCACAAAAAGAGAGCATCCTATTGAGAACAGCACTCACACGTCAAATGAAACATTTCTAAACTCTAAAACTCTATTATTATAGCATCTTAAGGACACTAATGGAGCTATTAGTTCACGATTTTCTATATGAAAGCTGTTGTAGCTTTAAAATATCTCGGCTGCTCTAAAGATGGCGAATCGGCAGAAACTAGTTAACAGTGCGTTGAGTAGACAATAAAGATATGATATGATCAAATTGATGTCTACTCTCTTATGTTACCACTCGTTTTCTTCTCCTTTACTTGTAAATCCGATTTGAATGGCTTTAGAATTATCAAACCAGTCTACTGTAAATGAAATACAACTATCATTAAAAGGAACCTTTTATCTGCTAAGTTGTTTATTCATATGAATATTTGAATTAAGTGTCGTTTACTTCTAAGCAAGATGCAGCAAAGAAGTTTGTAGAAGCTTTCGAGCTGCTGTCTTTATTTATGTTTAATTCAAACTGACTAAACTTGTTTGCCAGCTCTAGTGCCATATTTTTCATCTTGGTGTGAAAATTTCCTGTCAGTAGCATACTATATAAACGGAGGGAGATCAGGCTTGTTTGGTGTTCACGATAAAATTGGTATTGGCTCTTTGGTTATGAAGCTAGGATGATCGAATACGCTGTGTACCCATAGCATCTTAATGTTTAGACATACTTTTGATAAGGAACAATTTAATGAATCGTGTTAGTTTTGTTGCTGGTAAGTTTAGAATTAGATCAAGCAATTTACCCTGAGATTAAAGGCTGCAGAATTTGGAAAAATTATTAATTGAGAGTGTTCGGAAATGAATGACCTAAGTGGAACTCGAATTCGCGACTCTCGACTATATACATCTGTTTTGCTTACATGTGGAACTGAATAATCTATACTTATTTTCATATGTGCCCTGATTGTCAAAGACAGTCAAGAAAACGACCTGGTATATTGCAGACTGATTTCTGTACTTCCGTTTTGGTCAGGATTTTTTGAAATGATATCATGTGACTAGTTGTACGATCGTTTAGACGAAAGTAGGCTCCTTTACTCCAAGCATTTTTGGTTATGGACTTTACGCTCGGCTGTCTCTTGTCTTCTTAACTTTGCAGATTACTGTTACCGTAGCGTGGGCTAGGGTCAATATACTATGTTAGTATTCATAGACCTCAATAAGGTACTTTATACTATAGGCCAATGAAATCTACTAAACAAGGTACATGACTCCGCTATCAACGGCAAGAAACATGGTTGGTTTAAATCGCTCATAGAAAACAGAATGTAGTTCTTTACAATTTATGATGTGTCATCAAACATTAACGAAATAAATTGTGAAGTACCACAAGGTTCTTGTTTTGGTCCACTTTTGTTTTTGATTTGCATTTACGACCTCTCCACCTGTCTGCAATATAGTCAATTTACATTGCATGCTGACAATGCGAAGAATTTTTTTTATCTAAGAACATAAGTGAGATATGTGCCAATCTTATGAATGACCCGGAGTGCCTAAAATAATTACCTCAAAGACAAAGATGCCCTTGGCAAGATGGGAAGTCAAGCAATGGCTATAAGACACTGACCAAATCAAAAGATTTTAAGCAAGGCTTCTGAGGCTGAATAACTGGTGGGATGAATAATTGAATTATTTAGAAAACAAAATATCTTGAAGTACTGCTTAATCAAAATCTTCTTTGGAAGAAGCACGTAAAATTCTTATGTGCAAAGATTTCTCATAATATTTGTGTTTTAAAATAGGCAAAGAAATACCCACCTCTACAGATTAAAAGCGTAAAGGTTAGTTTAGCCACACTTTCTAATTTTATTGTTCGGTCTGGGGAAGTTATTTGAGAGTATTGAGGGGGGGGGGAGCAAAATTGTGCATTGCAAGGATAGTAACCAATAGAAACTGTGATCTTATTTAAATCCTGAATTCTGATCTATTTCCATTGCTCTAACTCTAGTCAGCACAGAGAAAACAGCGAAGAGCTTTTCTGTCAGAAAATAAAGTTTTGTAGGCCTAAAACATCCACTAGATCCATCATTCCAACGCAAAACCTTCCTTTGACAATTGTCAGTTAAAACTCAATGCAGAGTCTGTTATCTTTATGCCGAACTAGTTTTCATCTGTTCTTCCGTGCCTGAGCTAATTGAACATTTCATAACAGCTGTCAAAATCTCCGTGTAAATATACAAGGTTTTAGGTCTTTTTGATTTGTCAAGATTTTGCCTAAAGACTCTAACAGCCCTATATTTTGGTATGATAATGAAACTCTGGCTTTTTCACAGGACTGAATATGCTCATTGACTTATTCATTACTAATGCAATCTGCATGATTGTTTCTCACAGCAATTTTAACCAACAAGTTCTTCGTTAGTGGCTTTTTTAGACATAAGATAAACAAGTAAATTTATCATTCTCAGGGTTTTATTGGCAAAAATCATGAGAAAGTGCCATACGGTTTGTTTATGGCATGAAAGTTTCTCATTTGAGTGCAGACAGGCGAGCCATTGCGAGTGACTGAGATAAAAGCATCAATACAATGCATGTGCAGCCAGACCTTTCCTGTAAGTTGTGCTTTCGTGCCGGCAAGTTGAGCTTGTCCGTCAGTAGGAATGTCATTAAAGTGCGAGCTACAAGGCACTTCATTCAGGCATCTGACATGGATCAGCAGCTGGTTTGCATATTAAGAGGCCCCAGAACAAATCTATTATAAGCAAATTTTGCCACTGCACATTTTGTTGAAAAGGGGTAGTGGGAGGAGTCTTTGTGAAGTGTTTTCTAAACCAGTCCTGTACTTTTGTTATTATAGCGTAACCTCCAAATGGTTGAGTGCTCTGATTGAGGTCTATTTTCTTCCAACCTAATTGACCAATCATCATGCAAAATGGGCCTAAATTTAGCTGCGGAACGGATGTATGGTTAAAATCCTTTATGATGATTTGTCAGTTAGATTGAGACAAAATACACCTGATCAGGGCACTCAGACATTTGACGGCTACTCTATGAAAGGGAAAAGTAAAGGACGGGTTTAGAAAACATTTGATGTGAATGACACCAGTTTTCTGCAAAATTATAGTATGAGTATTGACTGTGATTGCTATTGATTGAGCATTGATTAGTGATTGTTATTGATTGAGCATTGATTAGTGATTGTTATTGATTGAACATTGATTAGTGATTTGGTGATGCAAAAGGTCATGTGGAGGCGATTTTGAGGAGTTAAGTGGTCTTATCATTGTGCAAACGATTTAATTACTTCACAATTTGGTTAGCACCGCACACTAAACTTAGGTATACTTCAGAGTAGCAAGATTGATCTATGCTAGCTAGTACATGAATCTTATTGGCTATCATTGTGTTATTTCGTCGTGTAAATTGAGAGAATTGTCATTAAAGACGACTGGTTATACAGTTGGATTGATTATATTGTGCAAAGCAGCTATGCGATTGAATACAAATATTAAACTCTGTCTGTATGGCAATTGCATTTTCATACCAACGGAATTCTTGCTTCGATAACAGCTGGGCCCCTGCCAGGTAAAGGGGCTAGTAATTTAATCCAAGATGGCTTATTTGGTCCCTTATAGCCAAGCATGGCAAATGAACCACGGTAGCGTGTTTGGCATCTTGCATACGTTGCTCCAAGAGATATTAGTGATGAATATGCATAACTCCGGCTGGCTCTAGCCGTTGCCTCGTCTTGGGTACCAACCAGTACCACTTTCCTTAAAGAAATACAATATATTAGAGGAATTATCTTATGAACATATCGAGGAACAAATTGGTTCAGTGGAGATCATAGCAGAATAAAACAAACACTAAAGCTGCGTCTAGATAGAACAGCTGCTGTAATAGATCTAATGAACTTTTTTTGATCCTGTAACTAGAGGGATACCCTGCCCTTATCAATGCGTTTAGAAGCTAGCCATATGCTGTTAAATGTTGGCCTGCAAAGGAAAGAGCTCACTCAGCTATTAGTATCAACGCGACTCTCAGAGCTTAAATACATATAACAGTACCAGAACAGAGTACAGATAACAGTACAGAGGTGATGTGATTGGTTAATGTTGAAGTTTCATGATTTTGTGTCAGTTGGTTGAATAGCATTGATATCTAGGTATAGCGATGCAAATCACTCATTTCACTTGCTTCGATATTACGTGGAAAGTCAAAAGCAACCGTAGTTTTACTAAGCAGACAGCATATATAGATCTATTTAGAGCTCATACCCGTTTGCCAATCCATCCACAAAACTCTTCATGCGAACTTGTGCGGAGCTGTCACTATGAGTGTCGAAATTTTGACTTGATTCAACAGCACCTATTCATTTATAAGAACTATGTTGTAATACCCAATGTGTGCTTTATGCATAGTAATTCAATAATGACAACGATTATCAGCAAATCTTCCAAAAGTGGCATCCGCATATTTAGTAATCTTCATTAGGATGTTTTGAATCGAGGGCTAAAATTGTGAGCAGGCTACCTAGCCAAAATCATCACTTTTTGAGTTAACATGGGAACTTTTTTTCACCTCTCATGTCGATCTGAAGGGCATGTTTTAAGAATTGATATGTCTAAATGTTTCATCAAATCTGATAGGCCTACTTGGGCAAATTATAGAATAAAGTACCAGCGCATGTGTTTATGAATTCTCCCAATCAGATTGACCCCCACACTGATGGATCTTTCCTAAAATATATTTTTCCCTTACACAGTTGGCGATGTCTCCCATATCCCTAACAAATTTGACAGTTTTTCCCAGCTCCCATAAAAATTGCCATTTTGAAACATCTTCTTCGTTCTAATGTTAAATTTCGATAATTCTCCCTTCTCCCTTCCCAAACCACCTCGATGGTAGTAGTCCTTTTCGATTGTTCCGTTGATTACTTGCAAGTATTTGCAAAGGAACATTCAACCCCATTGGAATTTCAACCTCTGAATCATAAGAACAAGAGCTAGAAATACTGTCAAACTTTCGAAGTTTTTCAAGCAAAACATGCTTAAAAGCAAACTGAAGGACTGATGGTAGAAACGGATCAGAGTTGCATAAGATACGTTGTTTTTGACAAGCTTTTAATTTTGCTCTTCTTTACCTCAGTTAATACCTGCTTTACGTTATTGTTTCTTATTCCGACTTTTTTATTTTTTTACTTATTCACGACTTCTCTTCAGCTATGATACGGATAATAAAAGTAATTATGACAAAGACTTTTACAGGAAGAAGCTCAATAAATTATAAATATGCAGTTTCTGAGTACTACTGTTCCATGAATTCATGCAAGATTACATTCAGTTAGTTTACAAAGTGATATTTACGCTCTGTTCTCATATTGAAATGGATTTGGTATCCCTGATAGATTGCAGTATGCTATTGCAAACATTTGGATCAGTGTGCAAAAACGTCTTTTACTATGTTCAAATGTCAGCTTTTGCATATGCAGATCTTTGCTGCTCCTTGCGCTGTACTTCTTAAAAATCAGTGGTTAATGTTGTAAACTGTACTACTTAGCAGGTTGAAAAACTTGAGAGCAATATTGAATGAAGGGGAATAGTTACTATCAAACAAACCTGTGTGACGATTAAGAACAACAATATTGTAACCCCTTCTTTTCCTCGAATGATCGACTCCATTCACTTCAATGGTGGTAGTACCGCATGTTCCTGGAGCTCTAGTTGGATCATTGCAGCCTTCAGATTTAATCTTCACCTCAACAGTTTCTGTTTAATGATAATCATAGACATTTTATATTAGTTTCTGCCAACAGATCTTGTAGCATGCGCTGAGTATCAATTGTTAAGACAACGCTAGATCACATGGAAAACACGCATTTGAGATAGGATTTTGTATTGCAGTATATGCGTATTTTCATGTTGGTTATCAGTGAAGACATTTTTCATAACAAAGCTTCGAAGAAGACGCAGGCCAATATCTTTATTTCTTCTGCCATTTGTCTCATAGATATAAAATGGCCCATCTTTCTATTCTACGTATAATTAAATGCCACGTCTTTATTCTGATAATACAGAACAAGGTTACTAATATATCATGTGGACAGACTGTCTGTTGTATGGTTCTTTTTCTTAGAAATCGCATATCAGCAATGACTCTTACAAGAACTGCCATGGATTATGTACTCCTCAGAGTCTCTCAGTTGAAAAATATTTGATAAGCCGACGTCGATACAACAATCACACAAGCAATCAGTAAAACAACGTCGAAAGTTAAAAATGGGGAGAAGAGACAACAAATAGGAGCAGTCTACAATATAATGAAGTCAATCCCCATTCGTTAAA
This sequence comes from Mastigias papua, assembly GCA_964019165.1. Taxonomy (NCBI): domain Eukaryota; kingdom Metazoa; phylum Cnidaria; class Scyphozoa; order Rhizostomeae; family Mastigiidae; genus Mastigias; species Mastigias papua. The sequence goes on from OZ025267.1 coordinate 21,844,630, forward strand.
GTTAAAAATTTGCCAAAAATACAAAATCTTACTTACGTGTGACGCAATCGGTCTGGAGAACGGTGCCCTGTTTGTTGGTTCCTTTGCCACTTGGGCAACTTATGCATTGTGTGCTGTTTGATAATGGTTGGTAAGTGCCTTTTGGGCAAGCGAGACATGTGGCTAGGCCGTCCTGGGAGTATGTTCCAGGCGGGCAGATTGCTTGAGAAGGAAATATAAGAGTTTTCTAAAGCAGTTCGCTGTCAGCTCAAAAAAGTAATAGTGTAGAGCAGGAGAGGTTTTCATGACGAGATAGAATGAGTACATAAAGCTATAATGTTCTCTTTATTTGATCATTACAAAATTCTATGATCATTTTTACATTGATTCAGACGAACCGAATTATCTTAGATGTATAACGTAATTTGATTTAATTGACAATATCTACAGTTAATAGTATTGATATTTAAGATTGTTTATTACCATTGACGGAAAATATTTATCGGGATTTAAGGACGCAGATATACCTTTACAAGCCGTGTAATTTGAAGCCTTGTAGCCATGTGTTGAAAATCCTTTCTGACATTTCCTACACTCGGACTGTCCATCAAGTTCTTGATACGTCCCAATCGAACAGACCACGCACGTCTCAGAGTCTTTTTCATACCTAGTTCCAGCTGGACACTTGACTGCAAGCATAGATAGAAACCTGTCTGAAATCTATTGAGTAGTTGAAACAGTGAGGAGTAGGTATATTTCTGCATTGCGTAATACACCGAATAGTGAAAGCAAGTAATATCACTTATGGAGCTTAGGTCTTTGGTTTATAGTACATAGTCAAGCTGTTTTCTATATATATATATATATATATATATATATATATATATATATATATATATATATATATATATATATATATATATATATATATATATATATATATATATTGATAGAACACTTTGGCTGCAAATATACTACCACCAGAAATTTATGGATGTTAATAAGCTTTCAAGTAACTTGATATTCCAATACAGCCTGTTTATCTTAAGTATTTGATAATTACTCACTTACGATTTTTTATGACAAATCATTATGACTCTTTGCAAGAGTAGGTTTTGATTGCAAGATTTTATTGTGCAGGCATTTTCCAAACATTTTGAATAAGATTTGGTTGTCTTCTGTTTACAATGATTTTCCAATTCAATTGCCAATCAGAAGTATGGTTCATAATATAAATAAGTATAAATAAGAAGTATAAATAAGAAGTATAAATAAGAAGATCCATCTCATTTGCTGTTGCACATTGAATAGTACTATTGTACTAATCCTTGTTGAACCAGATAACAACTTTCATCAAATATTTTGGATCCTTGCGCGTCATAAGAACATACATGATTTCAAGGATGATAGCACTCACCACATTTTGTTCTGTCGGATGTTGTTCCACTTCCATTTACAACGGTAAGTGTTTTCCCTTCTTGACAAGACAGCTTTACAGCCTTTTCCTCAATCTGAACATTTGCTGTCGAGGTTTTCAACTTCAAAGCTGCTACTCTTTTGACCTGAAAAAAAGAATTCACAGTAAAAAAGCAACTCTTGAATCAGATTATCACAGAGTATTTTGGGCATATCTCAACTGCATTAAGCGATGTGAGAGGTGTCTGAAGTTGCCTTTTCAGAAAGCATACCAAAACCATTTTTCCATTATCACGCTGTAAAAGCAATTTGAAAGCATAATTTCTGGACATGGCATCATGCAAGAAGTTAAACAAAACATTATGTATACGAATATTTTCCTGGGCTATATTCGAGCTAATGACCAACTGTATAAGTAGAAAATGTGAAACAATGTCATGTTGAGGGAGCTAGATGCAATTGATACATAGGGAAACTTTCAAGAGACTATAAGCAGTAATATCTTAACTTATAACAACCTCTCTGCCTAGCGTCCCAAGGCTGGAAGCGACTCTTGTCATTTTGGTCATCTCTGTGCTCTGATCACTGCTTGGGCTTTTGTCCTCCACATTGAACTCAAACGTGATATGCACCTGGTTGGAGGTGGCTCCAGTGCTGCGCTTTTTCACCGTTGAACAATAAACCTTTAGATTGCCAATGGAGCAATGCTGATCATTCTGTACACAGAAAATACTTTGGATCACGGGATCACTCATAAGAGCCGCCATCACATCAGCTTTGAGTTGTGCAATATCAGCTGCTGAACAAGAGCCTCCTATAATCTTGAAAGGCTTCTTAACCTTGGATGGCGGTTTGCCCTCTGAAACGAATCAAAAATCAAGTACACTGCCCAAGAATTTAGCGCTAAATTTTTAGTTTCTTGGTACATAGTTTGGATACTGATAAACTGGCAGAAAAGTACAAATATTTCCCACCTATTCACTAGAAATAATAGATTTATATATTTTGGTGAATTCTAGTATATCTTCGTTACATTTCTTTTTACATACAATAAAATTGTACTTCACTTATGCAATTTTTAAGCGACCAACCTGAACAATCTGGCCAAGGACTGCTTCCTTTCGCTATTGACACAAACATATCCGCACCTGGGTTTGCATAATCAAATTGATTTTGACCTTTCCATCCGCCGTCTTTACCGCATATGTAAAAATCGTAAAGTTTCGGAATACCATCACCTTGGAGGAACCAATAGTTTGGCTTGCATGCGGTAGAACAAACGAAAACCTCTTCGACGTCCATGGTTTTTATGTTGCAAGAAGATGCTCCGTGCTTTGGTGCATCGTAAATTGGACACGACATTTCTATCCAAGAGAAATAAATCCTAAGTTTTTTTCATCAAGAAACTCGAAAACTACAAAATTTAATGAATGTCATGAATGTATTTTGCTTGTCTGTTCTACATGGACTCTTGACTCACAAGAGCGTATGTAGGTCAGTTCTTCCGATGGGCCTATCTGCTGTTTTCAGACCATTGGTTCATTTGTTAAAGTAACACTTGCTTTAAGGAGTTAACTTGTTAACTTCAACAATCTTTCTGGAGTTTTTTCCTCAAACTGAATAACACCTTGCTATGCTATAGCTGCAAAAGTTAGTTATATACAATCAAGCAATCAAATCTGAGCAAAATAGAGTTTGGCAGCGAATAATTTACTCACTCGATATCTGAATCTTGAATTCACACTTTGCTTCGTTGCCAGAACGATCATAAATTTTAAAAACAATAGTATGGGTGCCAGCAGAGAACTTCTGCCCATTTTGATGGCTACCAACGATTTGTATGGCCGCTGCATTATCAACATTATCTGTGGCTGTTGGAGTATTCCAGATTACAGTGTGGGGAATTGTATCTGTTGAGATGATCTTATCACTTGGACAAAATGTGAGTTTTGGAGCCTCCGTATCTATACGAAGAGAGTACAATGTATCATCAGAGAAACTTATGGCGACACCTTAATCTGCTACACAAGTATCGCAGAAGCCAATCAAAATCACAGAACACATTGTCATGCAAAAGAACTGTTGCTAAATTAGGATTGGTAGACAGTAGAATGAAATATCCTGTCGTGGCAAGTTAAATTTCTTCCCTAGACATGTTGACAAAATCGAACTGAGTCATATTCATACGATTAAAGAAATTCTGTGATGTGCTCAAGTAAAATTGCAAAGTTTAAGACAGTCTAACATTCTATAATATATGTTAAATGTTTATATCATAATAGTTGTTAAATGTTCCTCCTACCTTTAGCTTCAACATTGACCTTGCACTGCCTTGAATTTCCGGCTGCATCCGTTGCTGTATACGTGACAATCACTGGTGTACCAACTGTCACTTTTAGCGGCGACTTATGGCTCACAGCTACTGACACGTGTCCACTATTATCCGACGCAGTCGCATCAGGCAAATCAATCAGCGCGTAATTCTCGTTTGGCTTATTAGGTGTAGCAGCAATTGTAGGGCAGGTTATAAGTGGTTTGATCGAATCTAGCAGTTGTAGTCAATATAGTAATAATAATTTATAGATGTTATGTGCTAGTATAACTAAGTTTATATGTATGCACGTATAGTAAAAGTAATATTTAGATATATATATATATATATATATATATATATATATATATATATATATATATATATATATATATATATATATATATATATATATATATATATATATATATATATATATATATATATATATATATATATATATATATATATATATATATATATATATATATAAATATATATATATATACAAACTAATCCTAAGCCGCATCCACAACGTATATAAATCACATCAGTCTGATGAAGATTCTAATCGAAACGTTTACTGAAAGGATAGTATATTTGTGGTTTATTCTTTTCTTTATATATATATATATATATATATATATATATATATATATATATATATATATATATATATATATATATATATATATATATATATATATATATATATATATATATATATATATATATATATATATATATATATATTTATATATGTATATATTCTTGATTTGCGATTAGAATATCCTTTTCAGAGTGCCCGACGTTAAGGAGCAATATATCAATAATTGTATTAAGACTTTGAAACAAAGAAACTCATAGAAACTCATTGTTGATACAAATTTGTTTCGTATGATCATTACATGATCACACTCATCAAGCGCGTAACAATGAATAACAATTAATATAGTAATGACGTGTTTAAGTCGAATAAGGTTGCTAAGTGACAGTTGCTTCGAAATCTCTTAGTAAATATCTATTTCTATGCTCGCATGGGGTTGCTAGCTCATTTCGTTTCTTAAGGCTACATAGGTGTTTTTTACAAATAAATATAAATTTTTCTGTAAGGCATAGATTACACTTTTTGCTTATAATGTCGTAAGGTTTGCATTTTCTTATGATTTTCCAACTTATATTTAAATGTTTTGTTTTTATCTTTTAAGTTCCATACATATTTAGACTGTTCTGTAGCATTTCTTCGTTTGTGATGTCGAAAGGAGGTCAGGTGGTTTCTATATCTTTCTTTAAAGTTGGTTGCCAGTCCTCTATACGTTTCATTTGATATGTTTGTAGTTATTGTTGCTTGGTAGATTATGCTTGATTGTAAGCATTTTCCGTTAAGAGGGGAATCGGGTCGTTTTTCTGCAGTTGCACTCTTTTGTAGGATGATGTGCATTTGTGTCTTTAATGTTTGAGAGGATCTTTTTGTTATGGCAGGCAATGGCAGTCTTAACGTTGGGCATGCAGGGGTAGCTTAGTTTCAGTGTATGCCTATTGAAGATCCTGTACAGTGGATGGTCTTGGTGAAAGCATTTGTTGATGGCTGTTAGGAACTTTTCCCGAGGTTGGTTTTTACTTGAGAATCCCAGGGCGGGTTGTAACAGAGAATGTTGCGTTTTCTTGTTTGGTCCTTGTCTTGTTAGTATTTAGGTTAAAAACTAGTTTATGGTTGTATCCACTTTCATCCAGTGCTTTTTGGTATGGTGCAATAGTTTCATTAAAGACGTCCTGGTTGGATAAAATGCTTGGTGGTCTCTTGTGAATGTCTAGTGGTATGTTTTTAAGTAACAATGGTGGATGGTTGCTCTGGCTATCTACGTAAAGAAGTTTGTTGTTAGATTTTATGTATGGTTTGTACGTGCCATTCGCTAGGTTGAAGGTCTAAAAAGTTAACGACTTTTTTGTTGACGTCGATTGTCATCTTTAGACTGTTTGACATGAAGACCTTGGTGACTTGTTGTTTGATTTTTCTGTTTCTTTAGGCTTTGCATTAACAAACTATTAGGCCGTCATCTCTGTATAACCCTATTTTATTATGCAGCATGGGCTTGATTAATGATAGCATATATATGCCTATAAGCTTACATGTTTCGGCTCCATCGTATATGTAGCCACCTATATAGCCTTAATAAACAAAATGAACTAGCAACCCCATGCCAGCACAGAAATAGATATCTACTAAGAAATTTCGAAGCAACTGTCACTTAGCACCCTTATTCGACTTAAACTCGTTAGTATTATATTAACGGTTATTCATTGTAACTGATCGTGTTATGATCATACGAAACAAATTTGTAGCAACACACAATGAGTTTCTTTGTTTCAAAGTCTTGATATAATTATATATAATTATATATATATATATATATATATATATATATATATATATATATATATATATATATATATATATATATATATATATATATATATATATATATATATATATATATATATATATATATATATATATATGTATATATATATATATATATATATGTATATATATATATATAAATATATATATATACAGACAAAATGAAGATTTCCGCTTATCCATCTTTTATAGTGTTCATTTTCATTACACAGAAGAGCCTTAACTATTTTAATAGTGCTTCTTAGTGTTTCATGTTTGAAACGAACAGCAGATAGCTTTTGAGCTAAGTTTACTGATGTTTGCCTTAAAGTATTTAGTGTCGAACTCTGTGTATCGACTTGCAAAGTCTTCTTTCATGATGTTTCCCCATAACCTGACTGATTTAATAAGCATTAGTTGTCAAGCTTGTTTTACTTGCCTATGCATTGGCCAAGTGTGCCACTCCATTGTCCGTTTGTTTGGCATACAACATAACCAGCACCCTGCAGTGGGTAGTCATTGTGACACGAAACAGAGCATGTTGATCCACAACTGCTGCTAGCTCCATCACATCCTGAGCCATACAAAGTTCCGTGCGGAGGAGCGACGAGCGCTGGACATGTGGCGGCTGGAATTGATACATTCAACACGATTAACTTCAACCTGGCTAATTTCATCTCGTTACATGCTAAATTTTAGTAATATTTGAAAGTCTAGTTCTTGGTACTGTGCAATGTCAGTGTTTGTCATGTTGTGTTTTGCATATGACTTTATCTAGAACACTTTAAGGAGGACACCTTACTTCATGCGCAAAACAAGAATATCAATTTACGTCCATACTACTCACGTTTCTTACGCTCTTCTCGCTTTTTTGCAGGACAGGCATTAGGACCAATTCCAACGCAGTTTGAATGCGCTCCTTTGTATAATTTAGTCGATCTGTAATTCCTAAACCTCTCTTCATTAGGGCAAGTTCCACTTCCGGCAATCAAAGACCAGTTCGTCCAGTCTTCTAATGTGCAATGGTAGTATGCACACATGCCTGCAAAATCAAGATATATGTTATGAATCATAAATGTAACCATGCAGTAATAAACAGCCAATTACCAGTAGGTGGGAGACAAATGTTTGCCACCTTCTCTGCTCTACCAGATTTCCCAGTATGACATCAGATAAATATAACAAGCTTTTCTAGCAAGCTTATATCTACTGTTTACCTATATTACAGAAAGACCCCATCTCCTAGCCTATTTTAATGTTTCAATGAGTGCATTTTATTGTTTGATCTACATCAAATCAAAATCACAAAACTTATTTAAAGTTGGCTACATATATAGCTTATAAAACTAATTAATACCAACTATCTAATTAAGAGAAAATTAAAGCTAAATTAATAGCAAATAAAACATGTACAGTTCATGCCATCCCAGCTACGTATTTTCTTTTTAAATATTTCAAGAGAAGGTGACAATTTTATCTCATCATCAATGGTATTCCATAGCAGACTCCTTCTAAAGGATAGGGAGTTCAGTCCATAGCGTTGTGAACTTATTTGAAGGGAGTTTGCATAATTCCTTTGTGCGGAGACTATATTTAAACATCTTTTTTTACGAAAACTTCCCATGTATGCTCTGGGTTTAGGTGATTAAGCGATTTATGTACTTCAATCATCATTTTTATAGGTTCTTAGTATGTGTTGTCTTCTTTGTATTATCCCTTTCAAGAAGTTCCTCAAATGTCGATTCATAATCTCTATATAGAATCCTTAATGCACGCTTGTGAGTTCTATTAGTTTCATTATTGGCAGTTTTGCTACAAAATACCCAGATCAGCGGATATAAGAAAAGTTCCATAATACGACTGCGTTTAATTGTAACTTTGATTTATCATTTCCTAAATATGGTCCTAATCTACCAAATGCATGCAATTTTTGGTTGGTCTTCTTACATATTCCATGCACATGGGTGTCAAACTTAAAGGCGTTATCAATGGTCACTCCCAGGAGTTTAACATGTTTGCTTTTTGTAATCAGTTGTCCATTGATGTTAAGGCATAGTTTATTTTTTCTTTTAAGTCCTAAGAACATTAGTTGGAATTTTGATGGATTGGCGGCCAACTTAATTTTTGAAGAAGCACCAAGCATGCTTATGTTATATACAAAGTAAGCATAATAAGCAAAGATATAATCATCTGACTCTTGTTTCAACTCATTAAGAAACAAATAGAAACCAAGCTTCATCAAATTACAAATTGGGAATTGGCATGTAAACAGATCTTTGTACTCTTCTAACAAACTCTCTCTGGATTTGGAATCCTTTAGAGTTACTTACAGTATTTTCTAGAATTTGTTTGCCTTGAATTACACGATGAGACAATTCCATTGCAGTTGTTTTGTTGCTCGATATATTGATAAGTTGGTGTGAAATCCCTGTAGTTAGTCTGCGTACGGCAGGTACCATCTGGCACGTGACCAGACCACGCACTCCAATTCGTTGGTTGGCATCTTGCTGCTTTCCTACAGTTACCTATGAAAGAAAACAATTGTAGCATCGTTTTTACACATCATTCCATAGTGACATGAACAGTTATACATACAATTGTCAGTAATAAGCATATCTTTGAATATGCATTATGCATATAAATACATGCTTACAATGATATACCTGGACACAGGTCTGACTACATATATCATATATACATATATTTGTATGTATAAGTAGTAAATGTTTATTTGTGTTATATTTTAAAATGTGTATATTTGTTATAGTGTATATTTTATGTATGTATTTGTTTGTATATCTATGTATGTATGTATTAATGTGTGTATTTGTATGTAGTATATATTTTCCTCAACTCATTTTAATATGTATTATCAAGTAAGGAGTGGCTAATGTTACTTTAGGGAATTTTTGAATAGCCTGTTAGTACTAGAGAGCTTCACTACAGCCCGAAAAAGCTGCAGCATTTTAGACATACTTACTTGAAGAGTCCAAGTGAGAAAATCAACTCTTTTTTGTCAAGTAAGTATGTCTAACACATGCAGCCCTTTCTTCGTGCTGTAGTAAAGGAAATTTTCTTCTGAAATAGCTTTTGAGGGATACCATAAGTATGAAAAGATAATAGCTTTCAAATATGGGCATAGAATCCCATAATAGGCCAACTTACACCAGGATCGTGTTTGCGAGTCGCTCTCTCTCGGGCACGTTGTTACTGTTCCACTGCAGCTCCCAACTCTGTTTACATATGTCCATGTCTTCTGTGCATAGCGATATCTTCTTTGTGTGCCGCAGGTGGCTTTTGAAATTGACCCTTGGAAAGGTCCCCACGATCCCCAACGACACGTAGATACCACTCTGCAGGAGCCTGTGAGCAAACAAATCATTTCTATGTACGAATTTCTCTGAGGCTACTGTCAGCTGACCTAATGCTACCGGAACATGTTATAAAAGTTTTCTCTGGAAGCAAAATTGGAGGTCAAGCAGTCATTTCGCTTCTGAATCTGACATCTTTTGAGGTTTTGCTGAAATGATATGCTTAGGAAGAGATTCATGAGATAGGAAATTGAATGTAGTTGTTATTCAATTTATCTAATGCGATACAAGAAATTGAGAAAGTACGATTGTATTTCATCAAGAAGAAATATAATCTATCTTCATAATTACTATTCAGTAAATTTGCTATTAATAGAATTTATTCCAATCTTGAAGATTGTTTAGTAAACTGACAGAAATATCACAATATGATTTTGCCGATAGCCTTCTACTGTGCTCCAATCTATCTTGGCATTGCTCCTTATCTCGACAAACTCATCAGATTGCAAAACAAAGTTCGTATGGTTATCAATTGTTCAAATCAACAGTCTACTGTAGAAAAGATCAAGCCTCGAAGTGTAACTGAAGTTTTCAAGTATCTACATGGACTAAAGCAATGCCAGTCCACAATTAGTTTTACTTTCTTCGATCACTCAATTCGCACAATAGGAAATGGCAAACGACTGGTTGTACCTAAATTGAACAATGAAACAGGAAGAAGGTCGTTTGTTGTAGAAAGTGCACTTGCCTTTAACACGTTATCAGTAGAATTGAGGAAAGAACGCTCTATCTGCAGATTCAAAGGAAACTTGGCTAATTTTACTTTTTAGTTTTTGTCTCCTACTCTCTATGGACTTTTAGGTTTGGATTTAACTGTATATTCTAACTGATTTCTTGCTATTGTTATATTTTCTTAAGTTTTGTATAACTGTTTGTACAGCAGGTCCTTCATTGATAGCAGACATGTAAATTTTCAGAAAGAAGCCAACCTGTTAAAATATGATTTAATAATAATAATAATAATAATAATAATAATATGGAAGTTATTCCAAGATTTCGGTAGGCTTTCCCGAGATGAAGCCGCCTCCAGAGAAAGCTTTCCCTTTATGCCTGCTTGGCTATGTATGCATCTGGTCTTTCCCGCAATGTCTTCATGCAGATGCTAGAAGGCTTCATGAAACGTTTAATTTACACAGATGCACCATCTATACAAATATATTATGTTTATCTATAAGCTCAACATGATCAACATAGTAAACTCGTCTTTCTACACTATAAAGGACGGAGAAGGTCTATTTATTCGAGCACTAATTTCTTGCATTAGCATTATTGACAAACAACTATAGTTGATACTTGTTTAGTTGATACATTATTGACTGACAATACACAATACACATCATTAGGTGAACTGGCTTTTTGGCCTAAAAGTAATGATACGCTGTTAATGTTATCTTGAGTTTCGTACAAAATTGGCACCATGTTGGTATATTTTCGTACGAGCAAATGCTTTGATAAAGCATGCATAGCTGAAAATTCATCGAAAGCTTTTTCGATTGATGCTCATGTCGATCATTGCACCCTCGTTTTATGTTGAATGTGGGCTGAAAAAGGCTTCAGTTATGCATGCCATGTTCAACGTAAGTTTTCATTTCCCAACACAAAGAAACTATTTTGCAGGAGCGCGAGATGACCAAGAAAGATGTGCTAGAACTCAAGCTTATTGCACTGTGATTGTGAAACAATGTCTTGACTCCACAATTTTGGATGCGACTTTCACAATGTTCAAGACACCTAGACACACTACAGAAACTCATACGTTACTTATCAGAATTGGTTCATTTGTTCATGCTACTACCGGCATAACGCAATTACCTGCGTGCCCTTAACGGAGCACTGGGCCTATTATTTGAAAATGCCGAGGGATGAACGGTAACAAGAGAATAATGAGAATCAACATGCTAAGAATATCAAATATTTTTAATAGCACAGCATACGAAGTGTGATCGTCAAATGAATGTTGTTTCATTGAGTAACATTCATTGACAATTGACTTTTGATTGTTTTTGTTATATTTGGCTCAATGATGAAGGAGAGTTTGAAGATGAGGGCAATTTTTAGTCGAATTCAAAAGGGCACTAGATTTGGTTTTCTATCAAAGTAAACAGCTAATTTGTGTTAAATCATTCGAAGTGTCTAATAACTGGCATCTTTTTAATGATCTGTTGTTGGTATTTGTAATACCCAGCGAGTGAGTATTTAGTAAAAATAACTATAGAAGGGTGGTGCAAGTTTGTCTTCATAGACGCCAATTTTGCATACACCAACATGTAATCCTCTTTCGTAGCCCTTTGCTCTGTAATAACATAACTTCAATAATATATCAGTTTAAGCAAGGTTTGATTGCTGGATCTACACTGTTTAGTCATAGCACGGAAGAATTCTTCTAATCGTATACCCAATAGAGAGATTCAACAAGACTGACATCTGCTTTCACTGCAATGATATTCCGATGTATATTGAATAGAAATTAAATAGAATTAGTTTTCATAGGCACAATTGATTATTAGTTATATCTTCGATGCTGGTACGAAGATGAATTTTCGTGCATCGTTGTAATGCGAATAGTAGTTGCTTGAAGCAGTTTATAGGAAGCAGAATGATTGAGATGAGAGAAGCAAAGGTTGTCTTAAGTATAGTAAAGTTTGAAAGTGAAGATTCGTAAGCTTACAGTTGAAGACTAAATTGGTAAGGTTTTTTGATACAATAACTACTGGTTTGTGACGGGGAAAGCGAGAAGGTTTGGAGGTGAAAATCTTCGGTTTAGTAAGAAACTTCCACTGCACGACAAAGATTGTGAACCTTCGTGGTAATGCATGAATATAGGAACTTATGAATAATAGCTTTGTTATTCTTTTCAATTTGTGTTTTTTTCTATCTTTAATTCGTGAAACTACGCCCATTAAATTAGTTTTCATTACACATTGTCATTTTCACCTACACTGCCTAACAGCTATAAATATTTATGAAATCTTACATAGGTATCTCGACTGATCTCTCGTGTTACATCTCGAACTCCCAGGACAACCTCCACCTCTTTTGTGTGTTGTATAAATATGCGAAGGTCTCTTCACTTGCCATCTACACGACCCACGGACTACTGCTGCTGGACTCCAATTCGACCACCTTGTAGCACATGTGGTGTACGTGCAGGACCTACTCCCACCTCCGCATGATAGTACTCTTGAAATTGACCAACAGAGAATCAGCGAACTAAGAAAAAGTTTTCCCCTCATAGTGAGAGATTTTCACCATTAGACTGTTCACGTTTCAACTGTGCATTCTGCCTAGTTGGAGCGCGATAATGATGTATATAGCTGTCATCTACTCAAATATGGTGCACTTGAAGTGCTTCTCAGTAGAGTAAATAACTAGTGAGCGAAATGAGACCTGATCGAAAACAAGTTTAAGTTGGTCCTTCCTTTGCAACAGAATTACAAGTCTAGCACAGTGGACTATTGACTTCTCATAAGGACCGTTGTATGTATTTCTCGTGTTTGACTTGCTGTGTGCAATGGTGGCAGATTGATACAAGACTCTTGAAAAGCAACATTTATATTTTCAATTTAAACTTATAAAGAGTAGGGTGCTTACAGAAATCTGCCTTTTTGTATTTATCTCTAGCCAAAGTATTCATTCTTTGAGTTAAGTACAGAGACTGTGTTAATAGAAGTCATCTTCATTTTTATTCTCTGAGGTTGCCATCTTACTTTTTTAATTTGAAGATTTTGTTCACAACATCATGAATTTCTTTTGGCATGAGAATTACACAGACATTTGCCAACTTTGGAAATCCAGAGAAAACTCCATTTAGGGACTGGTCATTAATTCTTCCAGGGGAGGGGGTGGAAGACATCTTGGAGGGTGGACCAAAATTCTTAAAAGGTCTTTAAGGCATGCTGATAAGCTCGCAGTATTAAATTTCCTAAGATTTCAATACACCCCTCTGGATCCTGCTAAGAAATCGCATCTATATTCTATGTGCAGAAATGACGGTCTCTGCAGAACTTTCTGTGTCCTCATTCTAAGCTTAATCTCTTGTAGCTTTTTGCATGAACACATCTGCGAAATGCTCATTAGAATATGACAGCTGTCAAAACATTTCATCTTTCATAAGCATATTGCTTTTGTCAATGTTTTCCAAGCTGAACAGACAATTTCCGATTATAGACTAATTATTCATTCAACATAATATTCTACAATAAGGCATTCTTACGTCCATTAGCATGAAGTGAATTAGCCACCAAAAGTTCAAAGTAGAGGTATATTGGCAAGATAGTCCCCAAATTTTGTCAAGCATGCGCTCACTATCATCAGTTGAAGTATCTCATTCTTATTTACTAGAATATCTATTGCTAGAAAGTTACAATGAATAGCCGTGTGCTCTTTCCATGTTCTCTTTTTTCTAAAAACAATGAATTACTATGTTTGAACATTTCGCTTCCAATCCAATGTGCACATGTCTGTCAGTTTTCACCCTGCATCTTTTACAGCCGTTGTAGATAATCAAATTAAAATGGACTCATTGTTTCTCTGCACATTTCCAGCCTTGACTTTTAGTGTTGTGTTGAGTATACATTACTCAGAGCTTAGGTACTGATTTCGCACTTCCACGCAATGACGGAGCACTTCATTTCCCATTACTAGATCATCGAAGCAAGCTTAATGACTATTGCCTCGAATGTATTGCTCGTCTGAAGTTGTTGAAGACAAGAGAGTCAAGAGAAATCCATACCACAAAGATGATTGCATGATGCTTGCATGATATTTTCATGATGATTGCACGATGGTTGTATAATGATTGCATTAGAGCAAGCAACATGTTGTCTATTTCTTAGCCAGGGAAATAAACACTTTTTCACCATGATGATGCTTGTGTTCGTAATAATATTGCATGAAAAAGTATCAGCAAGAGAAAACTACAGGACAAAAAGAGCAGCCCAACGCTTATAGAGCACAAGGTAATCTAGGATGTCCAATGCTCTGTCTCTCCTCTTGTCATATCACCATATCACTTGGAAAATCTAATGCCATTCTATGTTATTGTTCTCAAATTGTATAGTTACGTCGTCTGGCTGATACTTGTCATTGTATTTTGATGACAGTTCACTGAAGTATCTCTTGCATTTCACATTTCTGCCTATTCAAGATTTCGAATTATTTATCGCTTATCTTAATACCAATATCCATACATAGGTTATTTCAACATATTTGCAAGGATCACTTTACCTATCGTCAAAATTTTCCTTCTTTTTCTAAGACAGAAGTGAGGTAGAGTTAACTGAAGATCGTTGATTCTCTTTCAATATATGAAAGAGTTTGATTGAATCATAGCTAAATTGAAGTCCTCTATTGACACACCATTTTACATGATATAACCATGAGAGCCTTGAACTGTTGATGTTATTGTATGCACTTAGCGCTTTGCGAATTTCAAACAGTTTCAGACAGGTACAAACATTGATAGAGAGATGACAACAATCACAGACTAATGGGCTATAACCAAGCCACACCCAACCATGTCAATCCTCTACATTTAAGTACGCATCGCTTTGTAGACATGAACAAGCTACTATGAATTTAACATGCCCAATCAACTGTGGTACTATTCTGCCATGTTTAAACAGGATTTCTATGACAAGCCATTTTGTCTTCGACTCATTCTCTTGATTAAGGTCTGATTAAAGTCTGGTTACAAATGCAAGTACCAATCATATGACAACTTCATAGCTGAACTTCACAGAACATGCATTTTGTGAAAATGAGTTTAGCATTGCCTAGACCCTAGGGTAAACCTTTAAACCTGCTCGTAGACAAAAATGAACCAGTTGCGACAAATTCAATGCAGTTTAAAGATTCTTAATCTCCCTATGAAGACTAGCAATGAAGTATTTTAGGCAATACTCAGATATAAAGGGCATTATATCAACAGGGTTGAAGTAGCTATGCCATACACTGAAGTGAATTCTAGCCGTAGCTTACTTACAATACATTCTTCCTTGATCTCGTTGATGACAGTTTTGATTGCCAGGGCAACCAGATGATTTCTTTATTGTCTGATATGAATATCGAACTCTTGAGTATTGATAGACGCATTGCCCATTGCTGGGCCAAGGTGACCATGATTGGTAACTTGCATGACAAACCTGATACGAACATGAGCTAGATCCACCCCCACAAGCTTGAACATAGTTGACATATGCGAGCAAAATAATGCAGCAATAGAAGAATGATGAAAATCTGATCATGACGAAATTAATCCTATTGCAGCGAAAAACACTGTTAAATGTACCCTATGAATGTTATCAACAATCGCTTTAGTAGCGGGCTTAAACAATGAAAAGCAGGACTATACCAAAGTAAATTTAGTGTTCATCCTTTCAAACACAGAGCATGTTTACTTGTCAATATAAATGTTGAAGCAGCTATATTCATATTGGTAAGCTATGATATACCGGCAATTGTGAGTAACATTTTAGACAAACAGAGACAAAAGCATTGATAGTGATCACCATAAAGAGAGATCGTTCGAATAAAAGTGCGAAAAATCTTAATATACTATCCCATTCAAATTTTTGGTATGCCTAACTATTGCTAATTTTAAGCTTTCATTTTCCTGATCAATGCAGCTAGAGAAACTTATGAACACAAACTCTGGAATTTTTCATGTGTTTGATGTAAAATCCCAACTTAGTAGTGGTTTATTCTGAGGCTTCACAATAGAAAGCTTACCTTAAGCACTGAAGTTCATGCCTAAAATATTACAAAGCCGTTTATAGCTATCGTATGTACTTCAATTCATGAAGAGAGAGGTCAGACTTAATCACTGGAATATGAAAGAGCTACAGCTGCCAATGATTCCGTTGATTCTTACAGGCTTCTAGAATGTCGTAATAAACCCCAAAAGATGTACTTACAAAATCTTCTCGATTTTGCTTGCCTGGGGCCACATGATGAAGTAATCCCATAGCAGTTATGTCGTCGTCCAATGTAATGGTATGTTGGTTTGAAGTACCTGTGACTAGTTTGCGTACGACAATGCCCATTTGGAACATGGCCTGACCAGGGACTCCAATTTGTAACATCACACCTTGATACTCTCCTGCAACTGCCTAAGAAATTAGTCATCAGTCAGTTTTAAATATTATTTTCATTCTAACGTAAGTACTCAATAGAACGTGCTTTTTTATATACCCAAACAGAGGATTAGCATGTTTAGATTTAAAAGCAACCCACCTAATGTATGTTTTACTATTGTAGTATATAATGGGAAAAGACTCTAAGACCCTGATAGCAAAGCCCTTAACATGGGAAGAAAGAGACAAGCTACGTGGAAGGAGGTAAAATGAAATTTGTTGATTTTAGAATTTAAAGCGGATGAGTGACTGTTAGCTATTACTTACAGTATGTTCTTCCTTGATCTCGTTGATGACAGTTTTGATTGCCAGGGCAACCAGATGATTTCTTTATTGTCTGATATGAATATCGAACTCTTGAGTATTGATAGACGCATTGCCCATTGCTGGGCCAAGGTGACCATGATTGGTAACTTGCATGACAAACCTGATACGAACATGAGCTAGATCCACCCCCACAAGCTTGAGCATGGTTGACGTATGCGAGCAAAATAATGCAGCAATAGAAGATTAAGGAAGATGTCATAATGGTCGATGATATCTAAGAGTGTTGCATGTGTATTGCCTGATCTCAATGCAATTCCGGGTAGAGGTTTTTGGTCATAAGATTTTATTGGGGTAGGATTAATATGCATGGGTTGATACACAAAGGATTGTTTATTCATCATCATCAATGTTAGGGCAGCTGTGTTCACGTGGGTACGTTCTAATGCCTCCGGTGATTACAGATTAATTGCTGATATGAATATTCAAATACAAAAAAATATATAATGGCAGGTTTGCTTGGAGGTGAAATTCTTACAACTCTCTAAATAGTCTTTTTCCAATGATTGCATTTAAAATTGCCTGTCATGGTACCTTGTGTCACTAATGCACAAGACCATTCCAACTATTTGGCTGGGGAGGGGGTTGTGCTTATATTTTGCAATATGTATTGGTATTATTCCTATGATTAAAAAAGTTCTTTTCATAATAGAATGTTTCGTGCATATGTCAGTATGCACGATTTCATGATTAATACACCTAAATCTTCTTTCTCGGCTCCTGGAACATAAAAAAGTTACTCACAGAAATAGTAACACCCTCTGTGCCCCGTTGTAGGTGCTGCCCAGTTGTGCTGCCTAGCTTATGCAAGTGATTAGATATTTCTTCAAGATCATAAAGTATGTTGCATGTTAACACGTTATATTATCTACTTGTGAACTTGTTATCATTCTCATTTGTTTCTTTTCATTGCTATCCTTGAATCTCAACGAAAACCAGCTGCAAAATAGCAATCACTGACACGAAATTCGACACAGCTGGTTATGCGGAGCAGCATTGTGGTGTTGTCAGTGCTGATTGGTTACTGGTGTGTTACGAGCGTGTTTTGAACTGCTTGAAAATCGTTGTGCACCTCGTTTTCATCTAGATACATAAGCAAAATCCAATATGGTGAGGGTGAAGAGGACATCAACGTCAACAACAAAGCGGGATACAAGTAGCCATGGGAAATTCAGATCAATGCCATATGTAAAAACCATAACAAGTCTGCCTACAGCATCCTCAACGACACCACGTGGAAACTCTAGGAGTGTGGCTCGCTCTACACCCAAAACCAAATCACCACGGGAATTACCTACGTCTGCTATTGCAAAAACCGTATCACCGTAAGTCTGTTTATAACCCTTCCCCTTCTACAATAGCAAGCTGTCCTATTCTGCATGCAACTAGAATATGCTTCATTAAGTCGATGAGCACCTTAAATATATAATAATGTTTGCGCTAGGCCCTAACCAAAGTAATACCGAGAACAGGCACTCCATTCGCAATCTCCGCCGTGTTTATCAGAAAAAGTCATGTTTGCAAACTTGGTTTCAGGTGTGCAATGTTAATTTGAAATATACGTGAAAAATTAAAAATTCTACATAGAACGCACGCACGTTAGAACAGCTTTACTTCATTATTGTCATATGATAGCTTGAAAATATTTTCTATATCATGTCCTGCAATTATACTACGTCATATCACGCATTTGAACACCCGACCCAGGTATTTTCCGGATGTGAAGTATCATATGAGACAGAAAATTGTGAGTGTGCACTCACCAGACTCTGCAATCTTTGGTTGGACGTAGGCTATGAAACAAGGGCCTATACCTGTAAGAGCATCAATTCAGTTCAGTTCAGTTCAGTTCAGTTCAGTTCAGTTCAGTTCAGTTCAGTTCATATATCATCATCATCATCATCACTCAGCCTGTCACGCCACTGCTGGCGGATGGCCTCCATATCTTTCTCTCCACTCATCACGGTCTCGGGCCCTCTGGGTCCATGTACTGCCTGCTCTCTGCTGTAGTTCATATATATATATATATATATATATATATATATATATATATATATATATATATATATATATATATATATATATATATATATATATATATATATATATATATATATATATATATATATATATATATATATATATATATATATATATATATTCAAAATTCAACTAAAGTAATTCTATATTACAATGATGCTAACAACAATAGGATATATATAAAAATGAACATAAAATGTAATGGACAACTTATAGGTTGTTGACTTTCTTAAGGAGGAACTCACTCAAAAGATAAACTAATCAAGAAGAGAGCCCTCCCCGATTCTGTTACATTAGATTAGGAGACCTGATTGAAGAAGAACATAATCCATCATTTTATAGGCTTTGCAGATACACCTTTAACTTGGATTTAAAATAAATTTTACCAGGAGCATTTCTGGTTCCAACTGGAGTATCATTCCATATGATTTTAGCCCATACTGATAAGTGTTCCTTTTTATAAGAACAAGTCAACCCTACAGCCCTGTCTTGTAGAGTGCTGATGAACAGATGAATCAAGCAAATAAAACTTGTTAAAGCAAGCTGGCAGATTTCCATGATTAGAGTCAAAACAAAAATTAGATATGTCTCTTGTCAAGCATTTAGTGCAAAGTATAGCTATTAGGTCTGGTATTTATTGCAACTTTTTCTAATGCGCTTGGATGCCTGCCTTATTCTGCATTATTTATAGTTGTATTTGATTTTGTCTGCATGAGGGTACCACACTTAACAATATTCTTTTGTTGTGTAATGAAGTTATATAGCACAAGAACTAGAGTAGAACTATCAAAATTTGCAGGACAGGTTGTTGTACCTTCAGTCATCATCATGGCTTTATTGCAATCTGTCTGATGCATCAGTCATCAGTCATCAGTCAGTCAGTCAGTCAGTCAGTCAGTCAGTCTGTCTGTCTGTCTGTCTGTCTGTCTGTCTGTCTGTCTGTCTGTCTGTCTGTCTGATGGATGGATGGATATTCAGGGATTATTCTAAATAAAATTTCCAACCATAGTTGGATTTAGCCTTTTGTGAACTTCTTGCCAAACTTCTTAGAAGTGACTACTGGCATGAAATTTGGGTTCTCTTATCACATGACAATGATTTCAAATTGTCCCTGTCTTCATACTATGATAATGATTCACATGATGAAAACACTTCTGTTATACTTGATTTACTCACTATTTTCCACTCAGTTTGTACCCAAGAGGTTTTTCTGATTCCATTGATTTTAACTTTCAATTCAGATTACTTTCTTCTGACTCTTAAAAAGGCAGCAAGGTGCAGCTTTATACTGGGACATATTCTATGTTAAATAGATCTCCTCAGATTTTCTATGGCAGCAGGAAATGTAAAGAAGTGGATATCAATCAATGGGTGTTTTATCTATGTATCAGAAGTGTGCAGTAATTAAAATAATTGATTTTTGTGTTTTATGATGTTGGGAATACTTCATGTAAATAAAATATTGAAAAGTGAAGGGATCTCTTTGCAGCTTAGTTTGCATGGCCTAGCCTCAAACAAGGTGAACAGTGTGTTACTTGATACTATAAGACGTGCCATAAATCCTCAAATTAGCCCCCTGATGGCTTTTTTATTTTGGATACTTTTTGGGTGGGAGCTTATTGGAGGGGGCTTACAAATCATTTGGCACATTGAGATATCAGTTGGAAAGCACAGCTTTAGTATAAATTTGAGAATGATAGCCATGACGAGCAACATTGCAGATAATCAGAAAGAATAGGCACTTTGGGCATATTGCAAAGGAAACTCATTCTCAAAATTCCTCTTCTAAACATTAAAAGAACAGTGAAAAATTTAATCACTAATATATATCAAAACTTTGATCATTCTCTGTTGTGGGGGCCTATTTGGCGGCATGGGGGCTTATTCAAGGGGGTGTTGTCAAGAGGGGCCATTTTGAAGATTTATGGTATATGTCATTAATGCAATGCTTAATGCAAAATGGAAGCATGCTGTCCAACAAAAGCAAGTTGTCATACCCAGGAACTATGTTGCTTATCACATTCTCTTGTTGAATGTTAATACTTTATTTGTCCTTCAGACAGCCGAAACGAGCCCGAAGGTACCGTCCAGGTACAAAAGCATTAAGGGAAATACGATATTTCCAATCAACACATCATGTGCTTATTCGCAAAGCTCCCTTCTTTCGTCTCGTGCGAGAAATCCTGCAGCAAATTTCATCAAAGTACCTGACATTCCGGTTCCAGTCGAATGCTCTTATGGCACTGCAAGAAGCAACCGAAGCATTTATTGTACGTCTTCTGGAAGATGCAAATATTGCGGCCATTCATGCTGGCAGGGTCACCTTAATGCCAAAAGATCTCGATCTTGTCAGGAGATTACGTGCTTCTTGTGGAGAAGTTTAGGAAAAACACGGGGTGGGTAACCGTACAAGGTGGGTTATTCTGCATACCTGTGCTACTTTGTTAGCATGTGATAAAGACTGCAATACTGTGAGTAATGCATCTTAGACTGTGATGTTGCAGCCGACAAATTACTGGCAAAGGTATTCAAATGAGAGCTGAGAACTAACGAAGATATATCATGAGAACTCTATGACTCTTTAGATGACGCAGTTGATGTTTTTGAAGATTTTGTGTTTAGAAAACTACCCTTCATCATACGCTTCAATCTACAAAGAAGTATGTTTACCATATATTTACTATATATTATAAATATATTTACATATATATACATGAAATATTTTGTTAAATGAGACAGGACACATGTCGTCTGGAAGCACAACATATTGCCAACCATGGATTACTATTAATCGATGATTTGAAGGTCATTGACCCTAAACTACCCGATTAAAGAGAATGCGCATGAAGTTTGATCCATGCAAATTGCCACAGAATTCTTTTAACTATTTTTCAATGGATGGATATCTTATTGCAGATTTTTACCTTTTTCTTTACATTAGATTGCAATGATACTGCATTAGTAGTATGACTTGCACTGGCTTTACTTGAATTGGCCTTTTTTTTAGGTTGATAAGTAGTTTACCTCTATACTTCTATTTTAAAATATTTAATCGTCATATGAGCAAGATATATTGATATGATTTATATTATGTTCTTGCTCATTCTTTGCATGACGATATTTTTAAACTTTGAATGCAATTTTGGATCACTTTACAGAAAGCAGTATTTCCACTTAGCAAGACCGTGTTAGCCAGTTGGTGAACACCTTAGCTTTTATCGAACTGTTGTCTACTTCCATTTAACGGTACTGTGCTCTAGCTTCGCTGGACTTTTTTTGGACAGGATGGCATTTGGGAAATCGACGCTAAAGTTTGCGAAATTAGTTGAGTATTACTTTTGAAGGTCTGTAAACAAGTTGAACTGTAGATGTATAAAGAAAGAAAACAGAAGTCTGCAAATTTTCCCTTGAATAGTTTGTCAAATCACACCCATCCCCCCTTCCCCTCCTCGTAACTATCGAAGGGTACAACGTAGCACGATAACTTTCGGATGACGTGGAACTGTGGAGCATTACTTTGTAAACATTTTCTTTGCCATATCTCGCATGATTTCATTTGTACTTTTTCATCATGTATATTTGCTCTTTTTAAGATTTTTTCATTAGAATTTTAACTGTTTTTCTGATTGATTGT
This sequence comes from Mastigias papua, assembly GCA_964019165.1. Classification (NCBI taxonomy): domain Eukaryota; kingdom Metazoa; phylum Cnidaria; class Scyphozoa; order Rhizostomeae; family Mastigiidae; genus Mastigias; species Mastigias papua. Next base: position 21,867,239 of record OZ025267.1, read on the forward strand.
CATGTTCTTAATTAGTTACTTAATAAGCTATAAGATTCATGAAGTTTCTCCTGTACCTATTTAAAGCATTTTTCTCCTGATTTACAACTAGACCGGGAGTTATCAAATTTGAAGTGTTCTCGATCAGAGTTGAGAGATAACGGAAATTTGCAAGTCACTAATGTAGTTGGAATTAGCTACCCATATGAAGAGAACCCATGGGTTGGAGCATCCTGCTAATTGAGCGTTTGCGCTTTCAAATGATTATGTTTGGAGAAATCTCTTTCGTGTGGAGTTAGAATCTCACGAGGACCGCACTGCTTGCCAATACCTTTATGCGCTTCATGATCAAATGAGGGACCGATATTGTGCTCCTGATTTCCTTTGGTATACCTAATTTTAATGGGTAGATTTAACAGGTTTTTCATAGTTATAATATTTATAGAAAAGCTTTTTTGTCCGATATTCTCCAGAATATATAACGTCGGATAACGACCGAAAGGTGAACCGACGTTATTTGACGTTTGATACTCGGACGAGTGTTGGCCAAAAAACTGCTCAATATGCTAAGCGAATGTTTCCGGTTTTTTTAGCAATAATTAAGTTTTGCAGCACCAACAGACTATTCACACACGCTGTTAATGAAGAATGAAATGTTCCATACATGCGGAGTTGCTTTTGCCATAAAATCTAGGACAGCGTAAGGTCTTCTTCCTTATCGATGATAATCATATGAAATCTGTAGTGTTATAGATTTGTCCAGGCGGAGAATCTACCAGTTGCAATTAGGAAGCATTCTTCTCTATTCTCGAGCAAGCAGGACCATTGTGGAAAGATACAGCCTTTTTCTAATCAAGAGGCATCGAAGGTACATGTTATACTAAATTAGTTATATGCTAGCTTTTCGAACTGTGATAGCAGAGCAATATATGTTGTAGAGACTAGTAGGAAAGTCTTTTGTCTCTGGACCATGTAATTACTCGGTAACATATTGATGATGATGATAATGATGATGATGACGGTGGTGATGATGATGGGAATTGAACGAGAGCTTGACTAGGAAATTTTGAAGTCTAAGATCTTTCTCCCTCCGTGACATCTTCCCATCGTTGTCTAGAATTATGTATCTTCTTTACAAGTGATGCAAAGGGGTCTTTTTATCACACCACTAATATTGCATTTGGTTGTTATATTTTAATAAATTTAGAAAAATACCAGATAGTCTAGAAAATTATTCTTTCTTTCAAGACTTTGAAGAAAACTGCTCTCGTTTTGATGACTGGAATCTGCTGCAACCCCGTTTCTCTGCTCAAGTAAAGAAAACAAAAATAAATGGAACTTCACAGCCCTCGAAAGGTAAGTGGTCTTACACATTCCAAACTGACATTCCAAAATCTATGAGAACATTGCTGATTCATTATTAGCACTATTGTCATGACAGCTCCACTTTATTATTTTTCAATATCAGGTACAACTTTCAAATAAGAACTGTGAGTTATACTTGCTCAAATGATCATTATCAGCAAAATTTTATCGATATTGATGATGAAATCCCAAAGACCTGCCCTGGAGGCTTACTTGAGTTAATTAGATTTAATCTTGGATTGGGGATTCTGTAAAGAGGGTTGGCAAACTTTTGAGTAATTCAGTTAGCTGATTGGCAACCATTCTATGTTTGATAACTGCTGCTCCTTGATTATCATGACATCATATCATCCCGTTAAAAGTAGAGTGCTTCCTTTCTTTTTGATAACACTATAATCTTTTAAGAAGCTCAAATCATAGCTCCAAATACACAACATATCTGTTGTTGTCTTTTACTGCACCATACAATACCATCTATTTGATAGTTTCTACTTTGTCCCAATATAAAAACAAAAAAAATTGTTTTCAATTCTAAAAACGAGTTTGAAAAAAGTACAATAGTACATGAAATATTAAGTATTCTGATGACATATTAGTCTTTCAATATTTACACAATTAGCCAAAACACTAAACTGTCAGGTAATCATCTATACAAAAGGACTAATGGTGGTATTGACTTGAATAGGTAATAAGTACATGGCAATCATTTCTTTTTAGTAAAAGTTAAGCAAAATCTTTCTGAGATTCATCTGGGGTTTCAGCTCAGAGTTTGATGTGATTGACCTAATTAAAAAGAAAGTGATCCTAAGTGTTAATGTGGAAAATCTATCTTCCTCCACCAAAACCTCTCCCTCCACCAAAGCCTCTTCCTCCACCACGACCTGTTGATATGAAATAGGGAAGTTCTAAATTATCTACAAATTGCACAAAACATCAAATAGACTGGAATGTAGAACAAAAAACCATCAGTTAATCAGTGATAAATTACTAATTATATATAACTGAAATAAAAAGCAAAACTGTTTTTGGATACATCACTGCATGTATAGGCTGTGCCAGCCACTACAGACTGAGAAGGGGTCATATCCTTTTATATGCCATGCACTCAAGAGCCACACCCTTCACCACAATAGTTTACAGTGAAACATGCTACTAAGAGATGACAAAGAGCTATGGTATGCAACACAAAAAAGAATTAAAATTTACTAGAAATCTACCACAACTCCACATTTTCTTCACAAAATCTGGGCTAGAGAACCAGGGAGCTTGTCCCAACATGGTACCACCACTGATTACACAGGTATAAAATGCATTTAAAGAGGTAACATAAATATAAATGCTATATGTAGATGGTAATGAAGAAGTTCATTTTAAACATAAAATCAGACTATGAGGATCTTCAAGATACTTCCAACAAAATCATTCCATAAGTGGAATTTTTGTGTATATTTCAATGAAAATTGATCTCTGTGCCATCTGAAACTAGAAAGGCATAAATGTAATCTTTGTTCAGATTTACAATTTAGAGGGTCTGTCACTTAGTCTTCCCTGATATGTAACATTGTTTATTTAGAAGCTACAACAATATCAGGGCCTGATATTAAGAGACTGCATAACTTATACACACCACGACCACCTCTACCACCAGGTGAGAACCCACGGCCTCCTCTTGGAGTAAACCCACCGCGTCCACCTAAAATGCAAAATAATCAATCATACTACAGAACAGTAACAAGAAATGCAGTGGCTCTTTGATGCCAAATTGTCTGCAAAAACTCATTGGGGTGAATTCTAGAAGGTGTTGCTACAAACACAGCTCAGCAAAAAACTTCATAGAGAAATCCTAATGATGAATTTGGAAATCACAGCTTCTGAAAACTTTATAATGAGAATGATGATGAAAAAAGCCAGCATTTGTAGTGTACTTGATTATTGGCAATTCCAGTACTAATTAAGAACAAAAAATGATGGCTCCATGATTTTGACAATTTGTGACACAACTCTATTTTGACATGGAAACGTATTTTGTTTTGGCTCAGATTTGAGTCATTGTCAGTATGATCAAATAAAATTATACCATAAATTTATATAATACAAGGGATTCAAAGTCACATGGTGCATAAGGACGAAGCATACATGGATGTTTTAGGAAGCACATAGGACAAAGTATTGAATCCTAATGCTCTTCCATAACTTCTTCAAAAGTACAGATCTGGTAAGACGAAAAGGAAACAGCTGGCGTACAGTCTTCTCTCAACGTCAAATCTGATTTGCATTGCAATAGAGCTGTGATGCCTCCTATGTGTACATTTGGTGAGGAGAGGGACAGTGTGAGCACATGACTTACAGGGTAAGTGCAGCTTATTAAGATTTAGTAAGACTCCATGGCAGAGCACTTGATGTACAAAGTGAAGGAAGTAAATTTGAGTCACACATGAATCATCCTGTCTTAAACACCTGCTAACTTAAATCCCTCAGTATCTCAGACAACTAAATTGCTCCATAGCTATTTTAATAAATTGCTCCATAGCTATTTTAATACATGGGCGTTTAAGCTCCTCATACTATTTCAACCAACTTTTCTCATCTAAATGTGCTCACTCCTGAACAATGCTGTATCTGTGTTTCCACTCTTGATCAAAACTGTTTCCATACACACAAGCCAATATTGATTCTTAGCAAAAAATTTCAACTAAAACTTATGCACATTGAAAGAATGATCTTTGCAAAAAATTTCTTATTTCTAAATGCACAATGTTATACTAAAAATATTATATATATATATTTAACAATTCAATTTATTATGGCAAGAACATTATTCTAAACACTTTTGTAGAGATTTGAGCTCCACATATCAAACTATCATTAACTATTGATTAGTTTATGACTTTGAGACTAAAAGAGTTCACCCAAGTTCAAATATGGCTACTAGTCCTAGTAACATGGTTGCCTTTAAATGAGTATATATTCATGTAACATGGAAATGGAGTGGTTTTTGACACACAGCATATTATTTTATATAAAGCAATGTTCAAACACTACCTCTCCCTCCTCTTGGTGTACCTCCTCTACCACCACGTGACCCACCACGGCCACCACCACCACGCCCACCACCTCTTCCTCCTGAAACAGTCATTTATGTGGATTATTTCTCATGCAAACAAAGGGAAAAATTATACCAAAAAAGAATAAATTGTTTGACACAGGGATACGATTGGCTGCCAGTCAAAGAAATGGATTGTATTAATACCAACAGAAGGTTTCAACTAATATATACGTCGCAATAATACAAAGCTCAAATGAACTTAAGTAATAATAACTAAGATAGGTATTTCCATTTGAGGAAGTTTGATTTGCCAGTTTGACTGCATGAAAAATATGTGATAGTACTACAGTATTTGCTCGATTATCTGTCCGTGAATGGACACAACTTTTCTAAACAGGGTTTGTATAGCACTTCCTGTTTACTGTCATTGAAGGAAGCTAGAAGCTAACATTTTATAGCAAGCAAGACTTACCTCTGTTACCTGGCAAAAATCTTGATAGTGGAAGAAGTTTATATGGATCAATGAAGAACTATATTGAAATAAGAAGACTGCATTACAACTATAGGTAAGGTTGATAACTTAAAGTTTTCAGGAACAATACTTCATGGCAAAATTTTAAAAGGTATAACATTTCACAGAACAAGTAGTGGATAAAAATTTCTCCACAAAAATCTATTTCATTCAACCAAAACCTTCAAAATGAAAAAATTAATTAACACATATGCAAATACAGGAACAAAAATTCTAAAAGTTATTAGAACTTGCTAGCTTAGCAGGGTTCAATATCATCAGGAAAACAGTGTTTTAAGGACAGTCAGAAAAAGTCAGGAAATTCTATCGGAACTTGAAGAAAGCCAGGACAAAGTCACAGGCCTTACAATGAGTTCCCTTACAATGGGCCTTACAACATTCAATTGTGAGAGCTTTCCTAGGCATTTAGATGTGCATCTTTGATAAAGCTGGCGCGAGCGACATGTCGGGCACGTGAACCGAGCTGGGCACATGCCTGCGTGCTCGTGCGCAATCGTGCATGTCTCATTGAAAGGCCTGAAGTCAGGAATTCTTATCATCCTTGTAGATGAATTCTTTGGTGCCCAGTAGACAACTCCACACATTGCATACACATGCCAAAACAAGAAATCCAGCCTAGATTTGTATACAAGTTACTAATTAATACTGTATTCATATAATTTGTATACAATTCTTAATCTTCATTATTTCTGTGGTTATGCAATCAAAATGTATATTTGATATTAATGTGACAGTGTATTGCAAGGGACAGGGTTTGGGTTTGTTGCATCATTTGTAACCCTTTTCAGGGCAGGAGAAATATTATGTATTCCTGATACGTGGTCAGGTAAAACACCTTAACTTTCAAGAAAAAAGAACAGTCAGCAAAAATATAAGACAGAATTTGCATGAACTCTGTTTTAGTACTTTCAACTTACTTTATCAGCATTTTTGAATGAGGAAGCCTTCATGTTTTCTGACAGCTTTACAGAGAAATAGTGTAAAGAATTAAGGGCATAATTTGAAGCACTTTTCAACATTACACCATCCTATAGTATATATCATAATACAATATTCTCACTTTTTTCCATGAAATGTAATACAGCTGAAATTCAATAACTTGAACTCTCATACGAACTTAAATTTGTTTACTTAAAATTTGTTGGAGCTATCAAATATTTGAGTTATCAGGCATTATTATATTAGAAACCTACAAAGGGGAAATGAAAATTCATTTGAGATAGTGAATATATGAGTTGTGTTGCAGTTGAGTTATCAATTTCAATTGTATTTGATTAGCTACATTGAGTCCCATACGTTTACTGAAAGGATAGTATATTTGTGGTTTATTCTTTATATATATATATATATATATATATATATATATATATATATATATATATATATATATATATATATATATATATATATATATATATATATATATATATATATATATATATATATATATATATATATATATATATATATATATATATGTACTCAGTGCTGATGAAGATTCTAATCAAAATGTTTACTGGAAGGATAGTATATTTGTGGTTTATTCTTTTTATGCAATTTATATATGTTGTGGATGCAGCGTAGGATTAGTTTGTGTGTGTGTGTGTGTGTGTGTGTGTGTGTGTGTGTGTGTGTGTGTGTGTGTGTGTGTGTGTGTGTACATATATATATATATATATATATATATATATATATACATATATATATATATATATATATATATATATATATATATATATATATATATATATATATATATATATATATATATATATATATATATATATATATATATATATATATATTACAAGGTGGTGTATATATATATATATATATATATATATATATATATATATATATATATATATATATATATATATATATATATATATATATATATTACAAGGTGGTGTTACAACATATTCAATTTTTCCACCCACTATCAGTGAATTTGTCATGGTGCTATTAATATTAACTGGGTGTAGCTTTGCTAGAAACACAGAATCCCCACAAAAAACCCAAACATTACATAGCTCCAATTGATGGCATTAAACATATGCCTAAGCACTGAACTGAACAAAAGAAAAGGATATGAAGTCTGTCATTGGTCCAAATATCTCATCAACTTTACCAATTTGAGATTTATTCTCAAGGAATATTGGCGCATTGAAATAAGGAACACTATCATTGGTACACTTAACAACAAGGTCATTTTCGCATGGATGCAAGTAATATCCGACTTCTAAAATAAGAAAGAATGGATTCAGTCCTTCACAGTTCACTAAAATATTCCACTATACTGTCCAGAAGATAAATGACTTCTGATTAATAAATGGCACTATACTATGAACTAGAAACATTGAGACTTAAGTAGATTAATGATGACATTGTAAGAACTGAAACTAAATGAATATACAGCTATGAAGTCCCTAAGATGACCATTATCAAGAGAATTCCATTTTGAAGCAATTTAACATCACTATCATCAATCACTAAATGAATAATCTGAATCAAAATGCATTACAATGTGCAATGCTAAATTGGTAAATGATCAAACTACCTACCCACTACTTTCTCTGGTGGTCCAGAGTCATAACTTTGGTATCCACCCCTTCCTCTTCCTCTGCCACCTCCTCCTCTAAAGCTCCCTCTTCCATTGCCCCGTCCTCTAGGCAAACCCATTTGTAAATAATGTGTCTTAACTACCTTGGTTCCCAAATCAGAGGATATGAGTGCCGGCAGCTAGGCCTCATCGAAATCAACACGAGCACATGTAAAGTTTATCATCATAATGAGGCTGATACTAAATGGCAGCCGTAGATATGGAAATGTTCAGCTCAGTTCATTTTTTTTCAAAATTCCTCTAGTATAAACAGATGAATACACAGCACAAGTGATGCATGATAAATAAAATATCAATTAAAACATACAAAAGAATATTAGAGGAGATGGATGTGGGGGGAATTTCTTAAGGAGGAGCTCTCCCAGTAGCAAGGCTAATCATAGGGAGAGGCCCCACTATTCAGAGATTGCTAATAATCATTTCAAAAAGTGCATTTTTAGTTAGGAATGGTTAATTATGATTGCTCTATTGATTGATGGCTTTTTTGAGAAAATGCTTTAAGTTGTTGGTGAATGCTACAGACAGATGGCGAAATTTTTATATAAATGGGATGTTATGTTATTCCAACTCTTAGCACCAAAGTAACGCACAGACCTGAGACCATATTAGAGGGTATTTTTATGAGTTAATTAACTGTCATACTTGCCAACTTTTCGGGTACCATATTGATGAATAGACCTAGCCAATGGAAAGAGTGAATGAAAACATGAGGAAGAGGTCTTGTTAACACAGTCATATATATAACTGAGCAGTTTCAACGTAAACAGATCATGCAGCTTCAAAATGTTCATATTCAGAAATAGGTGTAGAGAGGGAGTAAAATGTTCAAAATCAGATTGCCTTTGCAGACCTTTTCTGTAACAAAAACACAGGATTTATGTGATTATCATGAGTCAAGCCCCAAACTAGAATATCATAATGGAGAAAAAATGAAAATAAAGAATTGTAAACGCAAATCAGAACATTTAACTGAAAACATTTCTCACTTTGAAGAATATACCACAAATTCTGGCAAGTCTTTTTGAGAGCTCTGTCAAGTGGTATTTCCAAGAAAGGTTTTCTTCAAGAAGGAAACCAATTTCCAATATTTATCAAACAGCTTTAGAAAGGAAATCCTGGGAAGCCTGAAAACAACATCATTTGTTTTATCAATGTTCAGTGATAATTTATTCACAGTCAGCCACATTTTCGCTTTGTTTAAACTTTATTGATTTTGAAGCATATCAAGGTTTGCAGCTTCATAATAGATATTAGTGTCATTTGCAAATAGATAAAAAGTTAGTTTGACAGATGAGTTAGGTAAATCATTGATATATACTTAAAAAAGTAAAGGGCCAAGGACAGAGTCCTGGGGGACACCAAATGCAACACTTGGATCATTTGACTTAAAACCATTTATTAATACATATTGCTTTCTATCAGAAAGGGGCTGCAAGAAATTACGATTTTCCGGGAAAAGGTTAATACTTATATTCAGTTGTTCACGATCGGTCTGTTTGGCTATTCAGTTTTGTAAAGCAATCTCCTTTCAAGGCGTAACGTTTAAACAGAAAAGAAAAGCGATAGCATCTTTTCAGTCAGTTCCAGCAAAGTGGCAGCCTAGGATTTCAGTGGGGTTTTCTTCGCTGGCCCCGCTACGCCACTGAACTGGACTAACAGTGAAAAGATATCAAGAAGATAGCGGAAAAATCACCACTGGGTCTAACATATAGGACTGGGGAGGGGCATTACGATAAAATCATATATTTGCTTACATGGGTATACTAAAAATCATTATTACTGCTGTTTGGGCTTCTTATTGCTTGGCGGTTGCCCCAAGTCCCCCAGCTCCCCCACACACATACATACTGGATCCACCCCTGGGTAAAAGACGCTTGATTGACTTATTACTTCTGCTACTGAGTGTAGAGTGCATTTGACTTGATGTGACGTTTAATTTCATTAAATCAATTTATCGCAATCTTAGTTGCTTGATGTTCAATTTTCAAAGTTGCACGTTAATCTGAATTTATGTAGCTGGCTTTGCAAACGTCCTAAGAATCATTTGTGAGTAACTATGATTGGCTGCAGTCATGGGACCTTTCTCCGTGAAGTTGACAACACAATGTCTGTACAATTGAACCTCCATTGTTATGCCTATCTCTGAAGATCACTCTGGTCTAACTCCACAACCATTTGAAAGCATCATGTTTTGCCTGTTTAAGAATATGCATCGGCAGAAGGGAAAGAACTGCTGTTCCAATTTGAAATATCGTCATGGCACGCAAAACATTTTAAGTCAGCAAAGTCTACCTGTCAATATGTCAATCCATAGCGAATGTTTTGGTGACCTTAATTCTTAAAGGGAAGTTATGCCACTAGCAGACCTGAAATCAAGGAGTGCGCCTGCTATACAACCTCCTCTTCGCTACTGATCCCGGTGTCATCCATTACACTTGTCAGTCCTGTGTGATCAAACTAACGTACCTTTCTAATTGTTCTTCTGTTCTTTGTCGTTAGACCCTACAGCACGAATGGAAGTTTGCATGCCCGTAATATATCGTCACAATCTTGTTATCGAGCTTCAAGATTATGATTGTTACATACTCCTGGTATATTGCGTAGGCAAGCGAAGAGAAACCTCTTTAGCAGCTTGGTTTGCGTTGAACTGAACCCAAATAAATACATTTAAATAGTGTGTAAATGTATCAAAGCAAGCAATTTTTTGCAAATCTATTGTCTTGATGAGAAGGGAAATGCCATGAAATAACTTATGTGGTTTATTTCTAGGATAGTTGCGTTCAAAACCTCGGCAAGAATGGGATTAGAGCAATCAAATTTGAAACGGATGCCAAAGGGGTTTGATTACATGGCAGTTACTTTCAGAGTTTCTGACAGAATAAGACTTATTTATCCAACGCAACAAGATATCAGCATCACAAGAGAAGTTCTATTGAAACATTGGCCAAAAGGTATTACTCTCATTGGCATTATTATTGCAACGTGGAAAGTTGATTACATCAGGCTAGAGCAGAGTAACTTCTATTCGATCTTTCTGTGAAATATCTGGCTAAGAGATAAGGATTTATGCATTATATTGCAATATTTGTTTCAATTATTACAGTAATTGCAGTAAGTATTGTAATGTAATTTTACTTGAGACAAAAATGAATATTATCATATTACATAATTATATTGCAACATTTTTTGGAAACTAAGCTGAAATAAAATTGAGTACATCTTTCCAAACTGTTCATACACACTAACAAATGCCTAATGTAGATCTTTAGGTTCCTTCTCAAACTCCTTGCAACAGAAATATTACTCTAACTCTCATAAAGGAACGTTGCATTAGACTGTAAGAGAGAAAGTTTCATGCAGGTCGTAGTTTGATTAACGACTTGATCTTGCATATTCAAGTTATATTCCCGGTCATTCCTTCGATGTTTATACTAATTTCATTCCAATCAGTCCTTTACAGACTTTGTGCTTATACATATTTCGCAATAGTTGAGCGTTTTTCCTGACTGTCTTGCTTTATCCGTTAATTATTTCTTATTTATTTTATAAGCTCTCGATAATTTTCTCATATATTCCCGGTTGCTTATAAGTTGACCACCTACTGTGCCGATTTGGACTTTTTAGAAACAGTTTAGTTTAGCCTCGTTTAGGTTTTGAGAGCATGTTCTTCAGAGAAGAGTCTATATACTATACAAATTGGCATAGTACAGTACAATTCCTTGCCATCAAAGTCACAATTTTTATTCTGAAATCAGTTAAGGTAGCACAGTTTCTTGCTTGATTAATGCAATACTTTTAAATTACGTACCTCCTTGAGTAGAGTATGAGCCAATTTTATTTTGGCTCTTACACATAGCTCATTAATTCCGAAAAAGCTCTGTCCGTATTGCACATGATATAGGGCAAGCCGCCTTGTGAAATTCAAGTTATACTCCCAAAGAGCACTTAGATGAAGGAACTGTTGCGCTCAATAAGTTGGTCTGCTCTTTTCTGTACTTGAGCTCAAACGTGCTAGCAGTGTACTTGTAGTGAATGATCTTCTCATCGCCCATGCAACGAGATAAGTAGTCGCAGAGAATAACACAAAAAGATCACCCTGCCTGTGTTCTCGTAGCAACTCTGCTTGTAGTCAGTTAAATTCTTATTATCTACACTCAACAATGGCTCTTGACTTACTTCTGAATACTTAATGTTAATATGGATTTGAGCTACACTTGCTCCGTGACTTAAGTTCTTAACATGACCTACTCAGTTGCAGTTTGAACACGGGATATTAGAGTTTTCCAGTCTTATTTAGAGATTTATTTTGCAAGGATACTCTAGATGTGAACTTTCGTGTTCCTATTTAGATCTAAAATCGCGTACGACATTAATAATCGTGTACGACATTATTATGTGAATCGAATTATATTTGCGATTTTAAGCAGAAACTAGCTTTATGGCTTTATGATGAAATGAGTTAATTAAATGATTCTGTGAATAGGAACGATTTCGCTTCGCTAAATGAAGAATACGTATGCCGGGTTGAAAATATGATAAATTTCGCCTGGGTGTAGTTGCAACCAAATGCAACTTATCTGCTTCGACATGCAACCAAAGGTAATTGCACTGCGAGTAATGACTCTTTGAAGAGTTAAGTGCTGCGAGTTGCTCCAAAAATATTCCGCAATTGGAAAAGAATCAAGCAATAAGGAATTATCATGATTGAGAAGTTGTGGCATTGTCATTGATTTCATTTTTACTTTCATTTTCAATGCAAGGTGTGAATAATCACAGCATCATTGGTAGTTGCAGCAAATGAGTATAAAGCACTGCTACATTTAGATATTGACTGAAGCTAAGCTGCAACCATGCAACTTCACGTAGGGTTTCCAGCCTGCTACGTATATGAAGTAAAGTTTCTTCTTTGCAGGAATTCAAAGGGAAAAAACCATTTTTGGAAGTGCCTATGAATTCAAGATGAAAGGACGTCCATTTTGCCGAGGGGCTTCAGCAAATGAGATTGTCCAGTTAAGGGTGCTGATTAAGAGCTTACTGCGCAAATTCTGCAACGAAGGGTTGAAGCTTCTTATTTCAAGTGATCTGAGTAGGAAAAATGATTTGACAACTTGGATGTTTTGTAGAGAGGACAAAGTAATCTCCCATTATGGGTTTGCCAGTATCGGTATCAGAAGCACCGATAAACTTTTATTCATTGGTTTTCCACCGCAACTAAATGCTCTCTTTGAGCACGTTGCCACACAGAACTGGCCGAGTGCAGTACAGAAAGTAAAGAAAACTAAAGGTACATTTGAAATCAAACTTAATGGCACCCCATGGTTATCTCGATCTGGAAGAAAGAGCATCCAATCAAAAACGCTGATCATGGCATTGATAAATGCCCTAGACCGCCATGATTGGTTTGTTTTTGGTTCAAGCAATTTGAAAGATACAGCAGATACACTATTCTTTACGTACCAACCTTATACACCTGCAACTGAACCAAGGTCACCTGCATTTGTACTTTGCATGAATAAGAATGACCGTTTGCAAGTGTTTGATGCACAGCCGCATATTGTGGATTGCATAAAAAAGGTATTACTTGACCACTGGCCAGGTGGGCTTAAACGTGATAAGCAAAAGTTAAATACTCACGACTTCATGTTGTATGGACAGGATGGCATTTGTACCCGGTATGTATTTTGTAAGCTCTTTGAAGCATTACTGACCAAAGGATGGAGAGTACATGTCGCAATTGATTTGGCTAGAAGATTGAATGGAAATAGTCTCTTTATGTTTCAGCATTGTGTCCCCATGTCTGCTTCAATCTTTTGCCTCTCTTTGAATTTTACAGACAGAATACGCTTTATCAATACCCCTCCGGATGTGATAGAGATACTGTCTGCAGAAATCAGAAAGCACTGGCTCTTTGGCATCCAAAGAGAGGAATGCAATGGGATAAGTAAAGAGATACAATTATATCGCAACCCATGGAGCTACGGCCTAACAGGTCACGATGGAGTTCATGGCCGTGTACTACTGTGCCATCTTCTGAAGATGTGCGCTAGCTTGGGATGGTTTATTATTGTCTCTGCTGATGTATCAGTTAATTATGCCAGATCACGATATCCACTTGATGTTCAAAGCTGGTGGTTTATGCAATTATCATCTCAACAACAGCAATTTGCAACCGGCAGAACTCCTTCTATGACCCCAGGTGATTCATCACCCGCTGAAGTTTGTGTGGACGAACAGTCTTGACTCTCTTGTACCGAAATCTGAACAAACGGAGAAGACTCTTCTCATCCTCCTCTGTAACCTGAGCTTTTTAAGTAGATTTTGGTCAATAGTAAGCTTGATTATTTGTCATTATCATTTGTTTTGCATTTGTTAGTCTGGAACTTATAGTTACTTTCAGCATAGAACCAGGCACAGAATAGAGATGATCCAGGCCAGTAGCAAACGAGGTGGGTATGGGCGTCATATCCCCTGGAAAAACACTTTGTCGGCAAAACTTGCTTTCTATCCGCAAATCTTATCTAAATAAGTAGGGAAGCATTCATTACGTATCGGAGGAGACCGGAACGGAGAGAATTAAGCTAAGGTCGGTATTTTTGATGCATGTTGGTACTGGAAGATGAAATTTATAACAACTTTCAAGTTGAAGTATGAAATAAAATTTCAGGAAAAACTAGAAAAGGCAGGTACCTGGAGAATATTGAACTATTATTGAGGTACTGAGGTGTGTCATGATTTATAGCTTTTGCATTCAATCCTATTTGCATATCTCGGATATCAAAGTATTCTGAGTCCTCAGACTGGCGCTCCAGATAATCATTGAATTTTTCACTGGGGGGGAGAGTTTTAGAGGTAAGTTTTCATTTGCCTCCACCCCCTTCCCTGGATACTCCTTTCTTTGCAAGTTGGTCTCTTATTTGTCGCTAGTTTAACAAGGTTGTAACAGCTAGAACTCATTGTTTAGCATTTTCAAGCGTCTTATACATCAGTACAAGAAAGTATTGCTATACATACCTGTTGCTATATATACGCTGCAACGTTGCCCAACTGTTTGCATGAGACACTTTTGCATCTAAATGGTACTTCCCATGCAAATATTTACTTACGTGAAGTTTATGTCTTGATGATGCTCTCCTGGCCTGGTAAAAGGTACGGATTAGTCCGATATACGATTCCATACGCTGGGGAGTGCCTGTTAGAGAGGACACTTATCCTGAGCCGTCGGCATAGTGAGGTAGGGTGGCCAGTTCCTTTCCTCGCCGCCTTTAACTTTCCCAGTGTTGCCACCAGGTACCCATTTGCTGCTGGGTAGACAGTGAGCGAGCAGCCCAACTATGATCCGAGGGTTCGGCTAGAACCATCGATGTTTTGCTCAGCAGTCAAGCGCTCTAACCACTTGGCCATTTGCCCAATCCTCTCCTGACAAAGCAATAAACAAACAAAGTCAAGGTCTCTTATCTTGAAATTGGTTTTGATTACGTGGAATAGAGAACAAGGTAAGTTGTCTTATACTGTGGTATCAGTCCAACATTTCTTCTGTGATAATAAATGTGAAATCATACAATAATATCGTTATGCTGCAACGTATAATTCGTTTTTGGTACGTGATTTCGACACAGTTGTGCAAAGTGTTGTAAAAGGAATTGATAGCTAGAGGGGCCTCTATTCGTACATGTACTTTCATTAGAAAGTCATGCACTTCTAAGATGCTTCCTAGGGGACTCATCCACCCTTCAGTTGGCAACTAGGGGTGATCCCCCGGACTCCCCTCTTCTGAACCACTGGTTGTACCCATGGTGCTCTCAGTACTATGGATGTAATGGCTAACATCGTAACTAAAATAAGAATGCCTGTGCAAATACTTGTGCCTTCACATATTGTTCCCTTTGCTACTCTGTTTCAGCTTATCTTATTATTTGTGTCAGTTGATTAAGCCGCGATGTGCAACCGAGGTACTATAACGTAAATATCCGAATTTATGAAACCTCTATGTCAATGAGAGGCAAGACTGAGTAATAAATCACAAGAGGAGAATGGGTAACAGTGACGTTTATCATACGATGGGCTACTGCTGACATAGTCAAGAGTTTTCATTGATGCCGTATATTATGTTCCAACTGAGTGTAGCAGAGTTGTACCAAGTGTTTAATGACACATAGTTGCTAAAATGATGGGTGTTGGAAATTATGGCTTCTTCTTCTTTGCAATTTTATCTGCAAAAAGCAAGCTAACCAGCGCATCAAAATAAGTGATATTCTTAAAACACTTATTGTTATTTACCAAGGCCGGTCAATAATTTCTATAAACGACATTCAAAGTCCAGCTTCTTATTGGCCCAGGTTTGCTTGTGAGGGCAAAGTTAACACACCTTCAAGCCATGAGCTAGGAAGTCAGATGAAATCACTTCATGTTGCACCTATCACCTTGAGGCTCCTTTTCATCCACTCTCCCACCTAACCTTCAGATCATGTGTTAGTTTACAAAAAGCAAGTTTGTGACTTGTCACAACTGATAATTTCATCCCACTTTCCAGCCAGATGAAGAATTTTTATGGAGAAATCTAATCCGGCTCAGGCAAAACCTGACTTTTTAAGAGCAGGATCTCACTTGACAAAGAAAAATAGCTGTACATATAGACACAAAATGGAAATAGCAAAGCTTAGTATAGGAAGGTTCGATCTCACTTCGCAATCTGATGGACTGGAAGCTGTGATAACTTTGCTACCTGATAGACTCTTGAGTGTCTCCAAAATCATACCAATTTATTTTACATTTTGTAAACGTAAGCAATAATCAGATGTACAGATTAATCGATAGTGAAGGGACACAAGCCAGTGAGGTAACATGATCATGGTAAACTTGCTCTCAAGACCGTGATCTTGTAGTCAATTGCTTAGCTTGGTTACTTTTTGAGATTGCTTGAAGAACACATCAAAAGATTAGTGATGCCTTGTCAGGTTCATGTTTAATCATAAGGGAAAACATTCAAATTTACTTTCAAAATGATCCTCCTTCTTCTTGCGACTTTCTCTTTTCAGTTTTCTATTCTCTTTCCTTTTTGGCTTGCAATGAGTATCTAATTTTGTCATCTACGTATCTTTATTCCTACACTACAGTGATTTGAATGGAGCAGTGAACAAGTGCTTTTTCTTCACTTAATCAATTCTATTTCAAGATTAATACTTTGAATTTTCAAGCTTTCTGAAAGTCAAAGTCTACTAACCGTGGCTTGCGGACATGGTATGCTTTGTAACCAGGAGGCTGCCATTGCATTTCATCAAGATATGCTATGTTTTTGACTTTCATAAAAAGTACTTAGATCTGACTTACATGAATGGGCTCTGTTGGGACAACCCTGCAACGCGCAGTTGCGCCCACCGCTAGTTTATTCATCGTGCTGCGCTAAGTCGTTATTACGTAGTCCTATTGTAAGTATTATTGGGATTTCCATGGCTAGTTCTACTCCTTCGCAACAGCGCGCATAGTAGACGCGTATTGACGTATTATAACAAGTATGAGTAGTTGTTTGTTTTCTATCACATTAGCGTGGTCTGTTACGTTTCGTAAATAGAATATAGATTGACTAAGGAATGACTAACCATTTTACGGATATTACTTGTATGTGTGCGTTGTTATTTAATGTTAACCGCCGAGTTTACGTATATCATATATCCTGTTATTCTTTATTCCTATTGGTAGGTATTTTCGTAATTCTTTGTTTGAAAGTATATTATTACCCTTGTTAGTAGAAAAAGCTAGTTGGACTTGCAGTCGCACTTGGAGTCGCAGTCGCACTTGGAGTCGCAGTCGCAGACATGTGTAGTTGTAAGAGAGAGGGGATTACATGATTTAAGATTTCAAGCTGAACTTTTCTATGCGTTCATTCTTGGTCGGAGCTAAGAATTAGTTTTTTTGGGGGGTTGAATTCTCCAACAGGCTCTTTCCAGTTAGTTTACAAGAATGACTTGTTTCTAACTAGATTTTCTGCTAAGTACCAACTGCTAACCACTTATTCTCATTAAAACCTATATAGCTAATCGGATTTTGTGTAGAAATTAGTTGTCCACGGTCAGTTCATTGTTCAGTCTGGTCACATAATAGCCAACCGCGTGCTGTTGCACAGCCTCATTGTGGCTAGGCAAAGAAATATTGGAAATTTAGCAATCGCTGATGTGCAGAATATATGACATGCAAGTCCAGTTAACATGTCAGGTGATCAGTAGGCAAGGATCTATTTATTTTGTACATAGGGGCGTTATCGTGTCATAACAGCTGTAGTATGCGTTAAACCAGGTTGCTTGGTTTGTTTGTGGAACAGCAAAACCTGAAGCCAGGATGGGAGCAGAACAATCGAATTTAATACCGATGCCACAGGGGTTTGATTACATGGCAGTTACTTTCAGAGTTTCTGACAGAATACGACTTATTTATCCAACGCAACAAGATATCAGCAACACAAGAGAAGTAGTATTGCAACATTGGCCAAAAGGTATGACTGTCGATTAATTCGCAACCCGGCAATGAATTTCGATTAACTTCCAATATTCTTTAACTTTAGTTTTTTGCAGTAAGTGCACTGTAGAATTTAGCCAAATGGGGGTGAGTGATGTGTTGTAATTTTGCCCCTGTGCGATTTGCCAAGTCTTATGTCGCATGCTCGTGACGAACAAGACGACTTGTTTCATGCGTTTAATACGTTATATAGAAATTTCACTGTCCAGATTGTTAATGTCCGCCCCCCACCCCACCCCCAGTAATCTACATCTAAATGTATTCGTTGGTATTTCCTTCCATATGATCTACTACTGTTATAATATTGTGTGTACATTCATATGCTGCTAACGTAGGGGTCTGCTTGTCATCAAGTTCATAACGTTTATCAATCTTTATCCAAGTATTATGGCTCTTGGTTATATATTGATTTCAAGTTACCTAGATGTTTGAGTTACATATGTGAGTAAAGTTTGTTCTAGTTCTATCACTCACTTATTAGAGTGGGTGTCAGATGGTGTCAGGTTGCCAATTGCACTTCATGGATCAACTATGTTTCCATGTTGACCACTAAATAGAAGCCCAGTGCACACCAAAGGTCTTTTGGGCTAAGTACATGGACATCACTCAGGAGTTTCTGTCATTTAGGTACAGCATCTAAAGATCAGTAGATTTGGATTTCTTCTAGTAATTACGATTAAAGCACAAACTAAGATGTCTGTTTTATTGTACTGCGTATTCAAAACTCTTTAGAGTTGATGAATTATTAATGTAGTTACTGTATTATCTCACCAAAAAGGTGGATTAATTTCAATGTGCTTAAGTATCAATGGAACCGGTGTTAAGCCGATTCTCTTTTGCAGGGATTCAAGAAGAAAAGGCTATTTGGGGAAGTGCCTATGAATTCAAATTAAAAGGGAACCCTTTTTGCATATCATTCTCAACACAGGATGCCATTCAGGCAAGAATAGTTGCTACTAATCTACTGTTTAGATTTTGCAATAGTGGCTTGAAACTACTTGTTTCTAGTGATCTGAGTCAGACAACTGATTTGACTACATGGATATTTCACAGGGAGGCAACAGGAATGCCTCAATTTGGCTTTGCCTGTATTGGTATTAGCAGCACTGATAAACTTATGTTTATTGGTTTTCCATCTGCACTACATCAGGTCTTTACACAAGTTGTGGCTCAAAACTGGCCAAAAACAATTCAGAAAGTAAAAATGATTGGGGACACTCTTGAAATCAAACTTGTTGGTAATCCATGGTTGTCTGAAGATGGATCAGAGAGCATTCAATCCAGAACATTGATCAAAGCATTGATAAATTTCCTAGACCAGCATAATTGGTTGCTCTATGGATCTAGCGATTTGAAGGAAACAGCAGACACAATTTTCTTTAGATATGACCCTAACATACCAGTTGGAGAATCAAGATTTGTTGGGTTTGTGATAAGCTTAAGCAGGAATGATCGTTTGCAAGTTATTGATGCACAACCACATATTGTGGATTGTGTGAGAAATGTATTACTGCAGTATTGGCCTCATGGGATACAAAGAGAAAAGCAAAAGTTCAATGCAGATGAATTTAAGTTATATGGAAACCCATGGTGGTCAGATGCACAAGATGGTATTAGTGCCCGGTTTGTAATGTGCAAACTCTTTGAAGCATTGATGAGCATTGGATGGAGAATACAGATAGCTATTGATTTGACAAGAAGGTTGAATGACAAAAGTGTCTTTACATTTCAACAGTGCATGCCCATGTCTGCTCCAATCTTTTGTCTCTCTTTGAATTATACAGACAGAATACGTTTCATCAATGCCCCTGCAGATGTGATAGAGATACTTTCTGCAGAAATCAGAAAATACTGGCTCTTTGGTATTGGAAAGGAACAACCTTGTGGAACAAGCAGAGAAATTAAATTAAATGGAGACCCATGGAGTTATGGAGCAACAGGTCATGATGGAGCCCATGGCCGTGTGTTGTTGTGCCATATTCTGAGAGTATGTGCCAGCATAGGGTGGTTCATTATTGTCTCTGCTGATGTATCAGCTAAGTATGCTAAACGAGATAATGCACCAGACTATCCGCTTGATGTTCATAGCTGGTGGTTTATGAAAATGGCACCTACTCCACAACCAATAGCAACAGCTCCAGCTGCACCTGTAGAGCATTTCTTGCCCACTCAAACTGTTATTGATACTGGAAACGGATCAGGTTATGAGTGTTCTCCTAACCCTCCCCCATATTCAGAACTTTTTAAGTAGAATTGTGTAATGTTACATTCAAGCCCAATTTTTCGCCAAATGTTTTGTACCAATTGTAATCTGTTTTTGTGAAACCTCATGATAATAATATATGTTCTAAATATGCAATCATACACTACAATGAATTAAGGCAGTGTATAACTAGCAAGTCTGCAAAGTAATTAGTGACAATAAAAATACCAATAAATGATAACAGACAAATCCTAATAATATTAACAGATCCATTACAGTTTCCACTTCATGTTAAAATTACATATCAATGTACTTTGCTGTTGGAGATAAACTATTAGATTGTGTGTGAGGGCATAGCAGGCCATGTAGACATTACTTTCTTTTATTTAAGCTGACAAGATTTCAGTAGAAATGACCCTTAGACCTCTGTTCCAAGCAAGCTTGCCATCCATAGCTTGTGATTTAAATTTATATGGATATTTCCCAATTTCATTCACCCATTTGTGTGAATGTCTTGCCGAACCAAATTCATTCAAATGCACTCCTTACAATTTACTCTCAATATGTATGTAAAGATTTTAAAGTGAAGATTTAAGTAATCTCTAGCTGATCTCAGAGGAGTGAAATAGTTGAAAAGGATTAAATGCATTCTCAACTGAAACCAGAGCACCTGGTGACAGAGAAGTTTGTGTGGCGTAGCACTTTGCACGCTTAAATGATGTTCTCTTATCCCCAACTGATGTAGGACTTGTTGACTTCTGTTTTTTATTTATTGGTTAATAATAGGATTCTTATTCACTAAGATGGACTAAGGCATCCAAATTTCCAAATTTCATGTATATTACCTTATAGGTAGTGATGCCATATGATCATTGCCCCGTACATTGTGATAAAGTAATTTTATATGACTTCAGACATGCATTTGGCATTACAGAAGATGTACATGAGTTCTACATATTCCTTTGAGTTAGCCACCATCTAGATATTTACAACTGTTACATTTCTACATCATCAAATGAGAAGTTATCATAACAATTAGACCTTATGAGCATTTCAACAAAAAGTCTGTTCATGGTTGAGAACAATAGGAACTTAAAGAAAAAGTATCTGAGGAAGGAAAATGCAGCATGACTAGAAACTTAATGTCAGGAGTAAGGATGATGACCTTATTAGAGACAATTCCCTGAGCTTTTTTTATTTTTCTTTCAACACTTCAAGGGGCCATACTGTTGTATATGGGCCTAGATATGTATTGATTACATCTTGAAAAAATAATTTTTGTATATACTTCAAGGACCTTTGTCTACAAATGACTCACTGTCACCCTTGTCATCAAGTTTCTGATAGTATGACTGAATTATTGGGTAGTTTATGCTGTTATTACTACTTTTAGTTGTAATGTTCATAAATCATTGAATGTGATAGTTTGGTATTTCAAGATGTTTTTGGTTATTTATTTGCATTTTAGAAGGCCTAGTGGAATGATATCTGCAAATAAAATTCCAAAAAATCAACTCACTCTTTGAATTGAAAGATAATTTCTCAAGTGCAGCCGATAAATAGATTATATTACAAAGCTTAAAATGAAATCCTAAGATATTCACATAGTTAATTTACTTGTGTGCATACATGATGCATGAAGACACACAAGCAGTTGTAAAGATGGTAGGAATAGCTACTAAAATCTCATTTTCTCTATTTGTTTATCATATTCAAGAAGAAAAATAAGTTTTGTTGCATTTATGTCCAGGAGGTGCTGCAGCTAGACTGATTGCTATTTAGCATTGGTTGTATACACAAATCTGTGCTACAAAACTACTATTCCCAGCTCAATAGAATGTCACCTAATTGTAGCTAAGGTCGTTTTAGAAAAAACATGTCAGCTATGAGTTCATTGTCTTCTTGTTCACTTTCATCATCAGAATAGTCTGTGCTGGCAAATATTTGCTCATTTCTATATTTTCCTTCCAAAATGCTTCTGGCAAAGCCAGTGTAGCTTCCTGGGTTTAAAAAGTTATCATCTTCACAATTTGGATGTTCATTTTCAAAGTCCTCAAATGAATGAAGTAATGAATACTGTTTTTTGCTCTTGCAAATCTTACCTTTGATATTCTCACCTGGTGGCTCATGATGCGAGAGGGAGTTCTCAACATTAGAATTTGCTATTGAATCACTGCTCTTTCTTGACAACATGCTACTTTGAAGTGGCAAAGAAGATTTACTCCTGGGTGATATGTCATATGGTACATGGGTAAACAATTCCTGTTTCATAGCTGGTTGGCACTGATGAGCCACCAATTTACCAGCTGGTGAAGCCTCGCTCTCATAAATCCTTGACTTATGGACATCCTCTCCATTTGAATGGGAAAGATCTGACATTTTTGGTGTCACTTCTAGCACTGATTTTTCCTGTAATTGAGCATCATCGGTATGCAGCAAATAACCTGGAATTTGCTCAATGCTCTTATTTACATAAGAGTCTAACTTGACTAATTGTCGTTGGCCAAGGTGTTTATTATCTGCTACTCTAGTACCTCTAGAATGGTTCTTTGCATCAAGCCCATGACCTGGACTCACAGCTAGCTGAATACCTGCCTGTTTGGACCCATTACCAACATCTCTGTTACCTCTAATATGCTTCTCTTCAGCAATGGAATGTTCATCATGATATACGATTTCTCTTCGTATACTGGTGTCAATCATAGCTGGGTGTATTTCATCTTGTCTGTCTATCTCAGTAGCCTTCCTCTCTGCAGACATTACCTGCTTTAGGTCTTCTGAATATGTGATAATCTGTGAGAACTCTTCTGCATATTTTTGTTGTAGCACCTGCAAGTTTTCAAGTTGCTGTTGGATCATTTTCTGCTGCCCTAATAGTGTGCTCTGCTGTTCTAGCAATTTTCTTTGCACTTCTGAATCGCTTTTATCATCACATTTTTCCACTGGCACATATTGAGGGTCTGGTTTTGCATTAGCTTGTGTGGACAACTTATCCTCTGATGGCTTGGCCTCATACAAACTCGCATTTGCCTGAGTTAGCTCATTGGCTAACTCACGTGTTTTGGACCTGTCCTCTGTGTAACTATCCTGTTTACTGCATACAGGCATTTGCTTGTCATGCCTAGAATCTGTAGATGCAGGAACACTATAGTAGGTTTGAATCTCCTCATCCAAGTCCTTTATTGGTAAAGATGGCTTGAGATTGCCTTTAATATTTAATAGTTCACCTCTTTCTCTAGCATTACCTGTAGAAATCTGCCTTTCTTTGCCAGCACCTTCTTTCAGTTCAGCATTAGGTTCTTCTTTTTCATGTTGTATTTGTCTACTATATTGGTTTATGAGAAACTGATACTCTAATATTTTTTCACGTAATTCATCTCTTTCTGATATCAGTTTCTCTTGTTGTCTTTTAAGAGATTCCTCTTTTCCTTGAAAGAGTGTTCTTTCTTGGTGTAATGCATTTACTGCTAGTTTGCGTTCCTCGCCGGCTTTTGCAAGTTCTTTTATCAAATTTGCCACACGTTTCTTATCCTCAAAACTTAAATCTTTTAGACTTGCAGATACCTTGCCATGGGATGCCAACTTAGGTTTATCTCCAGGCATCGATTTCGTTTCACCAGCTAGGGGTGCTGTTTGATTGACATTACCCAGTGAAGCCCCTTGATTTCTTGTTGATTGTTCATGTTTACTTCCAGATGTACGAGTACTCCTAGGCCTAAGCCATGGTTTCACAGTAGTTGTGACAGAGGAGCTATTTAGTTTCAAGGATGGTCTCGGAAAAACACCAGGGACATTAATATCTTTGACTTGGAAGTCATCTGGTTCATCTTTCCGCCAATAAACTGTTGTCATTTCACCTAAACACTTTTCATCCTTTGCACCAACTTTCTACTAGTCACTTTGCAACCGATTAACGCATGCGCCGCAAAGGTATACATCAGGGGGAGTCCCTAGCACTCCGCTGTTTCGCTGCCGTTTTCCGGTCCGGAGTTGACAGTTTATTTCACCATGACGAAGGGTGACTTGAAATGCGTGAAGTTATATGACATTCGTTGGTAATACAGAGGATGCGTACATGCTGGGGCTGAAGTACCCCAGCTCATATAATCATATTAATTTATTTTTTCATTGGACTGGAAAATATCAGTCCCTTCTTACAGAAGAGAACGTGGAACCAACTCATCTTCAAATCCTCAATCCTAGTAAGGTAATGATGATTTTGCATTTATTACCATTAAAACGTATTAGCTTAATAGCATTATTATTTTCTCAAATGTTGTATGCTTTTATGTATTTGTTGTTTTATATATTTCATCTTCGTTAGAGGACTGCCTAATGTAGGGTCCCCTGTAGAACTTCGGATTTGTATATTCCTAATTGACCATTAAAACTGGGTGATAAAAATTGGTTGTATGTCATTTAGTAGTTGTGGACATGTTTATTATAGAATCTAAATCATAACGAACCTGAACCTGAAAAATGGTCTTGCAGGAGTGTTCTTTGAATAGCTGAAATGAACGGAGTAAACATAGCCATGTACAGACTTGCTACGTAACTGTCTGTGCGACGAATTGGTTCTGAAATACACTTCTTGAGTCCTTCGTGGGTCATTCTTGCACTCTTTCGCTTCTTTTACCCCCCCCCTCGTTTATTTTTCTTTGTTTACATATCAACTCAAAAGGTTTGTTAACTAATTCGGCGCTATAGCAGAATCGTACCTCTCCTAGAAATAGACGTCCTACCGTAACATACTATACGCCATTCGATAGCTGTCAGTGAGTAGATTACGATGATACCGTCGTTTACCCCATAGCTCAAATTTACGAGTTATCGAGGGTTAGGGGCTAGGATTAGGGTTAGGGTTAGTATTTAATTAGTACCAATCATCGACTTTTCATCGATTTCTACTACAATCAACACGATATCAATGAAATAGATCAAATTAGAGCGCTTTGAGATGATTTAAATGCTACCCCTAGCCCCTATCCCACTAGACCTTGGAATGTTACTTACTGTTATCGTGTGTTTGTTGATTCACTGCTGAATTGATCCATTCACTATGTCGAATGTCATTCCTGTAACAAGCTAATGATTGGAAAATGAAATATTGGGGGGTTTTAAATAATGTGTTGGGTCTAAGCATTGTGAATTTATTGATATATCGGCTTCGTGTGTTTGAGACGAATGTTGAATTGTTTCCTCAAGTTTTCTTATAAATAAGAGACTAAAAATCCCAATCTGATCTACTCAAGAGGTTGGACGTTTCTTGTAGCCATGTTATTGGATATATTTTTCTTTGTTGTATTCATATCCTTTAAAATGCAATAAACCTCTCTTGACATTTTCCAATATACTGGTTTCCAGTATAAGCAGAAGCTTGTCATTTGTGGTAGAAAACTTGATCTTCACAGATTCCAACATTTACTTGATAAGTATGTAAATGACAGCTTTAAAGAAACAAATGACAAATGGCAAGAGTTGGTCTCCTAAAATGTGATTATTGATCTGCACTGATAATGCTCTTTATCCAACCCTTCAACATATAATATAGGTAAACTAATTTAGGGACCCTATTCAGTAGTTTTTCTGTTTGTCATCAAGAAGCTTGCTAGATTTATCTATTGCTCAGTAAGTTTACACTTTTTACACTTTCAGCTCTTTTCTACTTGTCCAATATCTAGATGTAATTCAAAGTTATTATTTTACTTGCAGGTATAAAACATGGCTGCTGATTATATAGGTAAAGAAATTCTTATTCACACAGATGAAGGGAAATTCTATGGAACAATCCACTCAGTTGATGTTCAAAATCAGAAAATTGTCCTCCAGAAAGGTGAAAATTTTGCTATATGATATTGAACTTTTGCATATCACTACCAATGTTAGTTCACAGTTCTGTGAAGAGCATATTGAAACTTGAGAGTTCAGTGTTTTAGGGTAAAAGCATAGGTATAGGAAGACTGTCTATTTTGGGAAGCCACAAACTGTCTGGCTGAGTAGACAAGAGCAGTCAGGACGAATGACAGTTTCCGACAAATGTTCAAGAATGTATTCATGTGAATTGTTGGCTAGCCATGCTACATTGCATCTATTTTCCATAAAACCTATTGTTTTTTCTGAAGAAATTGCCTGAATAAAAGTGAATCCAACACAATTGGGGGGTTGGGTGGGCCACAGCTCCCCCATTTCCTTTGCCTATGGGTGTAAGGATATAACTTACATTGAAATGAAGGAATGTAGAAGTTATGTGGAATGTATTATAACTGTAGAAGAAAATATGACTTTTTACATTGTTTATTCATGTCTAATGCCAAGATTTTCGAAGATAGAAATTTAAGTTAGTTTGAGCCAATTTTTTATCATTGGACATTCTTTAGCATTGTTTAAGATAATTTTCCATAATTTCTAGTTTCAACATCAAATGGAACAAAGATGAGAGGACTGCAGATCTTCTTTACAAAGGAAATACAAGATTGTGGGTTCTATTTCTGTCTTATTTCCTTTGAGCGATTGGTAATAAATATGACAGCACTCTCAGTGATAGTTGATTGGACATTTGTAATCTGGGTGTTTTCTCACTTAAGTTACCAGTTTTGTACCATGATTTAGCAGGGGTATTCCATGGAGTGCACTTTGTAATCAAATGCAATGATTAGGGAACACAAAGAATTGTTGAACACCCTGATAGCTAAGGCAATGTACTGAAGCTAGGTTGTTGCTGTTATACTTGGATCTTAATTTACTTCAGAAATCTTGCTTGGCAGACACAGTTCAGGGTCATTCACCCATTACATAATGCCAAATTCACCATTTTTGAGACCCTCCCTCCCCCTCTTGCAGTGCTCCATAGCATAATCCTACATATGAATTAAATGATAATGTAACAAATTAACATACCCTCCCCCATTACAGGCATTATGTAACGGATGAATGACCCCTGAAAATTGGTGTTACTTTGTCAAAAAATCCAGGTGCACAATGCGTATTTTTATTGTCATCAGAGGTAGATTTTGCATGTGAACTAAGCTTTTCTTTGTGCAGCACATTAGCAGGTATTTATGTAGAGATGTTAATTTTCAGTGCTGGTGCTTGAAGATACTAAGAATGACAGTGGATCATCTGTTGAGTATGTAGCTATCCTTTGAATTTTTTTTTGAGAATTTGAACTGAAAATAGGTAAGCCTTTTCTCACTGTGGATAGCTAGTTTCTGTTTTGGCATGACATCTGTGATGAAAATGGGAGAGGAGTGGGGGCTCCTGTTCAAGAAATAGCCAATTGCAATGGCAGCATCAACTATCATAGATTGGGGAATTTAATGGACCACGCCCTGTTATGACCACACACTTTACTATGGTGTAAAATAGCATATATGACACTAAATTGTAACAGAGGGCAATTGTACAACATTGCAAAGACTGACACTTAGAAATCCCCACATACTAAAGTCTTCGTATATCCATATTCTAACAACATACAAACTTGATCTTGGGGGAAAGTTGGGACAGGCCCCCCTGTCCTCCTGTGGTGCTGCCTTGGCCACTTTTATTGATGTCCCTTTGTTAAGGAGAGCCTACTTGCATTATTTACAATAACATATGGCAAATTACATGTGTCAGAACAGGAAACCTATGTTAATCTTCCGGTATACATAGGGGATTCAGTATCCGAGAACCTCTCTTTCGGCGAATGTTCCTACAACGTTATTACGCTAATCACCTTTACTAAAAGAGGCCAGCAATACGAGGTTGTTGCGCAGATCTAACAATATAGTGGTGTTAAGATATTTCTGTTGAGTGTCTTGAAGTATAGCGCTTCCGTACAACACTAGACGACTGGAAAACAGTCCTTTGGAAATAGGAAAGGTGGTAGTGATAAGGAGGCCAGAAATATGACTGCGAGCTCACTGAGCTCACGGGTTACCCAATGATACAAAAGCGCCGGCGCTTCTATATCATAGCATAGGGGTTAGCAATTTAGAACTAGGTACGAGGCTGAGCAGGCATGGGGTGCGTCGCCCACCCAACTAAAAGTTATTGCTCCTCTTTTCCCAGCAAGTGATTAGCAGTGACGGCTTAGAAATAATGTAAATGTACTTTAGCTTTATACGAATACTTCAAGTTACAATGGCCGCCCAAAGTAGTTGGAACAGTAGCGTGGAATTGCCAGGAAATAGATATTTAACGCTCCATTGTCGTATTTCACTTAAACAGCCCCCCTTCCCCCCCTGAAACAATGTTGAGAAGAACGAAGAATATGTCCCAGGATGTGCAGTGCACTTGGTGAAGTTAGATCTCAATTTTTCTTCGTTTCCTAGCCATATTACAACATTGTACAGGGAGGGGGGAGGGGAGATAGTGTATAGAGATAAGAAGCATGGTGTTCCAAGAGTTTTGGCGGCCATTATAGCTAAGGTTGGAGGTTAGAATTTTAAGATTTTGGAACTTGACTCAGCTTTGCCCTCCCCTACACCTTTTCAGCTTGGCTTTGTGTCAGATTAGAACTGTCCGGCAGGGTTCTAAATGATTTGCACAATTTTCTTTTATAAGAGACCTGGGTCAATGCCTAGTAGTAAAAGCTTTTGGGCACATTTTAGTTCTAGAAGCTTCCTAAAAGTTTCCTAATTTATTGAAAAAATTACATTGGAAGCAGAACGTAAAACATTGTATTTTTGTGTTCTCCATGACGCTTAGCACACAGTGGAACATTTTACATCCGCTGAAGGTAAAAACTCAGAAAAATAGCACAGAAAGTTTTAAAGTTTGTTAACTCTTCCCTTGTAGTTCTAAAAAGTTTCTTAAATTTTAGTGTGTCTAGTACTAGGTTTCTTATAATCCGATTTCGTATAAAAAATACGAGTATTTTTAGTTTTTTGCTCTGGATTATCTGCAGTTCAGGCTTTTGAATCTGATTGCGTGTGATCCACAATGTGAAGTTTTAAAATAGGCCAGGTTTCCATTCCATTGAATCGTAGGGTGTTCCAGAGTGTCACAGAGTGTTTCAATATGTCGCAGAGTTTTGATTACAAAAAGCTATGACGTGACGTTTCCATTGGTCGTAAAGGACTGCATAATTTTTGTTCGGAGCCAAATTGTACAAGTCGAGATTTTGTTTCTGGAAGAATCAACAATATTTTATTGATGCAGTAACACCAACACCCAATAAATCAATAGTACTGATGCAGTAATGCCAACACCCAATAAATTCCATTGTTCCAGGGTGGCTAATTCGGTGTTTCCATTTATCACAAAGTGCCGCAGAGTGTCGCAGAGGTAGTGTCGTGGGTTATCGCAGTTTCCATTGGTCTCAAATTGTTGTAGAACATAATTATGGCAACATCTACGACACTTTGCGACACTCTGCTACTCAATAGAAGCCAAACTAAACTCTGAACGGCTTTACAGATTAGCTTTAAGAAACGACAATAGATTTCAATGGTTTTTTGACTGAATCCTCAATCATCTTTAGTTACAAGATAAGTATGTTTCATGTGCAAAAGGATATAAAGACAAGCAGATACTCCCTATGAGTCTTACAACAAAAAGTATTCCGATGAGAGCAAATGTGTAAATGATGGTTTTAAAATGTAATAGCAATGAAAAATATCTGGGGACTGGGGATAAGAAACATTCTATGAAGAGTAAATCAATAGGCTGCAGATTGCACAGAGAAGAAAACTTCACGAACAAGCGTAGAGAAATCTCGGCATTCGTACCAACGTACACTTAATTATATGAATCACAAGAGGATTTTTAAACTACGTATGATTACCATGATTTAGGGATGGGATCTTTGGGTGAAAAAAATATTGTTAAGTTTATATGATGAGAAGACTAATTTTGTGTCTAGCTTAGAACTCTAGGCTCGTTTTTAGCTTTCAATCTTCGAAGATCTAGAAATCTTTTTGTTCAAAAACATCATGCATAGGGTATTTGTTAACATTGTTGAAAGGATTCGGTCTCTTAATGTATTTTGAATGTGTATTTCTATCAAGGCAAACAAGAGATAGGGACTTGAGTGGTATTAATGAAAGCGAGGCAGTTCCCACAGAGCCTGAACAGACTTTGTCCGCAAGAGATCCAAGCGACGAAGGCTCAAGATTGATTGCGAGGCCACCACTTGCACCCAATCAAGGTAATTTTTGGATTTTCCATTGTTTCCCTATCGTTTTGGATTATCTTAAATCCCCCTGTCGGCCTCCTCCCAAAAACCCTCCTCGTATTAGCTCCCATTCTATAGCTACGTATTGTTAATGATAGCCCCCCCCCCCTGGAATACGTCTCCATGATAGATGATGATGAAGACTAGCTATTATATGCAGACTATTCTTTTCATATTAAGAAAAAATAGTTTTAACAATGAGTTTTTTACGTGCCATGCTTCAGGAAATATTTTTAAGCGGCCGTTGTATGTGCCCCCTTGTATAAGCCTTGTCCAAAAATATTAATTATAAATAACCTCCCCTAAGGGGCTAATTCGAGTATTTACACATAAAAATGGGAGGCCTCCAATTTCTGCGGATTTGCAGTATAACAGTGTAATGGGAAATCGTAATTTGTATACCTCAGTGTTCGGAAACAACGTGCGCAATGCCCATGGGATGCATTGGCAGTACTGATTTAGTGATCGTAGGTCAACAACAGAACACAGAAATTTATGTGTATATAAATATATTGATTAACACTTCTTAGCACGCATATAATCGTGTTGGATAAAATAGCATGAGAGTCGCGTCTGGTCAGTCTACGGAGTATGTGAAAGCTCGACTAGACTTCTTGCTTGCGAGAAATTCCCCCACTTGCATACTCCTATAAAAAGATAAATGTTTAACTCCATATATGATTCCTTATGTTTTGGGAGTGATTATTAGAAAGGACGCTTTTCCAATTTCCATCCACGCCACCTTTGTCTACCCAATAAGTACATTTACTATGAAAAGTTTAGGGGCTGCAGCCCCTCCAGCCCACCCCCGGCCCCGCCACCCATGAATTACTGCTTGATGGACAGTGCTGTTGTGCCTTTTAGACTGTCTCCATCAGCAGTTCTTGATTCAGGGTCATTCTATATCTAGGCATCACGCAAGTGTATTATTTTTAACATTTTATCTTAGATATTCACCAGTATATCTTCCAGAGCTCTAGCAACAATCAAAAATTTTTCTCAAAAATTCCCTATGGTTTGGGATTTACGGGCAATCAGAAATTGGTCATTTCCCACCTAGGTTAGCCCACATATAATGCGCAATATTCCGTATGTTAACTGAATTCTATTATCACCCTTCTTTGCGTGCAGCGGTGCTAGGTATAGACTCTGTCGTGCGTGTAGCACCTCGTCTCTCAGTATTTCTACTCTCATTTGCGCAAACAAACCTGTCAAAATCTTGAGCTAGTATTGGATCTTGAAGATAAAGTCTCATTTTGTTGTTTAGCTTTGTCTTGATCTTCCATATTTATATTGCGAATGAATATTCTTTGAGTCAAATAACAATCCACAACAGCATAATATTGTATACAAAGTCTGCCTTCTGTTCTAATATCTTTAAAACGCCCAGATAACATAAATACTTCGTGGTTCCTTATTCCTGTCTTATTGTCCTCAACCCTGTCGATGAAGAACGACGGAAGGATGTTAATTATAATCGCGATCGATACAGGCCCTTAGCTAAGGGAAGTTGGTTAGTGGGGGACTGCTAACCCGCTCGTGGCAACTCCCAGTCTGCTGTGCTTCTTGAGGGAGTTGTGTGACGGTCGATAGCTTCTTTTAGTGACGTAGTAGAACCCACATGGTTGTCGCTGACGCGAAGGAAAAATTTTTATTTTACCCCCTAGATTGTCCAAAAAGGAATCCTCAAAGACAAAAATTTGACTGAGTAGTATGATGCTCTAATATCTTAATGTAAAATAGAGAAGGGAAACATTGCTTGCAAACCGTTCTGATTCAGCACGTACCCCCCTGTGGTGCCATGCTTGAAGGATGAAGAACAATGTAATTTTGATAGCAATGGCATTTTTCCACTAAAGAGATCAACAAATAAGCGAAGAAATTAAATGTGGAGCTTTTGCAAGGTAGACTTCCATGGACAAAAGGGTATATTAGACTAGTCTAGTGTAAAGATGCGCAGAAGGAGCTATCTAGAACGAGGCTATGCATGAAGTGTATTACTTAGGCCATATCACTGATATCGTCTTTAAATGTGGTATTTTTCTTTAGTGGACCGTGTCGTGTGATATAAACTACTGCAGGTTTAATGTACACATGAAAGTGTTATTTTAAATACCCGGCTTACATGGGGGTGGTATTATAACGAACTGTTTCTTTGCCATCTAGTCTTAATTGGCGATGAGAGTTTTATCACTAAATCAAAAGAAGACCAACTTACTGACCCGCCAGATCTTGTCCTGATTGATAAGTTTGATGAAAAGTATGAAAATGCTGTATGTATTCCATTTCTTATTCATATGCTATTCGATTTGTATTTAGTCGGGTTATTCAGAAATTTGTCCTTAATTTAAGTTTAAACTGCAAACGTTCAGTCAAAGCCTAGCTCACAAGTTGTGTTGTAATTGGGATTTTCTCCTTTTTTTGTTGATCTAGTTTTCTTTTTCTAACTTGTTCTCAATCTTATGTTTTTATTGAAACTGATTTACTAGAGAATGTTCTCTTTCCTGTCTTCACCTTTTTTGTGATACCGTTAATTGGGGACGCCTGCTAGCTGTCCCATGTCTCAACGCTCTTGTTTATATATGTATTTTTCGAGTTTTTTTGGGTGAAATTGATATCTACTCTCTCCCATGTTTTACCTTAGATCCTCGGATTGTCTATTCCTCGAAAAAGCCGCCCTTGAAAAGGCCCCCTTCAAATAAACCCCATCGCAGAATTGATAAGAACATTGTTGTAGACCAACTTTTGCATTGTTTCTATTCCTTGTATACTGTATATTGGATATGAGGAGTTTTGAAAATGAATTTTTATAAGGGATGTTTCAGAATATGATATAAGTACCTCTTGTATAAGCCCCCCTGGAATAAGTCCCTGTCCAGAAACTAACTAAGATAAGCCCCCCTTGGGACTGATTTGAGGGTTAACGGTACACATTTAGTTAGTTATCCTTTTTATTTGTTGTGTTGTTTTGAATGCCTCTGAAATTAAGGCAAATTCTTAATTAATTTCACAGCTTCAGAGCATCAACAACCAAAGAGTGGTAGGGTTGTCTGCAGAAGGCAACAAAATTGGCAGATCAGGAACCCTGTGTTTGTTGGTTGTCGGCTGTAGACAAGTGACATATATTTTTGATATATATCAGCTTGGCGAACAGTGCATGTCTAATGGACTGAAGTCTTTTCTTGAGAACTGTTATATATTAAAGGTAATTGGATTCATTACTGAGATATATAGCCTTGTCCACATGAGATTATGAAGCTCGTTGCTAAGCCTCTCATTAGGCTTAGACGTAAAGAGCTCATTCATCAATTACTTTAACGAAATGGTTTGATTGCAGCAGGACTTTGGTATTCTATTAGCCATATGTTTATTGAGTTTCCTGTTTGTGCTTTTTTCTCAGTATTTGTTGCACTACTACTGACAAAACTTAGGCCAAATGGAAAGAGCAACTAGAAGTATCATCAGTGTCATGTGTATAAATTTCACTCTTTGTGGAATTTGCCTAATGTCACATTACGAAACAATTTCAAGACCATCATGCATCACAGCAATTTTGTAGCCTTCTATCTTTTCTACCTCCCGCTTCAGCAAGCCTGCATTTAATATATTTTGTATTTTACCTCTTCCGAACCAGGATCCAACACCTTGTCTTTTTCAAATCTAGAATCAACAGATTTGATCTTGTCTCCCTCTCCATTTAGCCTTTCTCTTTCTTCCTTTGTTGATGGCTTTGCTGTAGTCCTCATGGCCATTTCACAACATAACAAACTGACAGACAATTTTCCTTCAAGGTTATTCATGACTGTCGTTTATTGAGCGACTGCCTTTTTCACAAATATAACATATCGATGAAGAACATCTTTGATACTCAGGTAAGCCATTCCTTTTCTCTCTATACTAACCAGTTTATGAGCACGAATACGTAATGAACTGAATATCAAAAGCCCCAACTTTTGCTTTCATGATTGGATTTGTAGATTAAGAGATTGTAAGAAGGCCGGGTGTATTTTTGTTTGCTAAGCACTTTTTTTAACTGCTTACTGGCTGGCGGTTTTTTTATTTTGAAACCAAAGCACGAAAGATCTTCAGATGGTTCCTTTCTTGATCTATCAATCATTCAATTGCAACTTTAGGAACACTATGTACACACATAAGCACACAGTGATAACAGCACCACACACATAAGCACACAGTGATAACAGCACCACACACACACACACACACACACACACACACACACACACACACACACACACACACACACACACACACACACACACACACACACACACACACACACACATACACACACACATACACACACACACGCTCGCACGCACGCTCGCACGCACGCTCGCACGCACGTACGCACGCATGCACGCACGCCTTTCTGGTAAACAACGCCTATTTTTATCCAAGCACCTGTCATCATTTTCTCCATATAAATAAACCTTATATGAAGCTGTAGCAGTTTCATGTGTACTTCTTCTTCCATGCACATGAAAGTTCAGATATTGCATAGCTGAAGATCTCTGTAATTTTGCCATCTTGGATTCACTGCTTCTTCCTTTCATAGGTTGCAGACATCATAATATACAAGCAGAGTAGAGGAAAAATTCCAAGGTAATTAATGTTTTGGGGGCGGGTACTCAGCGCCTCAGTTGTCATGGATCCCTCTTTGTTTTGATCTTCAACATCCATTCGATAGAAAAGTAGAGTGGGGTGGGGCTAATGGGTAGGTGGGGCATAATTTGTCACTACACAATATTCCTCAAGTGCTCCTAACCCAAATACTTATTTTTCAAATAAATCCATTTCAGTTGATGATATGCTCCATCTTTATAAACCAAAGCAAAAATTTTTTCAATTCTTTTCCGGCCAAGTCATAGACCCCTGTTGAATAATCATCATCAAAAGTTCATCTATCATTCATATCCTTTGTGAATTTGAGAAATAACTGCAGAACATTCACCCAGTAATGTTTAAAGAGTTGACTGTTCATTTTATCGTTTTTTGACATTCCCCACAAAATATTTTTACCATTCAGTTTACATTTTTCAAGATTCAGTATCAAATTCTGGACTTGGTTTTTCTTCGGAGAACGTGACCCACTTTACCCTATCATAATTTTGAAGAAAACAAGTTATGACCCCCAAGTACACGCATGTCCTGGCCAACAAGCCTGAGCTAGTAATTTCTCATTCTTCTACATCTATTGTTCCTTACCTCTATTTTAAGCCTCTTTTCTTGCTTGCATCGTTGTTTTTCATGCTTTTTTTGTTTTGCAATTCGCTCATAAATTGTCAATATATTTATCTGAAAACTTGAATATGATATCGTGGCTGCTGAACACCAGAGCACACGATCGCATTTATTTATCATCATGTGCATGAGTGGTGCCGTGAAGGCGATCTGAGAGACTCACCCCCCTTTGTTAAAATAAAGGTACTTTTAGGGGAATTTCTCCCCACCTTCCAATGGCCTTATACTAGTTTTGTGAACTCTTGGCTTGGTGTAATAAACTATTTACTCCATATGAGTCTTCACACTCTTTCGACACGCTAATATAATGTAATTATGCAACGGCCTTTCTATAAAAACATGTTTCGACGCTCCGGTCCTCATCAGTTTATAGATAGATAAGCAGGTTAGTGACGTATAACTTTAGTTTAATTTTGTATGCATTTCAATTTGAAAGGCTCGACTAAAATACTGGGTGTGGTTATGGGCGTGGTCGAAGGCGTAGTCGACAGCACAGTCCTCCTTGGCAACAGTTTAGGAGGGCAAACCTGATGTGCGTGCATTTCAGGAAGTCTTTTGCAATTTTCAATGCTGGGCTCTCTTTCTGGTCCATTAAAAAGCAAAGTTAAAAATTTTTGGCCTGTTAGTTGGGTCTCTTTGTGCAAGGATGTATTAGCTTTCCTCAAAATGAAAATGGTCACAAGTAGGCCTATCTGTGGACTGAACGCAAGAGCAATGACCAGTTTGATAGCTTCGCTTTGGGCATACCGACAGAACTTAGCTGCGAATGGGGTGGGATCCTCATGTGGACTTGGGCAACTAGTCACGTTTCCTTAAAAGACGTCCTAATACTTTTGGATTGTAGTTAATTGGTACATGGCGTCCTTATTGATTACAATAATCGCTTTTGCTATTATCTTGTAGGGATGTTAATGGAATTGGACCCTGTTTACTCACTTATTTACGCCTGAATCAATCCAAATGCATGTTCCTGTCTGTTATTCATCAATCGAGAAAGGTTAGGCCCATTTACTTGTTTGGTTGTCTTGATTAGCGTGCTGTATATGATGCTTTCTGCAACTCCTATGGAGCTGAAAAGTGTCAGTCGGGAACTGCAGCTCTTTATTCCAGTATTGTGCTCTACTGAATTGATTCTAGAAGGACCATTTCATGTTAGCTAACCTAGAGAGATTATCTCAAAAGACTCAACTGCTATCTAATACACGTTTTTTTGTAATAAATTGTTTTCGCCCACTACTCAAGCTTTCATAGCCTTTTCTTATTTCAGCATTAAAATTTTCTTAAGGGTTTTTTGGCAATAGAATATTCAAGTTTGTGTAACACTACAGTGCCACCCAGTCAGACGGTCAGCTCACAAACATAACACTGATATGCATAGCTTTTCAAAAGAAATCTATTCAAATTAAGCGAAAGAGACATTTGGTTGTGTGACAACTGGAATTATGAATGTTTATAAACTGATCAAACTGTCTTAGCTCTCAAAAATCCAATACTGAATTTTCTTAACGTTCTTGAGCAACCGAGTCTTACTTTCTTAAAAGTAATTATCTTATAAAAAGAGCACTTAAGTGACTACATTCTATTTTACAGCGTGATGCAGACTTTTTGATAAACAGGCCACTTTCTACCAAGTTGCTGAATGCAGTTGCAGAGGTAGGAAACTTTGCTGTTATCTTGTTTCATACTGCACTTGCGAATGTGATCCTTCTGTTGCAACGCCCGTGCCAAGATACATAGAATTTTGGCCTTTGCATGGGTTCAATGAATATCGTTCTTGGATATTTACTAAGAATTCATGGTGGAGAGGTCATATTCGTTAATGTTATGTGTATATCATTGTGCAACATGAACAGCAAATAACCATTCCACTCATCACTTTTTATGTGTAGTCTATTTATTTCTCTAGTTCTCTTTTTTCGCATTACCCATTTCCTTCACTAATTTGAATGTCATATTGCAGTAGTAGTATTTGCGTTTCTGCACTAAATTTTCGTCGATGTGCTTTGTTATATTCAAGTCAAAGTATTACGTCACCATCAATGCCTGGTAAATTGTAGTAATTCTGCAGGGTGTTTAATCAAAATCTGTGAGTTTTTTTCATTAAATTTCTTTCATATCATTCCGAAATTGGTTCTCTTCTTTAGTTCTCTTTTATCCAATCTGTTAAAAAAGTTAGGTACTAACGGAGTTAGGTCATTAGGAACCAGGGGTCACCAAAGTCTTTTAAGCATTTTTTCGTGGATGTTGGTATGTCCTTTTAATTTGATGGTTTCATAATCATTAACGCCTTGTTTTTACCATATAATACGCTTTTCTTCTGTAATCGAATTTTGTAGATTCAACTTGATCGGCGACATGTCAATTGTTTTCGTAATTCATTGGACTTCCAAAGGTTTTCTTGGGGCCCCCTTTCTGTACGAATATTAAGGGGTTACCGGGGTGCGGACCCTGTTGGAATATTGGTAGATGCGGCCCTATGGTGTTCGAGACGACTTCTTCAACAATGCAGGTTCAATTTTATCTAATTTTGCTTTCAGAAAGTGTTATATCTCAGAGAACTAAGGATAGCTCAAATGGAGATTATGCTGGCGGAGTTTCTATATGGAGTGGATATTTACCTTCAGTGCTTCAGAGATTCAGAAGTGGATTATAGCAACAAAACGGTATCTCATATTTATTTTTAGCTATCAATTTCTTCTTAATTGAGTACCGATTTTGAATCTTGCTTTTTGTTACCTGAAAAGTGAGCAATAGCTCTTGTGTCAACTTTCAAGTGTTATTCATCTTGATAATAGCACAAGTTGATTCATGAGGCAACAAGACCTTGAGTATAAACTAGCATCAATATCTTGCACAAAATAACTGCTTATGAATGCTCAAGTGCGAGGGCTGCCTCAATATCGTGGAATATTTAAATGCCAATTGCCTTATAGAAGTGTCATATAAAATGTGCGGTTATTTGTTTTTCCAGCTTGACATGTTGTATAAAAAACTATGAGAATGACTTGAAAAATGAGGCGCTCGGGTGTTAAGTCTGCATTATTTATTTATTTTATTTAATAATTATACATAATAAAAATCCCATCAGCAGGAAGAAACTTAGGATATGCAAACATAAAAAATATATAAATGCAATTAAGTAAAACAGTTGTGAATCTGATTTTCCATGGAGCCGTGATTCAGTTTAATTGAGATGAAGTAACAACATAACAAATTACAATTTGCAACTTTAATACGCTGCTCTACCAGCTGGTCGCGTTTCGGCCCTTTAGATTCAATAGATGCTGTCTGAAACCGTTAAAACTAGTAAATTTTGATTTTTTTGCTCACTGTTGAACAAACCACTTAACTACATATGTAGTATACCTCCCTTAGGTTACCCAAAACGTTTAATCCTTATAGAAGACATTATAGATGTTGAGAAACAAGACACGTAACTGAAATTTTGACGAACTTTTATCCGCATTTTACATTTTATCGTCGCGACCCTTACCTCAACAAACAAATAGGATTGCAGATCTAGATAAATTTCAGACAGAGCAGCTACGGTGGCTCTAGGGATTTCACACAAGCCCTTGCGCTGGAATGTGTTTTAATACTCAATTAACGGACAAAAAACCGAAGATAAGTCACAAGAAAACATTGCTATATAAACTTATATCGAATATATCTCGTTAAAGCGAATTGATCTATACACGTTTCGAGTCTCCCCAGTAGTAAGCGAGATTCCCTTTTGTCCCCATTTACTTTATTAACATTGAAGTGAATATAAGTAATGTCCATCATGGCGCTTTAGTTTCTGTTCACGTGGATAATTGTAAGGTGCTCGGCTGTTGCTGGTTCCAGAGATCTTCGACGGGACTTTTTTGGATTCTCATTTGGTATAGGAATGTATGCAACAGCTTACTGCACTGTTTGACTTCAAGACCTTGCTGACAAACTTGTGCCACCTTTAAAGATTGACCCGTATTGCTTTGTCGGATTTTCTTGCTGTATTGCGACTTCGGTTATTGGTTCAAACAGTTTTTGTAGGAAATTCAGTCTTGCTGCAATGTGTCAGGTCCGTTTGAAAGATATTTGCACAACACATAATTGCTGTTCATCAATATTTTATGCTGAAATTTATTAATTTCCATTTCAGTTAAAGGTACTTAAGGTTCCAGACCCGTTTTATGACTTGAAGAAAATAAGTGAAAAGCGTTGGAAAACTTTTGAAGCAAAAGATACGACAGCAGCTGCTGCGGAGGAATTTATACCTGGGGATGAAAGCAAATTGTCGACTAACCCAGAGGATAGTATTGGCTGGACTGAGGGTAATTTGTTCGCCGAAGAGTATAGTAAAAAGCACGGTAGGATTTTGGAAAGAGATGATCTAGATAATGGAGTTAGTATGGCTAACAGATCACATCCCATAGATACTGAGATTGCGCCATGGAGGAGAACTTCAGGACCAAACGCTCAGAAAGACAGAGGAGCTTCGTCAACTGATGTAATTTTTAAGTCGGAAGCATCTCTTTGGCAACCTGAAAGAAAGAAGAAAGGACGTGATAATGATGCACCATTGAAGCAGCAACAGAGTAACGTTGATGGTTCCAGCAAGAAAGGGAAGACTTTTAATGTTTACGATTCAACTGATTTTGTTCCAGTTGCAGTATCACAACAAAATGGTAAACTGGAACATGATGCAATTCCTGACAGAAACAAATCCCCAGAAGCTACCCCGTCTTCCCCATGTACTACAGATAAGAACAAAGTAGGTGAAATGGATGTTAACGGGGATATCCCAGTACACACTGAGAGCTACAATAAGAGCGTTGTACATACTGTCAATGAAAGAAAAGTGCCAGCAGATTGGTTTGACTATGACACTCCATCATCTGATCGGTCAAGGGCGTCATCTTTTGGCAGCGATACATATGTTACACCTTCTCATCATAGACATCGATGGCAGCAAGGTGTTTATGAGGAAGAGTTCCCAATGCTCAGTCCAGGTAGCCAGAATTCAAATCCGGAAGGAGGAAATTCTTCTGAAACTGAATCTCACAACTTCACGAATTCAGGTTCATATTCAAAGATAAAGGTGAATGGGGCTCTCGGTGTAAATGGTTCATCTACGAAACGTAGACCTCTAGGCCGTGCCAAAAGTAGGGAATATTTTACAGCTAGGTCACCATTGGCTGGGTCACCGATTCATGATGAGGTGTCGAGGACTGGTAGTATCGGAGGAAAGAGCACTACGGAGTTTCCACGCGATGACGATCTTTTGCAGACAGATCCTATACTGAAGTCAGACCTCGTTAACTCGCTTCCTGGCCAAAAGATTCGAATACATAAACTAACTCCAAAGTAACTGAGTTCTTTACTTACTTCTATCGATAGTTGATTTATGCGTGTTCACTCTTGACTCTAATTTATTTGCCTTGTGCAGGTTTATAGGCAGTGATTGGTTTTGTTATGGCTCAGGAAAATGCAGCTTCAGGACAGATCTCAGGGTGAGATTGGCAATAAAAAATGAGACAGTCCAGTTAAAGCTAACAAAAGCCAGTTTCAGCTGGATGAAGTTAAGCACAGTCAGTATTAGGGCATAGTCAATTATTCGGCGTTTCAACTCTTAACTAGACTCATCATCAGTAACAGTGGAAACACATAGTACACTCTTAATGCATAAGAATCAGATAGTTTTTGCCGAGACGTGATGTTCTTGATTTTGTGACAGCTTTAAGCTCAAATGGTGTTAAAGTTGTTCTTGTCTTTGTAAGAGTGATTTTTGCAAATATTTGTGAGACTACATGCAGTTTCCATAATACTCAGCTGGCTATTATTGAACGAAAAGCAACGAATGCCGATGTTTAGTAACAACCTCATCAGAATTTGTTTGTTGCCAAAAGAATTCGGATAGTTCAGTGCCGGTAGAAGTTCCTATCTGAAGCTGGTTATGTTCTAATAGTGTTTTTAATTTTTGAGGAAATTGAGCATCGGTGTTTCTGTAAAGTCTGTTCTTATAAACAAAGGAGTGAAAAGTCTGTTGGTACTACAGAACTTCACTATAGCACGAAAAAGCGGGAACATTGTTTAAGCATACTGAAAGCTTTTTTCGTCCGGCACTCATCAGAGTATGAAACGTCGGATAACGACCGAAAGGTGAACCAAAATATATAGCCAGATGCGGGTGCACGTGATATGATGAATAATGCGTCTATTTGGCCCTATGATTGGCCAATTAGCACCTAGTCAAGTAAACAATGGTGAATAGGTGCTAATTGGCCAATCATAGGGCCATATAGACGCATTATTCATCATATCACGTGCACCCGCATCTGGCCATATATTTTGGTTCACCTTTCGGTCGTTATCCGACGTTTCATACTCTGACGAGTGTCGGACGAAAAAAGCTTTCAGTATGCTTAAAGAATGTTCCCGCTTTTTCGTGCTAAAACAAAGGAGTGTATGTTCGGGTAAATAGTACTAGAGGGAGACAATAGGAGGATCATATCGAAGGATATGGTATTAAGGAGAAGTTGAAATGTTGAGCCTGTAGTCTCGTATGCTAGCTTGGCTTTGTATTCATTTGGAAACATAGCCACCCCATGCGCGTTTTTGATATTGTGTATAACAATGCAGTGCTCAGCTGCTCAAGACGTTAAGAAGTTCAGTACCGAATTTTTGAGACCTGCGAAAGTTTATAAATTCACATAGCTACATTTATAATTCCAATTTTCACGTAATCAAACTTCGCTTCTGTTTGTATTACATTGATTTCCTGTTCTTCAGTGTTATGTTTGTGTAGTGTCTCTATTTGTAACACTGCAGTATTACACACACTTGAATACGCTTGCTAAGGAAATCGTAGGAAAGTTTTATCACTGAAATCAAGAAAAAGGGCTGGCTATGCTAGTACAAAGTTGGGTGGAAGTAAACATCTTTGACCATAAATACCACAAGTGCTTCCCACTCACGCATTACTTGCTTAACTACGATATTTTGCCGCCGCTCTGCCGCATCACAACTAACCTTTCCTGGTACTATCATAG
This sequence comes from Mastigias papua, assembly GCA_964019165.1. Classification (NCBI taxonomy): domain Eukaryota; kingdom Metazoa; phylum Cnidaria; class Scyphozoa; order Rhizostomeae; family Mastigiidae; genus Mastigias; species Mastigias papua. Next base: position 21,909,948 of record OZ025267.1, read on the forward strand.
ATTTAAGAAATGGATATGATGTATACATACGTTATTCCTTTTACCTTCGTTATTACAATTGGAATGCTACAAAGTTTTACTATAATTCAGCCAACGTATTCCCAATTGCTGGTTGTAGATATTCATAATCTTCTGTTCAGTTGATATTTATAAACTATCCATCTTGTCTCTAAACTTTTTCCAGACAACAGGGACATGGAGATTCCCATCAACGAAGCATGACTGAGGAAACAATTTTATTCCATACTTGTTTTCATCACCTACTACCATTCCGAGTTTACTCAATCCATCACCACAATTGACCTTCCTTTATTTTCATTCCAGCTTCCTTACTACTACAGCTAATCGAATTTTAGCCAGAAACTAAGGCTATAGCCTTGGTATTTTGGCCAGAAATGACCGAAATTGAAATTGATTGATTTTGATTGCAGATTGAAAAGTGATGAAAATGAGCCAATTTTGGCGACAAAGTAAGGCTATAGCCTTGGTATTTTGGCCACAAATGACCGAAATTGAAATTGATTGATTTTGATTGCAGATTGAAAAGTGATGAAAATGAGCCAATTCTGGCCAAAAAGTAAGGCTATACCTTGGTATTTTGGCCAAAAATGACCGAAATTGACATTGATTGATTTTGATTGCAGATTGAAAAGTGATGAAAATGAGCCATGTTTGGACACAAAGTAAGGCTATAGCCTTGGTATTTTGGCCAAAAATGACCGAAATTGACATTGATTGATTTTGATTGCAGATTGAAAAGTGATGAAAATGAGCCAATTTTGGCGAAAAAGTAAGGCTATAGCCTTGGTATTTTGGCCAAAAGTGACCGAAATTGACATTGATTGATTTTGATTGCAGATTGAAAAGTGATGAAAATGAGCCAATTTTGGCGAAAACGTAAGGCTATAGCCTTGGTATTTTGGCCAAAAGTGACCGAAATTGACATTGATTGATTTTGATTGCAGATTGAAAAGTGATGAAAATGAGCCAATTTCGGCCAAAAAGTAAGGCTATAGCCTTGGTATTTTGGCCAAAAATGACCGAAATTGACATTGATTGATTGTGATTGCAGATTGAAAAGTGATGAAACTGAGCCAATTTTGGCCAAACAGTAAGGCTATAGCCTTGGTATTTTGGCCAATAATGACCGACATTCAAATTGATTGATTTTGATTGCAGATTGAAAAGTGATGAAAATGAGCCAATTTTGGCGAAACAGTAAGGCTATAGCCTTGGTATTTTGGCCAAAATTGACCAACATAAAAATTGATTGAGTTTGATTGCAGATTGAAAAGTGATGAAAATGAGCCAATTTTGGCCAACAAGTAAGGCTATAGCCTTGGTATTTTGGCCAAAAATGACCGACATAAAAAGTGATTGATTTTGATTCCAGATTGAAAAGTGATGAAAATGAGCCAATTTTGGCGAAAAAGTAAGGCTATAGCCTTGGTATTTTGGCCAAAAATGACCGAAATTGACATTCATTGATTTTGATTGCAGATTGAAAAGTGATGAAAATGAGCCAATTTTGGCCAAAAAGTAAGGCTATAGCTTTGGTATTTTGGCCATAAATGACCGAAATTGACATTGATTGATTTTGATTGCAGATTGAAAAGTGATGAAAATGAGCCAATTTTGGCGAAAAAGTAAGGCTATAGCCTTGGTATTTTGGCCACAAATGACCGAAATTGAAATTGATTGATTTTGATTGCAGATTGAAAAGTGATGAAAATGAGCCAATTTTGGCCAAAAAGTAAGGCTATAGCCTTGGTATTTTAGCCAAAAATGACCGAAATTGACATTAATTGATGTTGATTGCAGATTGAAAAGTGATGAAAATGAGCCAATTTTGGCCAAAAAGTAAGGCTATTCCCTTGGTATTTTGGCCAAAAGTAACCGAAATTGAAGTTGATTGATCTTGATTGCAGATTGAAAGTGATGAAAATGAGCCAATTTTGGCCGAAAAGTAAGGCTATAGCCTTGGTAGTTTGGCCAAAAGTGACCGACATTGAAATTGATTGATTTTGATTGCAGATTGAAAAGTGATGAAAATGAGCCAATTTTGGCGAAAAAGTAAGGCTATAGCCTTGGTATTTTGGCCAAGAGTGACCGAAATTGACATTGATTGATTTTGATTGCAGATTGAAAAGTGATGAAAATGAGCCAATTTTGGCGAAAAAGTAAGGCTATAGCCTTGGTATTTTGGCCAAAAATGACCGAAATTGACATTGATTGATTTTGATTGCAGATTGAAAAGTGATGAAAATGAGCCAATTTTGGCCAAAAAGTAAGGCTATACCTTGTATTTTGGCCAAAAATGACCGAAATTGACATTGATTGATTTTGATTGCAGATTGAAAAGTGATGAAAATGAGCCAATTTTGGCCAAAAAGTAAGGCTATAGCCTTGGTATTTTGGCCAAACATGACCGAAATTGAAATTGATTCATTTTGATTGCAGATTGAAAAGTGATGAAAATGAGCCAATTTTGGCCAAAAAGTAAGGGTATAGACTTGGTATTTTGGCCACAAATGACCGACATAAAACTTGATTGATTTTGATTGCAGATTGAAAAGTGATGAAAATGAGCCAATTTTGGCCAAAAAGTAAGGCTATAGCCTTGGTATTTTGGCCAAAAATGACCGACATAAAAATTGATTGATTTTGATTGCAGATTGAAAAGTGATGAAAATGAGCCAATTTTGGCGAAAAAGTAAGGCTATAGCCTTGGTATTTTGGCCAAAAATGACCGAAAGTGAAATTGATTGATTTTGATTGCAGATTGAAAAGTGATGAAAATGAGCCAATTTTGGCGAAAAAGTAAGGCTATAGCCTTGGTATTTTGGCCAAAAGTGACCGACATTGAAATTGATTGATTTTGATTGCAGATTGAAAAGTGATGAAAATGAGCCAATTTTGGCCAAAAAGTAAGGCTATAGCTTTGGTATTTTGGCCAAAAATGACCGAAATTGACATTCATTGATTTTGATTGCAGATTGAAAAGTGATGAAAATGAGCCAATTTTGGCCAAAAAGTAAGGCTATAGCCTTGGTATTTTGGCCAAGAGTGACCGAAATTGACATTGATTGATTTTGATTGCAGATTGAAAAGTGATGAAAATGAGCCAATTTTGGCCAAAAAGTAAGGCTATAGCCTAGGTATTTTGGCCAAAAGTGACCGAAATTGACATTGATTGATTTTGATTGCAGATTGAAAAGTGATGAAAATGAGCCAATTTTGGCCAAAAAGTAAGGCTATAGCCTTGGTATTTTGGCCAAAAATGACCGAAATTGAAATTGATTGATGTTGATTGCAGATTGAAAAGTGATGAAAATGAGCCAATTTTGGCCAAACAGTAAGACTATAGCCTTGGTATTTTGGCCAAGAGTGACCGAAATTGACATTGATTGATTTTGATTGCAGATTGAAAAGTGATGAAAATGAGCCAACTTTGGCCAAAAAGTAAGGGTATAGCCTTGGTATTTTGGCCAAAAATGACCGACATAAAACTTGATTGATTTTGATTGCAGATTGAAAAGTGATGAAAATGAGCCAATTTTGGCCAAAAAGTAAGGCTATAGCCTTAGTATTTTGGCCAAAAATGACCGAAAGTGAAATTGATTGATTTTGATTGCAGATTGAAAAGTGATGAAAATGAGCCAATTTTGGCCAAAAAGTAAGGCTATAGCCTTGGTATTTTGGCCAAAAGTGACCGAAATTGAAATTGATTGAGTTTGATTGCAGATTGAAAAGTGATGAAAATGAGCCAATTTTGGCCAAAAAGTAAGGCTATAGCCTTGGTATTTTGGCCAAGAGTGACCGAAATTGACATTGATTGATATTGATTGCAGATTGAAAAGTGATGAAAATGAGCCAATTTTGGCGAGAAAGTAAGGCTATAGCCTTGGTAGTTTGGCCAAAAGTGACCGACATTGACATTGATTGATTTTGATTGCAGATTGAAAAGTGATGAAAATGAGCCAATTGTGGCGAAAAAGTAAGGCTATAGCCTTGGTAGTTTGGCCAAAAATGACCGAAATGAAGATTGATTGATTTTGATTGCAGATTGAAAAGTGATGAAAATGAGACAATTTTGGCCAAAAAGTAAGGCAATAGCCTTGGTATTTTGGCCAAAAGTGACCGAAATTGACAGTGATTGATTTTGATTGCAGATTGAAAAGTGATGAAAATGAGCCAATTTTGGCCAACAAGTAACGCTATAGCCTTGGTAGTTTGGCCAAAAATGACCGACATAAAAATTGATTGATTTTGATTGCAGATTGAAAAGTGATGAAAATGAGCCAATTTTGGCGAAAAAGTAAGGCTATAGCCTTGGTAGTTTGGCCAAAAATGACCGACTTAAAAATTGATTGATTTTGATTGCAGATTGAAAAGTGATGAAAATGAGCCAATTTTGGCGAAAAAGTAAGGGTATAGCCTTGGTATTTTGGCCAAAAATGACCGAAATTGACATTGATTGATTTTGATTGCAGATTGAAAAGTGATGAAAATGAGCCAATTATGGCCAACAAGTAAGGCTATAGCCTTGGTATTTTGGCCAAAAATGACCGAAAGTGAAATTGATTGATTTTGATTGCAGATTGAAAAGTGATGAAAATGAGCCAATTTTGGCCAACAAGTAACGCTATAGCCTTGGTAGTTTGGCCAAAAATGACCGACATAAAAATTGATTGATTTTGATTGCAGATTGAAAAGTGATGAAAATGAGCCAATTTTGGCGAAAAAGTAAGGCTATAGCCTTGGTAGTTTGGCCAAAAATGACCGACATAAAAATTGATTGATTTTGATTGCAGATTGAAAAGTGATGAAAATGAGCCAATTTTGGCCAAAAAGTAAGGCTATAGCCTTGGTATTTTGGCCAAAAATGACCGAAATTGACATTGATTGATTTTGATTGCAGATTGAAAAGTGATGAAAATGAGCCAATTATGGCCAACAAGTAAGGCTATAGCCTTGGTATTTTGGCCAAAAATGACCGAAAGTGAAATTGATTGATTTTGATTGCAGATTGAAAAGTGATGAAAATGAGCCAATTTTGGCCAAAAAGTAAGGCTATAGCCTTAGTATTTTGGCCAAGAGTGACCGAAATTGACATTGATTGATTTTGATTGCAGATTGAAAAGTGATGAAAATGAGCCACTTTTGGCCAAAAAGTAAGGCTATAGCCTTGGTATTTTGGCCAAAAATGACCGAAATTGACATTGATTGATTTTGATTGCAGATTGAAAAGTGATGAAAATGAGCCAATTTTGGCCAAAAAGTAAGGCTATAGCCTTGGTATTTTGGCCAAACATGACCGAAATTGAAATTGATTGATTTTGATTGCAGATTGAAAAGTGATGAAAATGAGCCAATTTTGGCCAAAAAGTTAGGCTATAGCCTTGGTATTTTGGCCAAACATGACCGAAATTGAAATTGATTGATTTTGATTGCAGATTGAAAAGTGATGAAAATGAGCCAATTTTGGCCAACAAGTAACGCTATAGCCTTGGTAGTTTGGCCAAAAATGACCGACATAAAAATTGATTGATTTTGATTGCAGATTGAAAAGTGATGAAAATGAGCCAATTTTGGCGAAAAAGTAAGGCTATAGCCTTGGTAGTTTGGCCAAAAATGACCGACATAAAAATTGATTGATTTTGATTGCAGATTGAAAAGTGATGAAAATGAGCCAATTTTGGCGAAAAAGTAAGGCTATAGCCTTGGTATTTTGGCCAAAAATGACCGAAATTGACATTGATTGATTTTGATTGCAGATTGAAAAGTGATGAAAATGAGCCAATTATGGCCAACAAGTAAGGCTATAGCCTTGGTATTTTGGCCAAAAATGACCGAAAGTGAAATTGATTGATTTTGATTGCAGATTGAAAAGTGATGAAAATGAGCCAATTTTGGCCAAAAAGTAAGGCTATAGCCTTGGTATTTTGGCCAAGAGTGACCGAAATTGACATTGATTGATTTTGATTGCAGATTGAAAAGTGATGAAAATGAGCCAATTTTGGCCAAAAAGTAAGGCTATAGCCTTGGTATATTGGCCAAACATGACCGAAATTGAAATTGATTGATTTTGATTGCAGATTGAACAGTGATGAAAATGAGCCAATTTTGGCCAAAAAGTAAGGGTATAGCCTTGGTATTTTGGCCAAAAGTGACCGAAATTGAAATTGATTGATTTTGATTCCAGATTGAAAAGTGATGAAAATGAGCCAATTTTGGCGAAAAAGTAAGGCTATAGCCTTGGTATTTTGGCCAAGAGTGACCGAAATTGACATTGATTGATTTTGATTGCAGATTGAAAAGTGATGAAAATGAGCCAACTTTGGCCAAAAAGTAAGGCTATAGCCTTGGTATTTTGGCCAAAAGTGACCGAAATTGAAATTGATTGATTTTGATTGCAGATTGAAAAGTGATGAAAATGAGCCAATTTTGGCCAAAAGGTAAGGCTATAGCCTTGGTATTTTGGCCAAGAGTGACCCAAATTGACATTGATTGATTTTGATTGCAGATTGAAAAGTGATGAAAATGAGCCAATTTTGGCGACAAAGTAAGGCTATAGCCTTGGTATTTTGGCCAAAAGTGACCGAAATTGACATTGATTGATCTTGATTGTAGATTGAAAAGTGATGAAAATGAGCCAAGTTTGGCGAAAAAGTAAGGCTATAGCCTTGGTATGTTGGCCAAGAGTGACCCAAATTGACATTGATTGGTTTTGATTGCACATTGAAAAGTGATGAAAATGAGCCAATTTTGGCCAAAAAGTAAGGCTATAGCCTTGGTATTTTGGCCAAAAATGACCAAAATTGAAATTGATTGATTTTGATTCCAGATTGAAAAGTGATGAAAATGAGGCAATTTTGGCGAAAAAGTAGGGCTATAGCCTTGGTATTTTGGCCAAGAGTGACCGAAATTGACATTGATTGATTTTGATTGCAGATTGAAAAGTGATGAAAATGAGCCAATTTTGGCGAAAAAGTAAGGCTATAGCCTTGGTATTTTGGCCAAGAGTGACCGAAATTGACATTGATTGATTTTGATTGCAGATTGAAAAGTGATGAAAATGAGCCAATTTTGGCCAAAAAGTAAGGCTATAGCCTTGGTATTTTGGCCAAAAATGACCGAAATTGAAATTGAATGAGATTGATTGCAGATTGAAAAGTGATGAAAATGAGCCAATTTTGGCGAAAAAGTAAGGCTATAGCCTTGGTATTATGGCCAAAAATGACCGAAATTGAAATTGATTGATGTTGATTGCAGATTGAAAAGTGATGAAAATGAGCCAATTTTGGCCAAAACGTAAGGCTATAGCCTTGGTATTTTGGCCAAACATGACCGACATTGAAATTGATTGAGTTTGATTCCAGATTGAAAAGTGATGAAAATGAGCCAATTTTGGCGAAAAAGTAAGGCTATAGCCTTGGTATGTTGGCCAAAAATGACCGAAATTGAAATTGATTGATGTTGATTCCAGATTGACAAGTGATGAAAATGAGCCAATTTTGGCCGAAAAGTAAGGCTATATTCTTGGTATTTTGGCCAAGAGTGACCGAAATTGACATTGATTGATCTTGATTGCAGATTGACAAGTGATGAAAATGAGCCAATTTTGGCCAAAAAGTTAGGCTATAGCCTTGGTATTTTGGCCAAAAATGACGGAAAGTGAAATAGATTGAGTTTGATTCCAGATTGAAAAGTGATGAAAATGAGCCAATTTTGGCGAAAAAGTAGGGCTATAGCCTTGGTATTTTGGCCAAAAATGACCGAAATTGACATTGATTGATTTTGATTGCAGATTGAAAAGTGATGAAAATGAGCCAATTTTGGCGAGAAAGTAAGGCTATAGCCTTGGTATTTTGGCCAAAAATGACCGAAATTGACATTGATTGATTTTGATTGCAGATTGAAAAGTGATGAAAATGAGCCAATTTTGGCCAAAAAGTAAGGCTATAGCCTTGGTATTTTGGCCAAACATGACCGAAATTGAAATTGATTGATTTTGATTGCAGATTGAAAAGTGATGAAAATGAGCCAATTTTGGCCAAAAAGTTAGGCTATAGCCTTGGTATTTTGGCCAAACATGACCGAAATTGAAATTGATTGATTTTGATTGCAGATTGAAAAGTGATGAAAATGAGCCAATTTTGGCCAAAAAGTAAGGCTATAGCCTTGGTATTTTGGCCAAAAGTGACCGAAATTGAAATTGATTGATTTTGATTCCAGATTGACAAGTGATGAAAATGAGCCAATTTTGGCCGAAAAGTAAGGCTATATTCTTGGTATTTTTGCCAAGAGTGACCGAAATTGACATTGATTGATCTTGATTGCAGATTGAAAAGTGATGAAAATGAGCCAATTTTGGCCAAAAAGTAAGGCTATAGCCTTGGTATTTTGGCCAAAAATGACGGAAAGTGAAATAGATTGAGTTTGATTCCAGATTGAGAAGTGATGAAAATGAGCCAAGTTTGGCGAAAAAGTAAGGCTATAGCCTTGGTATTTTGGCCAAAAATGACCGAAATTGACATTGATTGATTTTGATTGCAGATTGAAAAGTGATGAAAATGAGCCAATGTTGGCCAAAAAGTAAGGCTATAGCCTTGGTATTTTGGCCAAAAGTGACCAAAATTGACATTGATTGATTTTGATTGCAGATTGAAAAGTGATGAAAATGAGCCAATTTTGGCCAAAAAGTAAGGCTATAGCCTTGGTATTTTGGCCAAGAGTGACCGAAATTGACATTGATTGATTGTGATTGCAGATTGAAAAGTGATGAAAATGAGCCAATTTTGGCGAAAAAGTAAGGCCACAGCCTTGGTATTTTGGCCAAGAGTGACCGACATTGACATTCATTGATTTTGATTGCAGATTGAAAAGTGATGAAAATGAGCCAATTTTGGCGAAACAGTAAGGCTATAGCCTTGGTATTTTGGCCAAAAATGACCGAAATTGACATTGATTGATTTTGATTGCAGATTGAAAAGTGATGAAAATGAGCCAATTTTGGCCAAAAAGTAAGGTTATAGCCTTGGTATTTTGGCCAAAAATGACCGACATAACAATTGATTGATTTTGATTGCAGATTGAAAAGTGATGAAAATGAGCCAATTTTGGCGAAAAAGTAAGGCTATAGCCTTAGTAGTTTGGCCAAAAATGACGGAAAGTGAAATAGATTGAGTTTGATTCCAGATTGAAAAGTGATGAAAATGAGCCAATTTTGGCCAAAAAGTAAGGCTATAGCCTTGGTATTTTGGCCAAGAGTGACCGAAATTGACATTGATTGATTTTGATTGCAGATTGAAAAGTGATGAAAATGAGCCAATTTTGGCCAAAAAGTAAGGCTATAGCCTTGGTATTTTGGCCAAGAGTGACCGAAATTGACATTGATTGATTTTGATTGCAGATTGAAAAGTGATGAAAATGAGCCAATTTTGGCCAAAAAGTAAGGCTATAGCCTTGGTATTTTGGCCAAAAATGACCGAAATTGACATTGATTGATTTTGATTGCAGATTGAAAAGTGATGAAAATGAGCCAATTTTGGCCAAAAAGTAAGGCTATAGCCTTGGTATTTTGGCCAAAAATGACCGAAATTGAAATTGATTGATGTTGATTGCAGATTGAAAAGTGATGAAAATGAGCCAATTTTGGCCAAAAAGTAAGGCTATAGCCTTGGTATTTTGGCCAAACATGACCGAAATTGACATTGATTGATTTTGATTGCAGATTGAAAAGTGATGAAAATGAGCCAATTTTGGCCAAAAAGTAAGGCTATAGCCTTGGTATTTTGGCCAAGAGTGACCGAAATTGACATTGATTGATTTTGATTGCAGATTGAAAAGTGATGAAAATGAGCCAATTTTGGCCAAAAAGTAAGGCTATAGCCTTGGTATTTTGGCCAAACATGACCGAAATTGAAATTGATTGATTTTGATTGCAGAGTGAACAGTGATGAAAATGAGCCAATTTTGGCCAAAAAGTAAGGCTATAGCCTTGGTATTTTGGCCAAACATGACCGAAATTGAAATTGATTGATTTTGATTGCAGATTGAAAAGTGATGAAAATGAGCCAATTTTGGCCAAAAAGTTAGGCTATAGCCTTGGTATTTTGGCCAAACATGACCGAAATTGAAATTGATTGATTTTGATTGCAGATTGAAAAGTGATGAAAATGAGCCAATTTTGGCCAAAAAGTAAGGCTATAGCCTTGGTATTTTGGCCAAACATGACCGAAATTGAAATTGACTGATTTTGATTGCAGATTGAAAAGTGATGAAAATGAGCCAATTTTGGCGAAAAAGTAAGGCTATAGCCTTGGTATTTTGGCCAAAAATGACCGAAATTGAAATTGATTGATTTTGATTCCAGATTGAAAAGTGATGAAAATGAGCCAATTTTGGCGAAAAAGTAAGGCTATAGCCTTGGTATTTTGGCCAAACATGACCGAAATTGAACTTGATGTTTTTTGATTGCAGATTGAAAAGTGATGAAAATGAGCCAATTGTGGCGAAAAAGTAAGGCTATAGCCTTGGTATTTTGGCCAAAACTGACCGAAATTGAAATTGATTGATTTTGATTGCAGATTGAAAAGTGATGAAAATGAGCCAATTGTGGCCAAAAAGTAAGGCTATAGCCTTGGTATTTTGGCCAAAAATGACCGAAATTGAAATTGATTGATTTTGATTGCAGATTGAAAAGTGATGAAAATGAGCCAATTTTGGCGAAACAGTAAGGCTATAGCCTTGGTATTTTGGCCAAGAGTGACCGAAATTGACATTGATTGATTTTGATTGCAGATTGAAAAGTGATGAAAATGAGCCAATTTTGGCCAAAAAGTAAGGCTATAGCCTTGGTATTTTGGCCAAAAATGACCGAAATTGAAATTGATTGATTTTGATTGCAGATTGAAAAGTGATGAAAATGAGCCAATTGTGGCGAAAAAGTAAGGCTATAGCCTAGGTATTTTGGCCAAAAGTGACCGAAATTGACATTGATTGATTTTGATTGCAGATTGAAAAGTGATGAAAATGAGCCAAATTTGGCCAAAAAGTAAGGCTATAGCCTTGGTATTTTGGCCAAAAATGACCGAAATTGAAATTGATTGATGTTGATTGCAGATTGAAAAGTGATGAAAATGAGCCAATTTTGGCGAAAAAGTAAGGCAATAGCCTTGGTACTTTGGCCAAAAATGACCGAAATTGAAATTGATTGACTTTGATTGCAGATTGAAAAGTGATGAAATTGAGCCAATTTTGGCCAAAAAGTAAGGCTATAGCCTTGGTATTTTGGCCAAAAATGACCGAAATTGAAATTGATTGATTTTGATTGCAGATTGAAAAGTGATGAAAATGAGCCAATTTTGGCCAAAAAGTAAGGCTATAGCCTTGGTATTTTGGCCAAAAGTGACCGAAATTGACATTGATTGATTTTGATTGCAGATTGAAAAGTGATGAAAATGAGCCAATTTTGGCCAAAAAGTAAGGCTATAGCCTTGGTATTTTGGCCAAGAGTGACCGAAATTGACATTGATTGATTTTGATTGCAGATTGAAAAGTGATGAAAATGAGCCACTTTTGGCCAAAAAGTAAGGCTATAGCCTTGGTAGTTTGGCCAAAAGTGACCGAAATTGACATTGATTGATTTTGATTGCAGATTGAAAAGGGATGAAAATGAGCCAATTTTGGCGAAAAAGTTAGGCTATAGCCTTGGTATTTTGGCCAAACATGACCGAAATTTACATTGATTGATTTTGATTGCAGATTGAAAAGTGATGAAAATGAGCCAATTTTGGCCAAAAAATAAGGCTATAGCCTTGGTATTTTGGCCAAGAGTGACCGAAATTGACAGTCATTGATTTTGATTGCAGATTGAAAAGTGATGAAAATGAGCCAATTTTGGCCAAAAAGTAAGGCTATAGCCTTGGTATTTTGGCCAAACATGACCGAAATTGAAATTGATTGATTTTGATTGCAGATTGAAAAGTGATGAAAATGAGCCAATTTTGGCCAAAAAGTAAGGCTATAGCCTTGGTATTTTGGCCAAAAATGACCGAAATTGAAATTGATTGATTTTGATTGCAGATTGAAAAGTGATGAAAATGAGCCAAGTGTGGCGAAAAAGTAAGGCTATAGCCTAGGTATTTTGGCCAAAAGTGACCGAAATTGACATTGATTGATGTTGATTGCAGATTGAAAAGTGATGAAAATGAGCCAAGTTTGGCCAAAAAGTAAGGCTATAGCCTTGGTATTTTGGCCAAAAATGACCGAAATTGAAATTGATTGATTTTGATTGCAGATTGAAAAGTGATGAAAATGAGCCAATTGTGGCGAAAAAGTAAGGCTATAGCCTAGGTATTTTGGCCAAAAGTGACCGAAATTGACATTCATTGATTTTGATTGCAGATTGAAAAGTGATGAAAATGAGCCAATTTTGGCCAAAAAGTAAGGCTATAGCCTTGGTATTTTGGCCAAAAATGACCGAAATTGAAATTGATTGATGTTGATTGCAGATTGAAAAGTGATGAAAATGAGCCAATTTTGGCCAAACAGTAAGGCTATAGCCTTGGTATTTTGGCCAAGAGTGACCGAAATTGACATTGATTGATTTTGATTGCAGATTGAAAAGTGATGAAAATGAGCCACTTTTGGCCAAAAAGTAAGGCTATAGCCTTGGTATTTTGGCCAAAAGTGACCGAAATTGACATTGATTGATTTTGATTGCAGATTGAAAAGTGATGAAAATGAGCCAATTTTGGCCAAAAAGTAAGGCTATAGCCTTGGTATTTTGGCCAAACATGACCGAAATTTACATTGATTGATTTTGATTGCAGATTGAAAAGTGATGAAAATGAGCCAATTTTGGCCAAAAAGTAAGGCTATAGCCTTGGTATTTTGGCCAGAAATGACCGAAATTGAAATTGATTGATTTTGATTGCAGATTGAAAAGTGATGAAAATGAGCCAATTGTGGCGAAAAAGTATGGCTATAGCCTTGGTATTTTGGCCAAAAGTGACCGAAATTGAAATTGATTGATTTTGATTGCAGATTGAAAAGTGATGAAAATGAGCCAATTTTGGCCAAAAAGTAAGGCTATAGCCTTGGTATTTTGGCCAAAAATGACCGAAATTGAAATTGATTGATGTTGATTGCAGATTGAAAAGTGATGAAAATGAGCCAATTTTGGCCAAACAGTAAGGCTATAGCCTTGGTATTTTGGCCAAGAGTGGCCGAAATTGACATTGATTGATTTTGATTGCAGATTGAAAAGTGATGAAAATGAGCCACTTTTGGCCAAAAAGTAAGGCTATAGCCTTGGTATTTTGGCCAAAAGTGACCGAAATTGACATTGATTGATTTTGATTGCAGATTGAAAAGTGATGAAAATGAGCCAATTTTGGCCAAAAAGTAAGGCTATAGCCTTGGTATTTTGGCCAAGAGTGACCGAAATTGACATTGATTGATTTTGATTGCAGATTGAAAAGTGATGAAAATGAGCCAATTTTGGCCAAAAAGTAAGGCTATAGCCTTGGTATTTTGGCCAAGAGTGACCGAAATTGACATTGATTGATTTTGATTGCAGATTGAAAAGTGATGAAAATGAGCCAATGTTGGCGAAAAAGTAAGGCTATAGCCTTGGTATTTTGGCCAAACATGACCGAAATTGAAGTTGATTGATGTTGATTGCAGATTGAAAAGTGATGAAAATGAGCCAATTTTGGCCAAAAAGTAAGGCTATAGCCTTGGTATTTTGGCCAAGAGTGACCGAAATTGACATTGATTGATTTTGATTGCAGATTGAAAAGTGATGAAAATGAGCCAATTTTGGCGAAAAAGTAAGGCTATAGCCTTGGTATTTTGGCCAAAAATGACCGAAATTGAAATTGATTGATGTTGATTGCAGATTGAAAAGTGATGAAAATGAGCCAATTTTGGCCAAAAAGTAAGGCTATAGCCTTGGTATTTTGGCCAAAACTGACCGAAAACTGAACTTGATTGATTTTGATTGGAGATTGAAAAGTGATGAAAATGAGCCAATTTTGGCCCAAAAAGTAAGGCTATAGCCTTGGTATTTTGGCCAAAAATGACCGAAATTGAAATTGATTGATTTTGATTGCAGATTGAAAAGTGATGAAAATGAGCCAATTTTGGCCGAAAAGTAAGGCTATAGCCTTGGTATTTTGGCCAAGAGTGACCGAAATTGACATTGATTGGTTTTGATTGCAGATTGAAAAGTGATGAAAATGAGCCAATTTTGGCGAAAAAGTAAGGCTATAGCCTTGGTATTTTGGCCAAGAGTGACCGAAATTGACATTGATTGGTTTTGATTGCAGATTGAAAAGTGATGAAAATGAGCCAATTTTGGCGAAAAAGTAAGGCAATAGCCTTGGTACTTTGGCCAAAAATGACCGAAATTGAAATTGATTGACTTTGATTGCAGATTGAAAAGTGATGAAATTGAGCCAATTTTGGCCAAAAAGTAAGGCTATAGCCTTGGTATTTTGGCCAAAAATGACCGAAATTGAAATTGATTGATTTTGATTGCAGATTGAAAAGTGATGAAAATGAGCCAATTTTGGCCAAAAAGTAAGGCTATAGCCTTGGTATTTTGGCCAAGAGTGACCGAAATTGACATTGATTGATTTTGATTGCAGATTGAAAAGTGATGAAAATGAGCCAATTGTGGCGAAAAAGTAAGGCTATAGCCTTGGTATTTTGGCCAAAAGTGACCGAAATTGACATTGATTGATTTTGATTGCAGATTGAAAAGTGATGAAAATGAGCCAATTTTGGCCAAAAAGTAAGGCTATAGCCTTGGTATTTTGGCCAAGAGTGACCGAAATTGACATTGATTGATTTTGATTGCAGATTGAAAAGTGATGAAAATGAGCCAATTTTGGCCAAAAAGTAAGGCTATAGCCTTGGTATTTTGGCCAAAAATGACCGAAATTGAAATTGATTGATGTTGATTGCAGATTGAAAAGTGATGAAAATGAGCCAATTTTGGCCAAAAAGTAAGGCTATAGCCTTGGTATTTTGGCCAAAACTGACCGAAATTGAACTTGATTGATGTTGATTGGAGATTGAAAAGTGATGAAAATGAGCCAATTTTGGCCAAAAAGTAAGGCTATAGCCTTGGTATTTTGGCCAAGAGTGACCGAAATTGACATTGATTGATTTTGATTGCAGATTGAAAAGTGATGAAAATGAGCCAATTTTGGCCAAAAAGTAAGGCTATAGCCTTGGTATTTTGGCCAAAAATGACCGAAATTGAAGTTGATTGATGTTGATTGCAGATTGAAAAGTGATGAAAATGAGCAAATTGTGGCCAAAAAGTAAGGCTATAGCCTTGGTATTTTGGCCAAGAGTGACCGAAATTGACATTGATTGATTTTGATTGCAGATTGAAAAGTGATGAAAATGAGCCAATTTTGGCGAAAAAGTAAGGCTATAGCCTTGGTATTTTGGCCAAACATGACCGAAATTGAAATTGATAGATGTTGATTGCAGATTGAAAAGTGATGAAAATGAGCCAATTTTGGCCAAAAAGTAAGGCTATAGCCTTAGTATTTTGGCCAAACATGACCGAAATTGAAATTGATTGATTTTGATTGCAGATTGAAAAGTGATGAAAATGAGCCAATTTTGGCCAAAAAGTAAGGCTATAGCCTTGGTATTTTGGCCAAAAGTGACCGAAATTGAAATTGATTGATGTTGATTGCAGATTGAAAAGTGATGAAAATTAGCCAATTTTGGCCAAAAAGTAAGGCTATAGCCTTGGTATTTTGGCCAAGAGTGACCGAAATTGACATTGATTGATTTTGATTGCAGATTGAAAAGTGATGAAAATGAGCCAATTTTGGCCAAAAAGTAAGGCTATAGCCTTGGTATTTTGGCCAAAAATGACCGAAATTGAAATTGATTGATTTTGATTGCAGATTGAAAAGTGATGAAAATGAGCCAATTTTGGCCAAACAGTAAGGCTATAGCCTTGGTATTTTGGCCAAACATGACCGAAATTGAAATTGATTGATTTTGATTCCAGATTGAAAAGTGATGAAAATGAGCCAATTTTGGCCAAAAAGTAAGGCTATAGCCTTGGTATTTTGGCCAAAAATGACCGACATTGAAATTGATTGATTTTGATTGCAGATTGAAAAGTGATGAAAATGAGCCAATTTTGGCGAAAAAGTAAGGCTATAGCCTTGGTATTTTGGCCAAAAGTGACCGAAATTGACATTGATTGATTTTGATTGCAGATTGAAAAGTGATGAAAATGAGCGAATTTTGGCGAAAAAGTAAGGCTATAGCCTTGGTATTTTGGCCAAGAGTGACCGAAATTGACATTGATTGAGTTTGATTGCAGATTGAAAAGTGATGAAAATGAGCCAATTTTGGCCAAAAAGTAAGGCTATAGCCTTGGTATTTTGGCCAAAAATGACCGAAATTGAAATTGATTGATTTTGATTGCAGATTGAAAAGTGATGAAAATGAGCCAATTGTGGCCAAACAGTAAGGCTATAGCCTTGGTATTTTGGCCAAACATGACCGAAATTGAAATTGATTGATTTTGATTCCAGATTGAAAAGTGATGAAAATGAGCCAATTTTGGCCAAAAAGTAAGGCTATAGCCTTGGTATTTTGGCCAAAAATGACCGACATTGAAATTGATTGATTTTGATTGCAGATTGAAAAGTGATGAAAATGAGCCAATTTTGGCCAAAAAGTAAGGCTATAGCCTTGGTATTTTGGCCAAAAGTGACCGAAATTGACATTGATTGATTTTGATTGCAGATTGAAAAGTGATGAAAATGAGCCAATTTTGGCCAAAAAGTAAGGCTATATTCTTGGTTTTTTGGCCAAGAGTGACCGAAATTGACATTGATTGAGTTTGATTGCAGATTGAAAAGTGATGAAAATGAGCCAATTTTGGCCAAAAAGTAAGGCTATAGCCTTGGTATTTTGGCCAAGAGTGACCGAAATTGAAATTGATTGATGTTGATTGCAGATTGAAAAGTGATGAAAATGAGCCAATTTTGGCGAAAAAGTAAGGCTATAGCCTTGGTATTTTGGCCAAGAGTGACCGAAATTGAAATTGATTGATGTTGATTGCAGATTGAAAAGTGATGAAAATGAGCCAATTTTGGCGAAAAAGTAAGGCTATAGCCTTGGTATTTTGGCCAAAAATGACCGAAATTGAAATTGATTGATGTTGATTGCAGATTGAAAAGTGATGAAAATGAGCCAATTTTGGCCAAAAAGTAAGGCTATAGCCTTGGTATTTTGGCCAAGAGTGACCGAAATTGACATTGATTGATTTTGATTGCAGATTGAAAAGTGATGAAAATGAGCCAATTTTGGCCAAAAAGTAAGGCTATAGCCTTGGTAATTTGGCCAAAAATGACCGAAATTGACATTGATTGATTTTGATTGCAGATTGAAAAGTGATGAAAATGAGCCAATTTTGGCCAAAAAGTAAGGCTATAGCCTTGGTATTTTGGCCAAGAGTGACCGAAATTGACATTGATTGATTTTGATTGCAGATTGAAAAGTGATGAAAATGAGCCAATTTTGGCCAAAAAGTAAGGCTATAGCCTTGGTATTTTGGCCAAAAATGACCGAAATTGAAATTGATTGATGTTGATTGCAGATTGAAAAGTGATGAAAATGAGCCAATTTTGGCCAAAAAGTAAGGCTATAGCCTTGGTATTTTGGCCAAGAGTGACCGAAATTGACATTGATTGATTTTGATTGCAGATTGAAAAGTGATGAAAATGAGCCAATTTTGGCCAAAAAGTAAGGCTATAGCCTTGGTATTTTGGCCAAAAATGACCGAAATTGAAATTGATTGATGTTGATTGCAGATTGAAAAGTGATGAAAATGAGCCAATTTTGGCCAAAAAGTAAGGCTATAGCCTTGGTATTTTGGCCAAAAATGACCGAAATTGAAATTGATTTATGTTGATTGCAGATTGAAAAGTGATGAAAATGAGCCAATTTTGGCCAAAAAGTAAGGCTATAGCCTTGGTATTTTGGCCAAGAGTGACCGAAATTGACATTGATTGATTTTGATTGCAGATTGAAAAGTGATGAAAATGAGCCAATTTTGGCGAAAAAGTAAGGCTATAGCCTTGGTATTTTGGCCAAAAATGACCGAAATTGAAATTGATTGATGTTGATTGCAGATTGAAAAGTGATGAAAATGAGCCAATTTTGGCCAAAAAGTAAGGCTATAGCCTTGGTATTTTGGCCAAAAATGACCGAAATTGAAATTGATTGATTTTGATTGCAGATTGAAAAGTGATGAAAATGAGCCAATTTTGGCGAAAAAGTAAGGCTATAGCCTTGGTATTTTGGCCAAAAATGACCGAAATTGACATTGATTGATGTTGATTGCAGATTGAAAAGTGATGAAAATGAGCCAATTTTGGCCAAAAAGTAAGGCTATAGCCTTGGTAGTTTGGCCAAACATGACCGAAATTGAAATTGATTGAGTTTGATTGCAGATTGAAAAGTGATGAAAATGAGCCAATTTTGGCCAAAAAGTAAGGCTATAGCCTTGGTATTTTGGCCAAAAATGACGGAAATTGAAATTGATTGATTTTGATTGCAGATTGAAAAGTGATGAAAATGAGCCAATTTTGGCCAAAAAGTAAGGCTATAGCCTTGGTATTTTGGCCAAAAATGACCGAAATTGAAATTGATTGATGTTGATTGCAGATTGAAAAGTGATGAAAATGAGCCAATTTTGGCCAAAAAGTAAGGCTATAGCCTTGGTATTTTGGCCAAGAGTGACCGAAATTGACATTGATTGATTTTGATTGCAGATTGAAAAGTGATGAAAATGAGCCAATTTTGGCCAAAAAGTAAGGCTATAGCCTTGGTATTTTGGCCAAAAATGACCGAAATTGAAATTGATTGATGTTGATTGCAGATTGAAAAGTGATGAAAATGAGCCAATTTTGGCGAAAAAGTAAGGCTATAGCCTTGGTATTTTGGCCAAAAATGACCGAAATTGAAATTGATTGATGTTGATTGCAGATTGAAAAGTGATGAAAATGAGCCAATTTTGGCCAAAAAGTAAGGCTATAGCCTTGGTATTTTGGCCAAGAGTGACCGAAATTGACATTGATTGATTTTGATTGCAGATTGAAAAGTGATGACAATGAGCCAATTTTGGCCAAAAAGTAAGGCTATAGCCTTGGTAGTTTGGCCAAAAATGACCGAAATTGAAATTGATTGATTTTGATTGCAGATTGAAAAGTGATGAAAATGAGCCAATTTTGGCCAAAAAGTAAGGCTATAGCCTTGGTATTTTGGCCAAACATGACCGAAATTGAAATTGATTGATTTTGATTCCAGATTGAAAAGTGATGAAAATGAGCCAATTTTGGCCAAAAAGTAAGGCTATAGCCTTGGTATTTTGGCCAAAAATGACCGAAATTGAAATTGATTGATTTTGATTGCAGATTGAAAAGTGATGAAAATGAGCCAATTTTGGCCAAAAAGTAAGGCTATAGCCTTGGTATTTTGGCCAAAAGTGACCGAAATTGACATTGATTGATTTTGATTGCAGATTGAAAAGTGATGAAAATGAGCCAATTTTGGCCAAAAAGTAAGGCTATAGCCTTGGTAATTTGGCCAAAAATGACCGAAATTGACATTGATTGATTTTGATTGCAGATTGAAAAGTGATGAAAATGAGCCAATTTTGGCCAAAAAGTAAGGCTATAGCCTTGGTATTTTGGCCAAGAGTGACCGAAATTGACATTGATTGATTTTGATTGCAGATTGAAAAGTGATGAAAATGAGCCAATTTTGGCCAAAAAGTAAGGCTATAGCCTTGGTATTTTGGCCAAAAATGACCGAAATTGAAATTGATTGATGTTGATTGCGGATTGAAAAGTGATGAAAATGAGCCAATTTTGGCCAAAAAGTAAGGCTATAGCCTTGGTATTTTGGCCAAGAGTGACCGAAATTGACATTGATTGATTTTGATTGCAGATTGAAAAGTGATGAAAATGAGCCAATTTTGGCCAAAAAGTAAGGCTATAGCCTTGGTATTTTGGCCAAAAATGACCGAAATTGAAATTGATTGATGTTGATTGCAGATTGAAAAGTGATGAAAATGAGCCAATTTTGGCCAAAAAGTAAGGCTATAGCCTTGGTATTTTGGCCAAAAATGACCGAAATTGAAATTGATTGATGTTGATTGCAGATTGAAAAGTGATGAAAATGAGCCAATTTTGGCCAAAAAGTAAGGCTATAGCCTTGGTATTTTGGCCAAGAGTGACCGAAATTGACATTGATTGATTTTGATTGCAGATTGAAAAGTGATGAAAATGAGCCAATTTTGGCCAAAAAGTAAGGCTATAGCCTTGGTATTTTGGCCAAAAATGACCGAAATTGAAATTGATTGAGTGTGATTGCAGATTGAAAAGTGATGAAAATGAGCCAAGTTTGGCCAAAAAGTAAGGCTATTGCCTTGGTATTTTGGCCAAAAGTGACCGAAATTGAAGTTGATTGATTTTGATTGCAGATTGAAAAGTGATGAAAATGAGCCAATTTTGGCCAAAAAGTAAGGCTATAGCCTTGGTATTTTGGCCAAACATGACCGAAATTGAAATTGATTGATTTTGATTCCAGATTGAAAAGTGATGAAAATGAGCCAAGTTTGGCGAAAAAGTAAGGCTATAGCCTTGGTATTTTGGCCAAAAATGACCGAAATTGAAATTGATTGATTTTGATTGCAGATTGAAAAGTGATGAAAATGAGCCAATTGTGGCCAAAAAGTAAGGCTATTACCGTGGTTGTGTTGCGGAAATTTGTAGCGCCTCATATTAAAACACAAAAAAGTTACTAAGTATATTGTTGTTGAATAGTCACTATGAATAGGTAAAGAGAACAGTCAACAGGCAACTCTTAAGTGTCGTCATGCAAATGACCAATAGAATTATTGTCATACTGCTCTCACTACCATTCTTAATGTTGTGTTTTTTATGTGAAAGCATGTATGGGAGCTCCTCTTAATGTGTCTGTCCTCGTCTGTTTTCATGTATCAACTGCTCGTAGCAATGCCAACATACAGGGGAAAAAGGGGCACGGAAACACGATAAGCCAAACCATTACGACGGGAAAACCACTTAGGTGACCTCCTGTCTCTTTTCGATCTCCTTAGTGAATTGGTACCAGGTAGCGTACCGAAAGATGACCAAAATTGAAATTCATTGATTTTGAGTATAGATGGAAGTGATGCGCACTAGGGAACGTTGGGGAAAAGTAAGACCAAAGGGTTGGTATTGAATGTCACCGAGTTGATGTAAGGTATATCTATCTATCTATCTATCATTAAAGGGGCTTGTAGGGCAAATATGTAAGGGGTGTCACCTAATGTCTGTAGCCAAAATCTACCTATGCTTATATTGCATAATTGTTATAGATCACTGATTACTATGTAAGTGAGAGAAAGTGACAAAGAGCACGTTGTGGTGTATATTGAAATGTAATCAAATGGTAATGAAGATACAACTTGGTAAGTAAGAAATGAAGAATTGTAATAATTTGAAGTAGTATATACAATAGTTCATCTACATAGCGCAAGATTACAAACAACCTGATTTCATTATATGTACGTAACCTTAATGAGTCTTAAAAGGAAGAATGAGCTACTTATATCTCCACTTATAGAGGTATCTAACTACGAGCAGTTTGATTGATAGGAAAATTTTGACTATCAAATGTGTCTGTTTCTAGGGATATTAAATTTGCGTGTCTTGGCTGTAAGCTAAGTTTTTTCTGAAGACCAAAAGATGCTGGCACCGGTATAGAGCTTATACTATATCCCAAAAATAGGTCTTTGCTGTCTTACTGGCTAAAATTTAACTAGGCTTGACACTTAAGATGCAATAAACTTTTGTGAACTTCAAATGATATACAAAAAATGACAACCTTGAGAAACACTGTCAATGGCTAGACAAATTTTCATAAAGTGAGGCAGCTGAAGTGATAAGCTGGGCAATCTATCAAAGTGCTATGGCAAAACGAAAGTAGTTACTTTGCAGCAACTTTCTTGGAAATCATGTCCAACAAAAGCATACCAAAAATACATACTTTTCAGTCCGGTATGAAGGTGTTTTGCACTTGACTAAACAAGTGTTAGAACTCTTCAGTATCTGACTTCTAGAATTCTTTGTTAACTGCCATGGCATAAAGACCAATACTTTCATGAAGAAAAGCCTATTCACAAACCATCACAATGAGGACAAGGTATACAAGTGAGAACTCATTCCCAAACATCAAATCCTCCTCAACTGATTATTGACAAACATTGACATTTTGGATTCTATGTGATTCGCCAGTTCTAGCAGAACCATAAGAACTTTTTTCAAAACACAAAGAGGGGATTCCAACCAAATAAAAGTATCGTAAGACTGTAAGTCAAATTGGGAACCAAAGTAAGGTACTTGCTAGACAAGCCAAGAACATCTCATCACCTCACTGATTATCCTACTCAAGAAAATATCTTTGAATAATATTAGGTCAAAAAATTGTTAAATGCATAAAGTTCTATACAATATCCCCACTCAGAATTCATGTCATCTATATATGGTATACAGTGAGATCTTTAAAAGCTTAATTCACTTATCATTCTAAGCTACTATAAAATGTTAATGTCTGCAGTTCTTCAGAGAGCTATTGCAGTGGCAAAAAGATTAAGTAAAAAGACACATTAGCAAGATGTTTGCAAATGAATGGAAATATACTATACAACTCGATAACTCAATGATAAGAAGTAACTGCTGGAAAAGACTTACATAATACAATACAATGTCTAATGTACAAAAAAGTCTTAATGAGTTAGAGACTTTATGGGTTAAGCTTGTGAAAAATCTCTGAAGAGACTATGAGAAAGTTTGGACAAAAGTGTAATTAATTGGGCTACATCTCCCAATGAAACTTAGTAAGATTAGGCACTGTCCTAGCTACTTTTCAAACAAACTTTCTCTTAGGCTATGCCAAAGTGATTCTCAAAGGCTGTTGAAACTGAAAGCAATAAATGGGGGAGTTCATTCAACCTTAATTTCTACAGTATACTTCCAACAGCTGGGACTTCCAAGGGGAATCTCAAATCAGTCCCAGTTAGAGGGAGTCACAGTAAAGTGGAGCTCTTGATAACTGGGATTTAAAGATCAAATATGGTTGTAGTCCCACTAAAACAGAGAATGTTGGCAATGTTGACAACTTAGATGGTCACAAATCACCTCTTAGTTGTATGCTGATTTTGATATAACCACTTAAACATTAAATACATGGTTTTTATGAGAAACAGATATCTAAGAAACATGAGGCTCAAATCAGGCAAAAATCAAGAAACATTTAAGAAAGACAGGCAGGCTGAGTTTCAAAAGTAAACTTGAAAAATCTGTTTTTGCGTTAACACTTTTTATTAAACTGGAGACAATATGCAATCAACATCTGTCTCTCATGTATTCAACTAAAAATTATATTTCTCATCTCACAGTTGCCTTGCTGTTATAGGAAAGTTGAAGAACTTTGGAAAACACTAAAGAAATATTAATGGGTGGACTTGACAAAATATTAAAAATGTCCAAGCTGAATTGAGAAAGTTTGCTTCTTAAAAATATGTATATGCAGCTATCCATCAAAAGCATTTTCAGGCACATTACATTTGTCTTATGTTGTACAAAATATGCAACAGTTGTCTCTGAATTTTTTCTGAACTGGAAAACAGCAATAAATAGTACAAAGTAATGAAGAGCCTACAGGGTTTCAATGACATTTTATGATATTTATCTGGCTCAAAAATTCTTCTTGAAACAACTTGCAAGGAGTGCGCTATCATCAATATCTCATCAAATTTTGTCTTTGTCCCAGGTAAGCAGAGCAAAGTTGCTGATGGGACTCTAAGAAGTTGTCCCACTTGATGAGAGTCCCATTAAGATGAGGAAAGTATGTGATGATGTATAGGAATTTTCAAGGGGAATGAAAAAGCAGTGCCACTTAGTGGTAGTCCCAGTTATCCAGGGTCCCAGCTATTGGAAGCATAATGTATCTGGAATACTCTCATGCAAAGTCCACATTTATAAATATCATACCAGGCCATGCTGAAATGGCTAGCCTAACTTGCTGTGTTATTGTCCAGAAATTTTCCATAAAATCACAAAAAATTAACTGTTCTGGGTGCTGATTTTTCAGGCACTTTTTATTTCAGCCTAAGTACTGATGATCTTCCACTTTCATAAACTTCAAACTAATGATATAAAATGATTAAAATGTATATTTTCTGCCTCAAACCTTTGGCTTATCATTGATTTATAGCACACTTTGCATTTGAATGCTATACATCAACCACTAGCTGCAATTCTATGATGTCCATTGCAACTCTGACCTACTTAGGATTGGAAAGATTTTGAAGTACTCCCAGGCCTACAATGCTCCTTCTACAACTTAATATAAACATTTCATTTCTGGGGCTCCTATTCAAACTTCCCTACACTGAGTATTCTAAATGGTTGCTTCCACCATCCTGTACACTCCTAATCTATCAAAAATTGAAATAAAACAATATATATATAAATTAATTATTACCATGATCAAACATAACAACAGTTTCAATGGACATGAACATTTAAACTATGTGACAGTGCATCACAAATTCGACAATTCTCAAAATCCCATAATTGGAGTTCTTGTTACAACCTTCTCTCACTAAAATCTTCAGTTCCCAACTATTCCAGTCCCCATACATGAGTTTGTAGTATTTTTACAGCCATGCCTGTATTAGCCCCCAACCCTCAAACTATTGGAAACCATAAAGTGGATAGATCTAACATTATAAATCACAGCATTCAGATACCCAGCAGTTAGCTAACTGATGTTAATGCAAATTGATTTAATCAATACAAGAACCAAATAAAAAATTTTCCTGCCTCTTCATTTGATTTCTAGGCATATTCTTGGGTGACAAGTATAGATGTTGAGTTTGTCAAACTGTCCTCTTCATCTGTGCTAGCTGTACTCACTAGAAACAAAAGCAAACAAATCAAAAAGTTGAGAAGAAATGTTCTGGGATATATTATATATATACAGGCCTCTCTGTGAAAAATATCCAGGAGAGCAATACCCCGAGCGCCTGAAATGCTTTAGGGGCTTGATCAACCAACTAGGGGTGTGACCTGAAACTGTGCAGCTTTTTGTGAGGGTTCATAAATATATTGCACAAAAAGTTTGTGAGCTTTGAAGTCAATTGATATGATGTTTTGCAATACTGATTTTGATAGCTTGTTCATGTTTGCGACATAACACACACCATACTTCAACAACATATAGTCGATTTTTGAACTCTGCTGTTTGAAAGTCCTGTATATATATATATATATATATATATATATATATATATATATATATATATATATATATATATATATATATATATATATATATATATATATATATATATATATATATATATATATATATATATATATATATATATATATATATATATATGTATATATACTTTAGGAAATATGACTTACCAACTGCTAGAGTATTTGTATCTCTTCCTGAGTCATGATATGAGCTATGACCCGATTCAATGGAAGGGACACTTCCCACTACATCTCGGTTTTCCTGTACTTCTAGAGCAATTGCAAGGTGTTGTGGTACTGTTGATGCTGCATGCTCTGTATCCCTTTCTGTAGATATTGCTTCAGGATCAATCTTAGTAAAAAATTTTGATTCTTTGTAAGACATAACTCTGTTTAAGTCATACATATACAAAAAGACATTGCATTCTAAGCGAGGAAATGCATGGAGAGAGTAAAGAGAACAGTGGTGATGTACTGTCCTGCATTGATATGTGGAAGTGGCTCCAGGCTTAATCTGTTAACATCACTACTGAAGATTTATTTATCTATATTACTACTTTACAGAAGGCCTCCTGACAACACATCTTTAATCTCTTACAAACTAGTTTCAAATAACATACAATTGAAACATTACACTTCAAACATGGCATAATGTAAACTCATCTGTTCAACTTCACTCAATTGGTATTTCAAACGCAAAGCTTACTATCTGAAGGATAAACAAAAAAATAAGAGTGTAACTTACAATTCCAAAAGCCTTGAGTATATTAGTTTTACATATTGGACAAGTCCTGTGTTCCAATAGCCAAGGGTCCACACAGGATTTATGAAACTCGTGTCTACAAATTAAGAATATATACATTAGATATATAAAACTGATGTTACTAAAAGGCTTGTGACAAAACATTTGAAATTGTGTAATTATATTTCTTGAATTCTCTTTAAACTTAAAAATTATTTGGTTGATCGTAGGCTTCTGATGTTTATACATATACATATACATATACATATACATGTACATATACAGATACACATACACATATACACATACATATACACATACACCTACATATACACATACATATACTTATACACATACATATACTTATACACATACATATACATATAGCAAAAATTGTTGACATACTACAAGTTCCTCAAGAGTCATTCAAAATCTACCACATATCATTTTGGACAGGAGATCCTGAGACTTGCCCAGACTAGCCATAGTGTGCTAGGTCTGGTTGGACAACAAAAAGTCTAAGAGTCCCTATCTCTCCTGACATTACAGGTGTATTTTCACAAGACAAGAGGAAGCCTTTATTCATCTTTTGTTAACAATGTCATCATCTATATTTTTTGTGAGAATCAGGTAATTTTTATGAGGCCAATGTTCTCAACTTTTCATACTTTTATATTTAAATATTCTCAAAATTGTTCTTACTTCAAGACTGGTTTTGTTGTAAAATTTGAGAAACAAAATGCAATATACAGTGGTGTAGAAGTAAATTGATAGCTGGGGGGGGGGGGGCCCTTTGCATACCCGAGTTTTCATAAGAGACTAAGAACTTTATACAAATAGTTATACAAGAAACTGAGAGAGTGGTCTGACAAGGAAAGCTATAATACTTGTTATACAGCTATAATAGTGTTGTCTAATAATACTTGTTTCACATTAATACCACTTTACAAGGAAGACACTAACTGAGCGTGAAGGGGGCTGCATCCCCACATCCCCTCTTCTAAACCACTAGCAATATACAATTTCTAAGATGCTAAGCCAAGGGGGGCTACTATTAAAAATAAAACAACAAAAGCTGATGTTTATCAACAATCTCATCATAATTTGTTTGCTAAAAGAATGTAGGTAGTCAAGTGATTGTGAGTGGCATTCTACATCAAAATCACAGTTGTTGTCTTTTCATTAATTTCTCACTTGAGGTTGAGCATATTGTAGTCATGTTCATATATACTATAATGATTCAACTAAGCTCCCCTCATATAAGCCCCACCCAAAGATGATTTCTGACAAATAAGCCCCATGCAGCTATCTGGGCTTACTATAATACAAGTAAAAAGCAGCAAAAATAGAAAATTCAGCTATTGATCTGCTTATATGTGTTAATATTTAATGCAAACAACTGTCCTAACAACTAACTCCTCCTTGATCCCATCTTGATTTACATTTACTCAAAGTGCTTTATATCAAAAATGATACAAGATATTGTCTTTGGTAGACCTGAGGAACTCTAAGTTTAATAAGTCCTCCCCTTGAATAAGCCCCCACTTGCAAATCATTTCTGACAAATAAGCCCCCAGGGGTTTAATTGAGTCATTACAGTGCTACATTCATTTCAAGGATGCACTAAACAAATATTTAAGGATTAAATTTTAATATGCACCACGTACATACTCTGATAGATGCTCACAATTTATTTGCTTTAAGTTTAAGAATATATCACACTTTTTCATATTTTCTACAGGACTTCTCTTGATAGCAGAACTATTTTAGTTGATTGAAATACCCTACTAAAATATAGCAGCATTATTTTTATTAGTATTATGATCTGTTTGGCAAATTGAGCCTTTCCGTTCATATCAAGTGTGTTCTTACAAAAGTGTACCAATTTGAAAAATATAATGTATTCCTAAGTTCAATGATAAAAACTATTGCTATTTTTTGGAAAAACACCTTTTGAGTAACAACAAATATACAATAGCAAATATTGCAAGGCAGTCAAAACACTGCTTTCTACCTGCATGTTAATACTCGTAGTGTCTCTCCTCTATCATAACCTTCGAGGCAAATTGCACAAGTATCATCTTGACTCTGAAATGAAATATATATTGCTGGTAAGCATTAGCAGAAAGACCTAGTATGTCTAGTCCCATTACCTTGTGCACAAATTTGATAAGTGATTGAAGAACCTTAGTGGTGGCATTTCCTGAGGATAAAAAAGCACTGGAATACTTCTAGACTGTCTTCAAACTGAAAGGTCAGATTACTCACCTCTTGTAAATCTGCATCACATGTCCTTGTTTTCAATTTAGAAATAGCTTTCTTGGCAGCACTAACCAGTTGTTTCTAAAGTGGGGGAATTACTTTGAGGTTCAGACAAGGCTTAGTAGACTATTTAAGGCAAAATAGCTTACTGGGAAATTGACACAATACTAACTATAAAACTTATCAATATCATAATTGACATACAGCAGGCCATCTATGATAACAATGAACTATAAAGAAGCAAAAGTGAAACAAACAAAACAAACTCAATTTAACAACATGACAAGGAAAGTGAGAATCCAAGACAAGAGGTGTATGTAAGGCTGTCTCTGAAGTAAGAAACCACATCAAAAAATTACTTAACTCATTAGGTTGAGCTCAGATCAATTCTTCCCAAAACCTTCTGCTATGTATAATATACTTTGTAGGGAAAATATTCTTAACATGGCCCAATAGGCCTTAGCCACCATAAACTCGTGATACAACAGGGAGGTCTTATTACAAAACAATAAAATTTGTCTGCATACTTCAAAACAAAACAATACACATTAGAAAACACTGAACTTTGTCTGCATACTTCTAAACAAAACAATGCTGGGATGCAGTCATTAAAACAATATATTTTGGTTCCTCTGTGGTAAATACACAAACTTGGAAACACCACTGACATTGTAAGTCGCAGCGTGCTCCGGTCTGAGAATCAACAGAATGGGAGTTAATGGGTGTCTTTTACCGACCAGATGGGCCAAATATGTGGTTCAAAATATCATTTACAATTGAATTAAATCCAGAAAAGGGTGAATGTAGTAAGTTTGGATTGGGACCAAACATTGGAAACTAGGCCTATACTGTCAACAACTTCCTGTAAGGGAACACTCTGATCGAGAAAGAGCAGATAAAATAGTCTCAATAAAATATATATTTTAGAGTAAGGTATCCTTTTCAGCAAGTACTGTAGCTAAACTACATAAATGTTTAAAAATTACGGGTATGGATTGTGCAGTAAAGACACACAAGTGTGCAGTTTATGAAAGGTGTAACTAGAAGAAACCCCAGTCATTGCAGTGCAAACATGTTAAGTCTGCTCGAAACAAGCATCATGCCAATAACATGGCTTATGAACGCTTCGCAAGTAGGTTCGCCTGATAACTTTATCAAAGTTCAACTGACGATGCTCAACAGGAAGTAGGACCTCTAAACTTCGATAACAATTCGATACTTACGTAATAACACATTCTAGGTTTGCTGTTACCCAAAGCTACAACAATAATAGGTATAGGGAAGACGCCTAAAGATACCAGTACAACTATCTTCAATGCCACTCACCTCTTTCTTGTCTCTTGCATAGAAATAACGAAATCGTTGAACATAATAGAAAACAAGCCAAGCTAGTGATATACACATGAGTAAAATGAAGGAGACCAAAACAAACAGAACTGATGTCTTTCCTGCCTCCCAACCTTTGTTGCTTGGTCCGCTATAATAACGCCCGATCGATATGTGCATATAGATCAGATAGTCTTTATACAATGATACCAACTGTAAGCCAAGCTTCCTCGAAATGGACACGGCAACAATGTGCCCAACACCATGACAATTCATTGCCGATCGATGCAAACTATGAGCACCGGAATCATTATCGAAAATAATAACAGCCGAAGCATTAGCCGCCTTGGCGTTCAAAATCTTTTTGACGAACTCACAGTTACCACGCTCAATCAACGCTATCCATGGCTCCATCCTACGAGGGATTTGTGCATGAACAGGACGGCACCAATCGTTTTCATGTAAATAATAAATATGTCCTTCTGCAGGGTTTATTTCAGCGCCTTTTCCGTATATACCAAAGCCTGCTATATGCCTCCATATTTGAAGCTGTTTTCCCTTGTCCATCTCTTTGTACGAGGCGTTCAGAACCGCAGAGAAATATGAACTATCAGACAAGGCAAATAACGGCACAACACCAAGATGAGATACGGCTATAAGCAAGAGCATGACTTTGGTTGATCTAAGCTCCATCCTGTCTCAAAATTTAGGAGCAACTCTCTTTATTCAGCATTTACTTTCTGACAGACTCTCCTACCTGCCAGGCCTACGCACGATGAATTGCTAACAACTAACGTAAGCTACTCTTTACCTTCTCATATGATTTTACGGAAGCTAGTACTGTAGGGCTTACGTAAGAGTAAAAAGTGTTGATCGCTTTCGTTTTGCTCTGGAAGTAGAAGAACAAAGGCTTAGAAGAACAAAGGCTAGTAGACAGCAATCACCGACTGTAACAGTCTAATTTTTGACAAACTAGATAGTATTATGATTAGGAATCTCTCTTTTATTTCCTTTTATTCAATTTTCAGACATTTTCAAAATCTTTCTCTGTCATCTCCAGAGACGCAAGAGCAAAATTACATAGGGGGGGGGGGGGGGGGGCAAAAGGAACACTGATGATCACAGATGAGCGAGATGAACAGAGTAATTGGGACCCTACGCTCGATTCTGGGGGGGGGGGATTTTCGCTGCCGTTCGTTAACAAGGTACAGATAGGTTTGTTAAAAAGAAGGACACTTCTGGCCCCGGTAGGAAAAGGCAAAATGTATGCTTATCCCCTACACCTCCTCTCCGAGGTCCCTAATTATCTCTCACATATGTATGTATGTGTATGGTGTGGTAAGTAACTTAGCGATAGACTTCAGGTTTTAGCAATGGTTATCGATTTCGAAGTCTTCACGATAAGTTAAAAACAAAACATTTCACAACCACAGTCAGCTGGTAAACACAGTGTATATCTTTGACGCAATCTCTGTCAATTAACTTCCTCCAAACAAGAAAGGGCAGCTAAGTTCAGGATCCTGTTAAGACTTACTGAAAGCAAAAAAAATCAACAGCTATTTCAAACGCCCAATAGAATAAACTCAACTGAAATAGATCATTCGATAAACTACATATTGATGTACATTATGAAAATTGCAGCTATAGACTAAAAAGGGGCGATGTGAGGGACTAGCTTTGTGTGATAATATCTAAAGCCAACTAACAATTTTTCTTGCTGAAATAGAAGGTCATTTTTAACATTTTAAGTTAACAAGGATTTTCCAAGAACCGAATGGTACAAGACTCTAGCTACTCTACGTTGATCTTAGACAAATAGTGCTTCACTTTGAGTGGACAAACGTGCGTCAGAGATTAGTGCTAGCAAGTTATATGGGGACCCTCAAAGAAATTCTTAGCACTTTGAGCAATAGTATCTCTAACCCCAACAACCTACCGTACAAGCAACTAAAAATACAAAATACCAGTCTTAAAGGGTAATCCAATCCCTTTATCCTGAACTTATCATATAAACATATCTTGAATGCAATAATCCATTGATAAACTATTACGCTACAATTGTTTACGAATACCCTGATGGAAGACTACTGAGCAAAAGTTGCCTCCTAATTCAAACAATTATTGGCCAATGACTAAAGTGGAATCTTGCCAAAGAAATACAAATATCAAATAGAAAGTTTGGTAACTAAGAAACAAGTAATAATTGCAAAAGTCGACTTCATTCGCCACTAGGCTTGTCTAGATTTGTGTCATACATGCGAATAAGATCTCCCTGAAACAAACAAAATCACTAGATACTTAATGTTGAATCGTATCTGAAAATAGTGGGGCATACTTGTTTACTTAAAATCATAGGGGTGCGGTTGCTCCCATAACACCACCAAAAGTGCCCGCCACTGTTTACAAAGCGTTCCCAGGTATGGTTTAATTTGACGAAACCATATTTGGTTCAGTTGTGCAAGAGTCATGTATGCAATCATACATTGTCCTGAGTTATTCTGTTGCCCACTGTATTCATAAGACCGTGCAATGTATAACAAGAATTAAACTTTTAATTTTTGAGATTTAAATAAATGCTCAGAACCAATCCAGACTTGTGAGCCATTTACGTATGATGTGTTGAATTAATTTAGATATTACATTAATGAGATAAATATAGAATGACCAATCAAGTTCAGGAGGTGACTTAAGTGCCAGTATATGAAGCTGAAATTTGAGCAAGAATTCAAATGAATTAGTCTTGTGACTGAAGTAAAAGAGAAATATCTGAAGAAACGAACGGGAAAACAGGCAAGTCTGTGTAAAATAAGAAATTAAGAGAATTCTCAAATATGGATCGCGTCTCAATTTTTGTTGAAATATCATCTTAAACTAACCTGGCCAACACGACCACCTTCCTCTTGTGAGAATGCATAGCCACCTGACAAAAAGAATTGACTTACGTCAATAAAATTAATTATCGGCAAAACGCACAATTTAAGAATAAATGTGGAAATGACACATAATATTTGCTCGAACTTTTGATTTGATGAACTATTTGCAGTAACTTTCTAGTGCAAAATTAATCCCACACACTCGAATGTTAGCACAGCAAATACGCTGGTTTCGATTTTATTCATAAAATGACTCTTAAAGTAGTCATTTACGTATAAGATGTCTTGATGGTAAGATATAGAATGCATATGGACAAGAAAGATAGGAGCACAAAGGAATGTGTAACTATTCACCAGATTTCATGCGGGGGAAAACATGATGACGAGTATCTGAGTGATTACCTAAAAGTTTTACTGCCTCTGATATTCAACATTTCTAAAAGCGAATAAAAAACAAACTAGGAACAATTCTTTACAGTTTGATGAATATAAAACAAAGGAAGTAAACTCACGATCTGTTCGCCTTCTGCTACTAGTTCGATGACCGATTGCTAATCCAGGTGTAAATGGGAGTCCACTCCCACTTATCGACCATTCCTCTGGCTTCAACTACGATTGTTCATAACCACTTGTCAGTGAATCATGCAGTTCAATGTAAAATCATACAAAACAGATATATTGTATTACGATAATTCTTAAGGCCCATCTCCACTTCATTCGGATTTCGCAATTCGCATCCGAATTCCATTGTTATAGTAAGCCAATGAGATTAGGCAAGTAGTTATGACGCGTTTGCCAGATACTTTGGCACACGTGTGAGACTTGCAACTTGTAAACGATTGAATTGAAGGTCACTGCTGCTTTTGATCATCGAAGAAAACTGTTGGATTTGTTCATTTTTCACACATAACAAGTACGAAAGAAGCCTATGTTTGAGAAGAGTTTTTTGGGTTGACCAATCCTGCAGAAAAGTCTCATTTCATTTCATCCTCTTAAGGAGGGTTGGTTTTCAAGAGGCACTCCATTAAAAACATCTAATTACAATAATACTGACAAAATCAACAACAAAATCAATGAGTCTAATGGAATATCTTCAAATGGACACCCAAGTCCCTTCTGCAATACATAGGTAAAGATTCCCACTTTCTGTTAAAATATAGTACATAAATTATCCAGTCATCCATATTTCATATTTATTTCATATTTTGATTTGTCTAGGGAGGGTTGCCCTTCAACGGAAGTTGTTTTTCAAGGGGCCCTCCAATAAAAACTAATTACAATAATACAATAAAATACTAGAAAATAAGGAACCATGATACTAAAAACCTATTTACAATGAAATGATATTTACAGCATAAAAGGACAACATAGAAAGGATGCAGGGTTTTCATAGGTTGGCTCGCATCTGAACGTTCGGATGAGATCAAACCTTGCGAACGCGTCAAATTCGGGTTGCGAACGTCCCGATGCGATTTGCGAACGTCCCGGTGCGATTTGCGAACGTCCCGGTGCGATTTGCGAACGTTCGGACGCGATTTTCGAACGTTCAGATGGTGCACTTTAAAGAAAGTGTTAATTAATAATAATAATAATTTGCGAACGTCCCGATGCGATTTGCGAACGTCCCGATGCGATTTGCGAACGTTCGGACGCGATTTTCGAACGTTCAGATGGAGAGTTCATCATCATCATCATCATCATCATCAATTTATTTACAGTTGGCTTTGCTATATATATAGCTAAAAGAAGCTAATTAAGGCCAACTAATACTAAAATTAAAGAAAAACAAAACTAAGAATAATCTAATTACCGGTAATTGTTAAATACAAACTAATTTAAAAACCCTATATCCTTTATAAAAACTTTACAAAAAAAAAAAAAAAGAGTTGAAACAATAGCTCGCATGCGAATTCCAGAATCCGAATTAAGTGGAGATGAGCCTTTAAAACTCTTCAAACAAGAGGTGGTGGCTTTTGGTCAACAGTACAAATTACCTGAAACATTTTTAACTTCTTTATCAAGTATCTAAATAACACATTGCCTGCCTGTAGGAACCCTTTTCATTCTAATTCTGTTTCTATCCACAGGTACAGGTCTATCCCGACTCGTACCTCGCGGGTTGTAGGCAAACATATAAGCCATGATTGACAACTATGTCCTGTTTTCTCTTATATGCAAAGTTCCTTTAAATATCCTTTCTTTCCTATCAGTTCCTTGGTTGGCCATCAGTGACTCCCTTCTTCCTGATCTTGTCTTAATTTTCCTGACAGTACTCTTTATCTACTATCACTAACTGTAAGTTTCCAAACCGCTACGAGATTCCAAGTCAATGTAGAAAGTAATAGCACTCACAAAGCAAAAAATACGAGGTTCTTCTCCACAATCTTAAATTGCAATGATATCCATATTACGATCTTCTCAATGGGTAAACTCAAATGCTTTTCATGATAATAAGAGAAGATTTATCTTTTAATACGAACACCAGAAATTAAATTATGCAAATAATCATCAGGACTTCTGTCGGGTGTTCATACTCATGGACGGTTGGGGATGGGGGAGGGGGGGTTGTAGCTCCTCTACTTTTTATAGCAAATGTACTTTAGTACCCGTTTTAGGACCCTCTATATCACTGCAATTTAACCTGTCCACTCGAGCCATCCCCTTCACCAAAAATTTTGCTTCGCTGTCCTTGATACTGCATCTTCTGCCATATGATATGGACTGTTCTTTGTAGCTGTAGTTTTTGTCTTGTCTCTATTTAGATCCTATTTAATTTCGTTCCTTGTAGTTAAGTTCTTACTTGTGCTATGTTATAAGAGACACTAATAATACATTCTAGTTACTAGCCAGGAGAATCATTTTAATATTAAGATACTGACGTCATTAAACAAAAGTCCTTTTGCAGTGCTGTTCTTTCCAACCACAGTGCCTCAGTCTCAAGCACGAAACTTGATCCTCGTTCAGAAGCACAAAAACTGATGGAAACTTTGCAGTATACAGTATAAAAAACGATGTTTTTTGAAATCCATCAATGTTAGCCTGCAGGTGCAATTCTCCAGCACAGGATTTTTCTAAGCGTGACAAAAACGCTGTCAATACACCTCTGCAATGCATACTTAGCGATAACACTGCTGTTGAACAGAGAGAAACACGTGAAATGTCAAAAAGAGCTGCATTCACACTTTTGATTTTGTATTACAAACGAGTTGGTGTAAAATAATGTTACTTGCAAAGATAATACTCCAGCAAACGGGCGAAAAGTGATGAAGAAATCTATTTTAAGACTTTGAAGTGAAGAGCTCAAATTGACTATATCAAAGAATCTTACTACAGACCTAATTAAATGGCTAGCTGTCAAGAAATATTCTCTCACTAGATCATAAAGTTGTTCCTTTCTCGTATAGAGAAGATATTATTGCACCAATGAAATTCAACTCAACCTCAGCCTGGATGTTTTCCAACGATGCCATAAAACGGGAGAATACGACTACCGTATTGTTCAGTATTCCTCTTATGAAAGCGACAATGAAGTAGAAGTGTCTACACTGCGCAGGCAATAGAAGCAAACATGCTCCAAAAGAACGCAGGTAGTGCAAAAGTTTGGCCAAATTTTTCCCATCATGCTCTGCAACATACTAATATTAATAGAAAATGGAATTACCTTCTTGATAATCTCTAATTCTTGGACATACTGCCGAGAGTTTTTGAAGAATGTGCGTTGACATCTGAAATGATTTAATTAAAATACTTTAGAGCACGGTTTTCCATCAACCAGAACAAATAAACCAATCAAATCAATCTACAGCCTAGTTCTGTAACGTACAATGTAAAGTATTTTTGTTTTGTTTTCACAAATTGTATACCAAGTTGTATTATCATTAAATTGCAAAACATAAATTAGCTGAGTCAAACAAACAGATGCAGCACTGTATGGCAATCAATTACACTCAAAATGGGCGAGGACAAGTCTCTGTTTAGTAGCAACACAAAGATCAGCAAACCTCTGCATTTATCTTACTACATACACTACCAAATCATTTTCTATTTGTGAGAAAAGTTTCCTCTCAAGATGGAGAATGGGGATTAAAGAAATGTAAGCAGTCTTCGCTAAAAATCATCGAATGAATTTCTGTAAATATGATTAACTGAACACTAGTGAACTTCTTGATTAGCTTCGTCTAAACAGAAAAGCTTCAAGTATCGCTTTCATGGACTGGAATAATTGTTAAATGAATACTTACATATGAAAAACAAAATCAAGGAACAAAGTAGTGACCGGAATCAAAATCATGTTCAGCCAAAACAACGAAGAAGAATACAGTTGAACACTCTGAAGAGCAAAAGTAACAAAATAGATTAAAATAATTAATCACGAATCAGAACAGATTCATCTAAGTTCAACCACTTTAATCGCGATCCCAAAAATCTAGACGATTCTTGTTTAGAACAACTAAGAGCATAACAATGGCAACTTGTGATATCTAGGCCAATCTACTGACAACTATATAACAATCCAAAGATGAAGCTCTCTTTGAGACAATCTGTTTAAATCTAAAGATATTTTATAGTCTATTAAAGAAAATTATTCCTATTGGCCATGGCTTCCATTCACGTTTAGCAAAAATTGAAAAGTATATGCTAATTGTAGACATAAAAAACCCCAAGGGGTTGAACACAATGTGGCAAAAAACGTGATATACGTTTCTTATTTTCTCTTTGGTCCTTAACAGATGACCGTAGGAGCTCCTATCGAAATAAATATCGAAACGTTCTTTACTTTAGTCACCTATGTCCTAACCTTGTGTGTCTTTGAATGAGGTCATGTCGAATCGTTTACGCCCAGTTGCTTGTGTCTTTTATTTTAACTTGGATACGTCTCTAATCATCTACCTGGATACGTCCAACTGTTTACATTTTTGTTAATTGATTTGTCTAATAACTATTTACACTACTCAACAACTTGTATGCAATGATCGTCGTTTTCAACCTTGCATCTAAGCTGACTTTTCCATACTAAGTGCTTACGAGATAATACCCCTAGTTGCTAATAGAAGAGGCGATTGAGAATATCCCTTGACCAGAATACAGCGCAATAGTGGTACAACGACTTGCAATACAACAGGATATTAACAGATCAATAAAATAAATAAAAAATAATTAACATGAATGAAAAATAGATGAAATAAGTTGAACACATACTAATTCAAACATATTCGGTGCTATCTTCATAGCAATGAACGGTGAGCAGTAGATGACGAGAAAGACAAACCAGCAAATTATGCTGCCCCAAATCGAAACATGCGAAAGCTGCAAAGTAAGATAATGGAACTGTTGGCTCGGACGTGCAGGTCGCAGTACATACAGAGCAATAGTTTAGTGTACAATTAAAAAGCTCAGACAAAATTCCTATGAGAAAATCAATGAGAGACTATTGGCCTGTGTTGGAATCGTGTAAGCTGTACAGAATAAATATATTGCATCCATACTTATAAGGAAAGCAAATTTTAACTCGAATTGAACACAAAAAAGGACTGATATATACATAGCATCGCTAGGTTGAACAAACAAATGAATGATTTCTAGATCGCAGCACAAGTGCAAAATAAATTAAATATCAAATTTTAAACCAGAACGATGGCAAAAAGTGAAATCATTTTATCTTTGAGATCTAATTCGACACATTCCAGGATTGGACAGTCCGGTAACAAATTTAGTTGCGGCAGATTCGGTTACGATAATTCCATATTTAAAAAATTTAGACTGATACTTGAGTCATCCTCAAATAGAAAGAGAAGTGTGACAATGGTATATATAAGGATACGAAAATAGGAGATGAAAAATCACGTGTAAATTCAATATGAAATTTCATAAATCCATCTCGTTATAGCTCCTCAGTAGAGAAGAGCACAATCCAGTTTTCACACCCACCGCAAAGAAATGAGTCTCCAAATGGGTATATCAAAATAGCATTAAGATTTTAATCAAGTTATAACTTTTAATATAGGAGCTAGTATCATAAATCTACTCATCTGCACATTTGCAGATGGACTAACATGTGACGTTAAATCTCATCAACTTACCCATGTCCATGCATGAAGCTCTAAGCCGGCTTTCATACAAACAGTTATGACAACACACTAAAATAAGGAATGCGTTGCATAAACAGAAGCTTAGGAAATACAAGAAACAGTGTTGATCTTAAGTGTTCTTTTTCATACTTTGAACAAGTTTACACGTAAATAAATGCAGAGTACAAAATGAATGAAAAAAGTAAAGAAGACAAACAAATGAGCTTGAAAATAGAGCACACAGCGTCCATGTAAATTGCTCTACACAGCTCAGTTGTACAATGTAGAAAAATGCAAGATGTATGACACAGTAACATAGTTATACCAAAGCACCAACAACCCTAACATCACGATTGGAGATTGCAATCAGAAAAAAAGCAGCAAATCAAATAAAAAACACAGTGAATCTTTGAACCAAAACTACAACTTCAACTCTTCTTCTTTCTTCCCTAATTGAGAGTTTAGAGGCAAAAACATCAAATCGAGATTACCGTGTATACAACACAGCCGAAAAACCACTGTCCAACAGCAGTTCCATCTTGAAAAGCTACATCTAAAAGAAAAGACATAGTTTCTAAGTTGAGAATTCCAAATGATTCGTGTTAGATCTTCAGGATACTAGCATTAAACTATAAATTATATCGAACTTGCAATAAATTCTGAAAGCAGGCTTCCAATGAAGGAAATTACAACAGTACATTTTTGAAAGACATAAGAAAGCAAAGAGCAGGAGAGAGATTGAAAAGTACAAATACGTCTTAATAAGTGGGCAAGAGAAAAATGAAACACAGATTATCAAAGATAGGTAAACTTCAGAGGGAAAATATAAAGAAATATGCCTAAGGACAAAGATAAGTCTATAAAATAAGTTATAGTCTGAATCAACTTATCAAATGAAATGAAATAGTACTAATAGTAAACAGAATGCAGAAATGAGAAAATTACCTTGCTTAAATGATTCTCTTGGTAAATAGTAAAGGATAATTGAATGGTAAATAGCTGTAAGTATCCAAATCCAGAAGATCTGAAATACGAGAATCGAAAACTTAAATCAAACATGTCCTAGATAAATATTTGAAATTATTGAGAACTCTTAGTACAATTATGAAACTTGTTAATACTTAGGGAAAACGTCTAAAATATAATCATCGCGAAATTTGCTGCTATACGTAACAGTTATGAATAAGAATTGCATTGGAGTTTAGAAACTTGACGTTTCTTGGTTGGCAGTGTGATTAATAACTATGAAGTGGGTGAATCAACAGTAAAAATAGCTGGCAGTTTCGTTTTGATGAGAAGGCTTGGGTGACCATTATGGATAGGCCAAGAAAGTATATCAAAATAACCAGCTGACATAATCAATTTGGTTGGCAAAGGCTAAACTAATTCTTAAAGCAACGGAATTCTGATCCACTTACTTTTGTGTTGAATAGATCAGCATTTTGAGAGTTCTTATACAAGCGTGGACAATGCAGTCTTGCTTTTATGGAGCACGTTCTATCGAACAGCCCAATAGCAAGAGGTGGTAATGCAGTGAACAACTGAAAAAAAAATACGAAGAGAATGTCTTTTATAATGACAACACACAATGGCCATCGATACCAGGGGAACAGAGATGATAAAATTCCAACTGAAAAAAGTATATATCGGTAGTTAATTTACTGACAGTTGCTACCTCAATACGAGGCTGCAAAGCTTTTGGAATTGAAGCATGCTATCGTGTGAATGAGAGCGATGAGGTGATAACCAACTTCCATGGCCATGACTGCAATTGTATCGAAGATGTCGAGTCACGTGGTTCGCTGATAAAGAGATCCTTATATATTTACAAAAGGGAAGAGATAATGTAAAGAGGATATTTACCACATTGTATAAGCCAATGCACCATTTATCAAAAAGAATCTGCCCAGAAAAGCCATTATCAAATGCAAACCATAACTGTCAAAAAGTAAATGCGACTTATGATAACAAATCATGAGGAAATAGAAACAGTAGATAATAAAGCGATTGACAGAAAATAGAAGATTGAAATGTTATAAAAGGAGTTGGGTCATGTCAGCAAATGCACTAATGGAGTTTGGACAAGCAAATTGAACGGGGTTATTCACGAATGAAGGCTGCACTGCAAATATGTCAATCATCTTGATAATTGCTTATCAACCTTTTTTGTAGAGTGTCATTATAAATAATTGTCGTATTGAATGTATTGATCCTACATCCAATTATCGCTCATAAACATGCTTAAACTTGTAGAGTCCTGGTCGAAATTCATTCGAGCTGAGGCCTAAAATGTTCAGTTTGCAATTTCAAAGTTTCGAATGAAATGCACATCAATAAAAGAACAAATATCACAAACTGTTTTCAACTATCCATTTGGGCAAAGTACGTCCTACCAAAACAAAGGAAACTGAGCTGAGCGTACCTCAATAACATAAAGACAAATATTCTTATAAAAAGAATACATGATCAGCTTTGCCAGTCGTTGATAACTCAAAGCACCGTGAACCAAAAGCAGTTTGTTGAGAAACCGAAACTGAAAGAACAAACAATCTGGCATATTTCTGAATTTGGCTAATCAAATAAAAATCTATGTACACATTACCGACAAAACCATGCATACTACATCTGTTTTATATTCTAATAGGTACACCTTAATTAAGGTGGATAGATCGATTGCCAAGTCCATTAAATATATCAGATAAACATTTCATGTTGAATAATTAAACCAAATATTTATGCTGTGCCTTCATGTTACAATCATCTTACTTAGCAGGATAGACAAATATTCGACATTTTCATTTACTAGAGCCGCAATGTGCAAAATTAGCTCTACAATACATAGCCATAAACACATGTGTCGTATATATATTTTTTATATTTCATACAAATATACATTCAAATAATAATAAAAGATCTGCCAATGAATAATCCTTGTTCGAGAGTTATACCTGCGCAATTGCATAATCAGAGGCACTAGCAGCTTGCAATCCTTCTTGCCCACTTATTCCAACACCGACATGAGCTGCCTATAAGGAACCCGGAGCATGCGTATTATTTCAAGCAATAAGCAACATTTAACATCTTCAAAGCAGAATCATCCATAAAGTAAGAAATGCCACAGAAATGCGAAGCCCGTATTATTCTGACAATCTTCCGAGAATCAGTCGTAGCAAGGTTTAAAGGTTCATATAAGATGCTCCCATTTCCAACCTGTATTTGACTCCAAACTTAAATGTAGTCACAATCGATCGAGAAGAATGATATGAGCAAACAGACATTTAACACAGTAATTCAGCATTCCATTCTAAATGCTAACGAGGAAGAGACTTATCACAAACTGGGAGGAAAACACACCTGTATCATGCTGACATCATTTGCACCATCACCAATCGCAAGAGTAATTGCATCGGCAACATTTTGTTTTACTAGGTTCACTACTTGCGATTTCTGTAAAGGAGATACCCTGAAACAAAACATATACAGTTGCAGTGTCTAAGAGGCAAAAAGAAAGTAGGCAACAAATCATGCAGCTTGTTTACCAATGAACAACAGACTTAAGACATCAGCTTACTTAAAGCAGAGTCATATGTCACCTATTGAAGATAAAATTGTATGATTTTCATAAGAGGAGCTGCAAATCGAACACACAAAACAGTCAACACGAAAATGCAAAAAACCATCTCGAAAGTAGAGAATTGAGCAACAGCCGAGGAAACGATAGCTGAGAATTAGGTGACCAAAATAAAACAAAATTTTCGTAAGTCCCGTGACATTAGATCTAATACGATCTTGAATCAGAGCCCAAAGTGATATAGATGTACCTGCAGCATATAACAGCTTTGCATACAAGTGCGAGGTCAAGGAAAAAGTCTCTGCATTCGGATTTCAAAGCGTACTGAAGAACCTAAAAGCAAGTCAAGGTAAAGAAATAAATACTTTTATGGCTGTTTCTAAATAACCAATTTAACACGTATAACCTAAAATATTACTATTTCACTAAATTATGTTTAGGTCCTACTGATAAAGCACACTCTTAAGCCTAAAACACCATCGAGCATCTCTTGAAAAAAACACCCAAAAAAATCAATCGAAGCTAAAAAGTCGACCTAGGAGTGTTACCAGGAAATGAGATGGTGGTTCGACCAGATAGTAAGATTCAGAAAAACGAATTCTGTATTTCAAAATGACAATAAAGAAAGCGATATGTGCCATTACCTGTCCTGTGATGATTAGAGCTAAAGGCTGAAAAAACAAACGAAAATGTCTCACAAGAAAAGTTTGAAATACAACAATACGGTAACAGCCCGCAAAAAAGAACCTCACTTTAATGGGCCTAAGCTAAAAAGGTTCTTATAAAAGTCATATGAATACATGATTTTTGGTACTAATTCATAATTGAAACTTTTTTCTGCTTAGTATGCGTTGAGAAATGGTCTTCTTCTCTTAAAAGACTGCTCCCAGTGTCCTTGCTGAATGAGTCAAGGCCAACACTTCGTCTCTTGTCTATAGGAATTTGAAGAATTCTAGTCTACAGGTTCTTAAACGCTATGGCTCTTTTAAGTGGGTTTTTACTGAAGTCTACGACTTCCTCAATATTTTGATTTGCATTCTATCTACAGTCATCACATATCATGCCTCAATAAATCTTTCTTACATTTTGCACATGAGCTCAATAATTACAAAATCTCATGGAAACGAAGATATCTTGGGGCTGTATCGTTGTAGCTCTGCTAACGGAGGTAATTATTTCAATTCCTAGTCGAAATGAATAGTGATGTATCTGACACATATGACTCTATAAAGGCAACACGAACGAGATTCCAAAAACATTACTGGGCTCATGGCGGACAGTACTGTATCATAAAGTTAGGATTTTATACTTTATAACTGGCGAATCGGGCCTAATGAAATGAAAAACAACAACAAAGGAAGTTTTCCTTATGTCATTTATTTGTGGGAGATAGTCCTTAAGCTATTCACTGGAAACTTTCAAAGTTCGCTTAAAAGCTCAGGCCATGCATTAATTGCTAGAAGAGGCTCA
Source organism: Mastigias papua (assembly GCA_964019165.1). Classification (NCBI taxonomy): domain Eukaryota; kingdom Metazoa; phylum Cnidaria; class Scyphozoa; order Rhizostomeae; family Mastigiidae; genus Mastigias; species Mastigias papua. The sequence continues at coordinate 21,953,657 of OZ025267.1, forward strand.
TCTTACAGCTACTAATATGCGGCACTATACTAACAATAAGAGTTGTTTCAAACTGATTCAAATGAGGTTCAAACCGAGGCACATCTTTACGAGAATCTTTCTCATATTATGCAAAAAATAAAATAAGCACATGAGCAATCAGCACCTTCGTTTCAGTGACAATTCTTTTCCGGTTCTTGCTGGTAGATCTGAAGCGAGGTATGCCTTGGTCTTTAATATTATCATTAAACCATTCCTTCACTTCCTAGGAACAATGAAAAGCACAAAAATACTAATTTAATTTACAACAACGTATAATTCCTTCTGTAGGACGTGGATCAAGGGTTTTCGTAAAAAATCTCACAATTTAAGGTCTGTTTTATTGTTTTTCAAAAGCAAGAAGCAACCAAAATACCAGATAGCCGTAAGGAGAAACCCTTTAATGTTTGACGTGGTGATCAGTATTACTCCATGAACTCTGAAATTGCTAAGATATGAAAATGTTTAAATACGAAATTTCCCAGATACGAATCAGATGATCTCTACCACAACGATACCATTTATATCCTTTTCATGTATACCTTTTCAAGACAGCAACATAAAAACCACAAAGAACACAACTCTGGCGAGCATTGGACGAAAAAAGCTTTTCAGTATGTCTAAAAAATATAGCCGCTTTTCGTGCTGTCACATAGCACACGAGAAACACAATATGTAAAACAAGATGAATCCTACAGAAAGGAAACCAATATTATGTTTGGATCTGAATTAGACAATGAAAGAAAGATACTTACTCTTGTATTGTTGCCTTCGCATATAAGCAAACTGAGTTGATCCGTAAGTAATTTGCAGGAAAATCCTGTAAAAAGATATGAATTTTGCCGAATTAGAAAACAGATCTTAACAGAAATGTACAAAATACTGCTATACTTCAAAAACCATTAAATGAGATCCAGTGGCTACAGAGCAAGGTTTTAATTGGAAGCTGACATCTCACCAATGTTAATAGCTGTTTCTTGCTTATCACCAGTTAGAACCCAGATCTTTATATTTGCTGATGCGAGTGTGTCAATGGAATCTGGCACACCATCTTGTAATTTATCTTCAATTGCTGTTGCTCCTAGCAGGAACAACTTCTTCTCAATGTCTTCGCTAATTTCATCTATCTTGGCATCCCGTTCATCAAATGCTGTGCTTGCTGTATAATACTCTTTGTTCCATTCTTGGTATTCCTCTTCTGTCAGCTCAGCCATTCCAAGGCAAAGAGTTCGCAATCCTATCGATTAAACATAACTGACTCAGATTCACTGACAATTTCAAGTGAATAAATTTGGGTGGATTAGCAAAGAACAAGTACTTCTAATACTGGAAATTTCAGTTGCAAACATGTAAAGAAGCAAGCGAATAGCAGTAAGGGGAAGAAAAGAAAATCAGAAAATCAAGTATGAACAGCTACGAGCATCTTTGAGGAGGTGGCAGACACTGGAATCAGGTGGAATGGGAATGTGGAGAGTGCAGAGGGTGGAAATAGTGTTGAAGAGATCATGAATACCAAGGTGGGAGGAAACAACACAAGAGGATAATCAAAGGATAAAATCAAACAAGATTTAGGCTACTTCATTGTGGAGATACGGTGCAGACATGAAGACAGTCCACACTACAGATAGTAGAAACACGGAGAAAAATCAAAAGGCAGAACTGTGCAACGCTTACGTAAATTAATATTCATTTAAACTGTATGACCTACTGAGTCACAACTGTAGATACACCAAACACATATCAGGTAGGAGAAATGAATATCATATAGAGAGGCCTTAACATTGTTATGGGTAGAATTACATTAAATGATGAACTAAGTGCAAATGCACAGACCATGACAGAAATCAACGGAAAGGAGTAGAATGGTAGTATAGCTGATTTGCATCCACCTCACAAATTATTAAACTATTAATTTTACTTTATTTCACTTCAGTTCATAATAAAATAAACACATGCAAAAACAACTAATGAAATATTACGTATACCTTCTCTAGCAAATGCTTCCAAATGCTCCAAAGTGATTTTGTCACAAACTTGGTCCTCTCCAAGTCGTTCATAAATCACATTATCCTACAAAACAAACGGTTTCCTGTTTTCAAAAAATCTGCAACTCGCCTTGAAGAGTAGGAATATAAAGCTAATAATGTACAAACCGGTAGATCATAAGGATGATAATGCATGACTCAGAAACAGATGATTGTTCATGAAATCACAACCAAAATAAAAAGCATCCTTCATATAGAAGCAAACTGAAAGGAAAGCAAGCAATACAAAATGATGTCGAAGATCAAACCAAAATAATGAATGAACATACAGCTCCTTTGCAGTACAATTTGATTTGTCCAGACGGTGCCCTTACTATTACTGACATTCTTTTGCGTGAACTGTCAAAAAGAGGAGCAAAATTTTAAACACAAGTGTAGAAAACTTCGAATATCTAGCTCCTAATTTTAAGTAGAAAACCCATACAAAATATCCAAACTGAAATCTAGGAATTGTTCTAAAAGATGCATATAAGATATAGGGTCTTTTCACCAAGCATGCTAGCGTTAGAAATTAATACAAAAATAGCGCAAATATGACTACTAGAGTGATGAACCAAAGAGTGAGACCGGCAAATAAATGAACACCTAGGTGAGGAATTGGCTTTCAAACAAACACACCTGTTAAATTCAAGAACATTTAATACTTCGTAAACTTCTTCTTGCCCGAGCTGAAACGAAAAAGGAGCTTGTTAATATGTATATGTATATATATATATATATATATATATATATATATATATATATATATATATATATATATATATATATATATATATATATATATATATACGCGTGTGTGTGTGTGTGTGTGTGTGTGTGTGTGTGTGTGTGTGTGTGTGTGTGTGTGTGTGTGTGTGTGTGTGTGTGTGTGTGTGGTGTTGCTATTATCGATTACATATCTTAGAAGTGATTCAATGCGACTCCGAACAGCTGGATGAATATCTACGTTTCTTCTGCATCATGAGTAAACAAAAGCAACAGTTTATCAAGTCGATTCAAATGGCAAAAGTAATCAAGTCAACAGAAACTTCCAACCAAGAGACACTTCAAGGCAAAGAAAGATATCTTAGAATTTAATTTCACAACGTATAGGATTCAGATCAGGCCTAACAAAGCCGTACTCTATACCTATGTAAAACAACTGCTAGATGCACATGGAATCCAAAAAGTGCATATCGTTCCTGAATGACAATTTGTGCCTAAAATTGTCGCCGACAATGTATGACCACACTTTTCGCTTAGAATTTTCGTTTACAATTTCCCCCTTTAATCTATCGATCAATCTTTCGGTCTACACCACTCATAGTTAGAAATGAAAACATATAAATTCACTTTCAGCAACAGATTCGACAGAGAGCCCAAATCGTGCAGAGGCTGGGAAAGGGAACAGTTGAATATTCTCTACTCACCACATTGATGATCACAGATGTTGGTGTTCTGACATTAAATGAAAAACCCAACTGCTTAGCTCCTTTGACCAACGCGCCTTCATCTGAGAAACGACAAAGATATCTCATAGTATACTCTGGGAGTGATTGCAATCAAACTTGGGCTGAGCAGAAAATCCTTCTACCTAACTGTACAGGTCAAGCGTGTCTGCTATTTGCATGGCAAAATGAGTAGCTTGATAAAGATATGGCCCAATGTATGCGCGTAACATTCATTCATTCATTACTAGGCGTAGCGTAGCGTAGCGTAGATCAGCTTGGCAAGTCAAAGCACTGACTGTGAACGGCTGATGATTCCATAGAACAGTATCAGGATAGAAATCCAATTCAACTTTTCGGCCAACATATTGTTAATGCATATTTAGCCAATAAAAATAAGCACAAGAACCAAAGGTTAACATTGGAAATCTGCATTCTTTTGTACAAATTCGTGGAGAAGGACACGTGATTACGCCATGCCTAAAATATGTGACTGTCTACATATTATGTCAGCATTTTTGGCAATATTCAATACCCCCCCTACCCCTGCAACCAACCATAATCATTGGTTAGATCCACCTACTGAACTATGCCATCATCTGCTTTACCCTCCCCTCACCCTCCTTAAAATACCTGCCAACAGAGTGCAGCGATGGTCTTCAATGTACTACAAACAACCACGTTTATTTTATTCAACTTTCCCCCATAATGTCTTACATAAAAAGTTAAAAGTCTAACTCCCAAAGGATGTTTCGAAATGATTGAATGAAGAAAGAAGAATGCTTACTAGTTTATGTCACCACGATTCCTTCCCCGGCCTTTTCCCTTCCTCATAATCAAACATTCATTTCCCATAATCAAACAACAAAGAATTTCCGAAGATCACCCTCCTCTCTTTCTGATGACGTAATATGTGAACGGCCGATATGGACAGTGATTGTAATATATTTTTAGGGTTGATTTGTACCTGGAGAAGCTGCTTGGTAAATGATTTCTTCACCATTGTTTGGATCTCTTTCCGGGATAACAGTATGACAAACTGCCAACAATGTCAAAAACTCTCGCATAATTGAACCGCTTTCCTACAAAACAAACAGTGTTACAGATGGCTATGAGTAGCAAAAACCTGAACGAAATAGACTACTAAGATATAATATCATGTGCATAGTGAAACGTTGCGCATTGTCCTTCATAACAAGAGGATTACAAGGTAGTAATGAAAATTTCCATCACTGGCGCCTGATTGATAATTAGTCGACAAGAAGCTGTAATCAATTTGCGAGGATGAAAGAATATGCTTTGGCAGGGCAACATGTTTTAAAGTTATGTAATGGCTAAGCGAGGAAAAAGAAGAAAAGAAATCCAAAATGGCTGGGCATACATGATTGTGTAGATTGTCCAGCAATCTAGGATCATTGAATTGGTCGCCTTCACTGCTTCTACGAGAAAAAAACGAGTACTAACTACTTCAGTGAAATGAATAAAATCAACAATGTTCTGCACATAAAAATCACTGTAAGTCATAATAAATATAAAGCAATAAAATATAAAGCACAATTTCAATATTAACACATTCATAAAGACTATAAGGCAAAAGATTGGAAAGTATATGGTAAGCCGAGAAATATGGAAATGCGGAAAAACATTGTCTTTGAATGCTAAAGGGGAGTTTTTGAAAATACAATCATAAACGACAGATTGAGATAATGTTTCTCTAGTGTACCAATTGGGATTCAAATGTGGGGCTTCGTACGTACCCATAGACTACACCAGCTATTGAACACTTTCTGAATTCCATTACATTGCGCGTGAGAGTGCCAGTTTTATCTGAAAATATATATTTCACCTACAAAGAAAGAATTTCTAAGGTAAGGTCATTGAATTTTATACTGAAAATAATAGCACTGTTATAAAAAAACTTGGTACAGAACAAAATAAATTCTGGTAGATCATTAAATCTTATGGCTTTGTCTTTAAAAATCGTATCATATTCGTAGCGAATGACAAAAGTTCAATGAAGAGTAATGAGGATATGAAAAGCACCTGTCCTAATTCTTCATTGAGGTTAGACGTACGTGCCATGGCTGGTGTATCTGATTCTTCATAATACAGTTCTTCGTCCTAACAAAAAAGAAGAAAATATTTAAAATGTGCCTAATATCATGACATGGTAGGAAAAGATGAACACACTAAGAAATACTGGAAGCACTTTAAATAAAGAGGTAATTACGGAAATTTTACTGTAGTAGTCATAAAGGCAATACTAAACGCACATTGTCCATATATCATTAATGATGACACCAGTTTTCTGATAGACTACTGTTTCCTGTTAATATCAATGCTTATATTTATGTCTAGAGCAACACCTAAATTATCACAAAAAGACACCAAATCAAATGAAATCAAATCAAATCAAATTAAATAAATCCTTCTACCAATTTCAACTATCAAATCTTAAATTTCAAATTGAAACAATCAATATGCTCGTACATTTCAGAACTTACCATGTTTATAAACATAGCCTGGATGAACTTTACTATCTAAAAAATTAGAGCATTATCATAGAATTTACACAAAATAACCACAATGATAGAATCGATTAGGCCCAGTTTCGATGACGTCTACATTTGCAAGAATCAATAATTGTATGTCGTCTCATGTCTCATATTCCTTAATGGCAAATCCTCGCATGTTTTCAGCTGTGTTCTAGAAGTCTCAAAACAAAAGAAACAACCCACAACGTCCCCATTTTTACGATCGAATCCATTATGACCCCAGTTCCTACAATCCAATCCATGACGTCCTCGGTTCCTACGACCATTTCGGTAAATGTGAACCACTATCGCGTGAAAATATTATGAAAATGATAAAGGAAGGGTAAACATTGCAACAAATCAGAAGAGCATTAAAAATTTCGTCCATAACACTCATGACGATAACATAACCCTGATTGTAAACTTAAAAAACAAACTTAGAAGTACTTCAAGTAAAAATTACCTCCAAAGTAACTGGCAAGCTGATAGGTATCAAGTTATTGAAAAGGATGAAAAACGTTAAAAAAGTTAAGCCAAAGTTTTGCGGTTTAAGACCTGCAAAGAACAATGAAATATATCAAAGGCATATGGAAAATTTCAAAGAAAAAGTGCAACAGATGAAAGAGAAAACAAATTAAACAAAGTCATATTATGTTGACACTATATTTAGGAGTCATGTGTCGGGCAATCATTAATCAGGATAATTAGCATACTAATTAATTATGCAAAAAACAGCACGTGACATTTAGCTTGCAGGCTACGATTCCAGTGCTTTTGCTCTTACAAAAAGGACCGGCATACTAACGAAAGTATTACTACAACTCTATGAATTCGGAATGTGTTAAAATAGTGGCCATACAACATAAGGTGTTTGATTATCGCATAGAAAGTCTTGATTGTTGCTGGCAACTTCATTGCACAACAGTAGATCCACAACTGAATATGTCAACATTTCTCAAATAAAACTTTTCTGTGGCTTATAATACCATGTTGAAAAATCTGCTCGCGTTTCCATAGTGGTCACCAGATGGATATCGAAAAATCTATCAAAGGCATAAGTCTGCTTTTGTTACTGAATATCTCCACCAAACATAAAAAACATTTCATGGAATCCTCAGCCTGAAACAAATTTTTTCATTACCACTCCGCAACATAGAATACACTAAACATTGAGCAATATTCACCCTCGAATCCCAAGTACCAGTCCGTATTCCGATGATTACCTATTGAAATTAAACAACCAGAAATAGATCGGAGTACATCATTATTCAAGTTATAACATCCATAAAATCTTCACTAAACGCAACTTCAACATGGCTTCTGTTCAATTTATCTTATGTTCATATGTACGGTTTGTATGTATAGTCACAGTCAAACTGATCCAACGTTTCAGCCAACATTTGTAAAATAAAACTTTGATGTAAATGTTGGGCCAGTTTGGCCAACTTGTTCAGTCATATAACATGTTTGATTGTACTGAATGAGATTTGGGGACATTCTTTTTCAAGTGTAACCACTTCAAAATTTTCAACCCCTTCGATTTTCCTCAAATTTTGTACAAAGTTTTCTGGTGCAAAGATACGTCTGTTGTGAAAATTTCAGCCCCCTACCTTAAACGGTTTTGGAGTTATGACCGGTCAAAGTTTTGAAATTTGACGCGACCGGCCGTTACTCGCGCCACACCTAAAATTCATATCTTCCTTCATATTCAACCTATAAAGATGGGATTGGTGTCAAATGAAAGCTCTTGCCAAGCTAAAACTGAATTTGCATTTAAATCAATGCTTTCTTCTAAGGCCCAGTGGCTGAGATACAATGTTAGTTTTCAATAGCCGACCACGCCCAAATGGCAAGTCTAATTTTCATAAAAAATTTTTTTCTTGAAGTTGAAATCATATTAAAGCACCTCATAAAATATAAAGATGGGGTGGACATGGGTTTAAGTACAGTGAGTCTCAGAATACTGATGAGTCTGTGTTATCTTGAAAGATTTCATGTTTGTACAGGTCTTCATACAATACATGTACTCTGTATGTATACAAGCTGCTGCAAGATAGTTTACCCTTGGTAAAAAGTATCATGTTAGTAGGATTTCTATTTTAGAAGATTATTTCATCTGTAATCTGTTTCTTAAGGATGTGCTTGCTGCTTGTGATTCTTCTTTTGATAATGTATATGTGCGACCTGTAACAGTGACTGGATCAAGATGCACAAGTATGTCTGACACATCAACTACCAGCTCTTCTGGAGGATCCGGATACACAAATGATGGGTTTGGGCCATGAGGATGCAGGAAACTTATTGTAACTTCATTAGTTCCTGGCTGAATGCTAGAAACATATGCCACCCACCACTCGCTGTCATAAACTACAGCAACATAACCAGTGATCTTACTGAGCTCAATGTGACCACACCCTGCTTTGACTATTGAAACTTCCCTTGTTTCTTCACTGTCACTGTATTCCGACACACGAAGGGAATGTTTGGAAATTGGCTTGAAGCAATGTAATTTTTGTGTTCCTGCAATCGTTTTAGCAGACTGAAATCTCTCACGAAGAATTTCTTCTTCTGAATACCAATCGGCAGTAGTAACAAATTTTGCATTGATCCCTTTTAAATGGGAATCAACAAACTGAAATAGCTTCAGAGGTGACAAAATTTGATCGTGGTAAGGTCGTTGAAGACTTGCCTTGGTCGCTTCTCTCTTGATAGTGCCTCCAATGCCATCAGATGGCCCCTTTCCATGACTTGTGGCAAAAAAGTGCCATTCAGCTGGCACTCCAAAATCATATTCATGCAAGCACAGGTTACAAAAATTCTTTAGATTTTTATATTGGCCTGCACAACCATCAGAAAAATAGATTACAGCTTTCAAAACCTGAAATTTTTCTGAAAGGTGTCTCATCAGTTCTCTCTGAAAAAGATGGACTGCAACGGTGTCATGAGTATGGCAATCTGATATCAGTACAAAGTTATTGTGGTTAACTTCTCCATCCTGTTTGAAATAGTAAACAAATGGATGCAGTGTTGCCATACTGTTATTCCAGTGGAAAGATTGTGCCTCATCTTGGACAACAAACGAAAAATTTTCAGAAAAATCACCTATTACAAGAACTTCTCCTTCAACCAGACCTTCTTTTCGTTTATTGAGATACTGTGATTGCTGCTTTGCGATAAAATCGTGCCGTTTAAGGTTTTCAAGTTTCTCAAGGAAAGACTCCACAAAATCTTCCAGCGGCTCTACCATAGTTTCTAGTTTTGAGCGATCAGTGGATGTCCATTGCTTAAACTCTACTTCATCAACATCGCTTTCTTCATAGCACTTTAAAAGCATCTCTCTTAGGGGCTGTTTACCAGGGCAGCATGGGCACTCACCAAGATGACACTTTGGTAATGAAGGATTACACATCATTCTGGCCAGTGCATGTCCATAATGACTGACTGGAACTTCTTCGTTTGCTGTCACAGATGCCATCATGGATCCGTTCATCATCAGTTTTACGTTATTATGGATAGTGCAAACGCAAACAGAATGAGTGCCACTTGCTCCTGCCAAAACACATTCTTTTGGTCTAAGCATTGCAAACTTTGAGAAGCTTATCTTCATGGATGGATGTTGTGACTTGAACGTTAGGTAAATTTCCTTAAGATTTCCTAAAACTAGTCGTTTTTGAAATAGGGTCTTGTTGCCATCTCGAAGAATACTTAGGCAATCTTTCTTTCCAGGCATGACTCTGCTGATGTCATCTTGCCGATAGAACATTTCTACGGCCGCTGTAACATTCTCAGGCAACTTTTTGCCAGTTTTCGGATTTGGGGTAGCAAGGATGCCTTTTTCGAATGATAAGTGCTTTGCTTGTGTAGCCATTCTTTGAGAACAACCAAATTTAGACATCATTTTTCTTCGACTCCATGTTTGCGCAAAAATTGTCAAAACAGTTATCTTTTCGCTTCTACTCTCAGTGCTATGGAACTTTGCAATTAGCTTTTGCACAATTTCTCCTGGCATTCCATCTTCCTCATCTGAAGAAACATCCATACTCAATGATGGAGAGGAGCCACAGGCAGCATCAAACTTTCTTTCAAGGGCATCTTGCACTTTCTTCTTTTTTTGAGGAAGGTAGCGAGATCTTGACTTAACTTTTTGTTGACTCAAAGGGCTTTCTCCAATCAGCTCTAAAGTTTCATTTAAGTTTTCAACCTCGATTTCAGGTGGAACAAAGTCATCCTCCCCCTCTGAGTGGAGATTCTCGATTGGCAACTCTTCCTCAACCATACATTGTGGTTTTTGTAGCTGTTTTCTACAGTTTGTGCATATTTTCATTCCAACTTGAACCAAAGATGGATTGCATTTGGCTTGCTCTGCAGTTACGAATCTCAGATCCTTTGTTCTCCTAGTTTTATGCACTTTGAATGGGTCACAGCAATATTTTCTCTTGTTTTGAATACTTGTGACTTTTGAAAGTTGTTCTGCCATCTTAAATCTTGCAATTGAGAAAAATTGCCTTTCTTGCGAGTGACTGCTTTTTCGAAGTTTGAAATTTGTTTGAAAATTCTAAGCCTCATTTCTGATTTTATTGGTTTTTCTTGATCTACTGTTTCCTTTTAATAAACAAGTGCTATTGAGGTCGGTTTCCTGATTTGACTATCACCAGGTTAGAATAACCGTTTTCAGGAAATGATTAAAAAAGATGGAAGTTCTTCAATCATAACACTGAATAATTTGGGATGTGTTAACTAACTGTTTCTTTAATCAGAAATGAATGGAAAGTTGTGATTTCCTGAGGGGATAAGCCTCAATTCAATTATGCTTATGGCAATGGGAAAGTGTAGTGATTGCTGATATGTAATACTCTTCTATAACAGATTGCCCTATTGATCTTCTGTGAACATAACACATTTTTATCAAAATACAAAAATGCCATCATGCTCATTTGGTATTCAGACCTATACAAACTTAAAATCTTTCAAGATAACAGACTCATCAGTATTCTGTGACTGATTGTACTTAAACCCATGCCCACCCCATCTTTATATTTTATGAGGTGCTTTAATATGATTTCAACTTCAAGAAAAAAATTTTTTATGAAAATTGGACTTGCCATTTGGGCGTGGTCAGCTATTCAAAACTAACATTGTATCTCAGCCACTGGGCCTTAGAAGAAAGCATTGATTTAACTGCAAATTCAGTTTTAGCTTGGCAAGAGCTTTCATTTGACACCAATCCCATCTTTATAGGTTGAATATGAAGGAAGATATGAATGTTAGGTGTGGCGCGAGTAATGGTCGGTCGCGTCAAATTTCAAAACTTTGACCGGTCATAACTCCAAAACCGTTTGACCAATCCCAAAAAAATTTGAAATCCAAAAATAGATCAGTTTTCTGAACATAATGCCAGATTTCAAGCAAAATCCATGACATGAATTTCAGATTTGGATTTTTTTTGGTTACACTTGACATAGAATGTCCCTTTGATGGAAGTCAAAAACAAAGTGTATGTCTGATTATTACGTGAAATGTTTGGTCTGCTTGACCACTCCAAAAAGCATTTTGCCAAATATTGGACTTTGGTTTGATCACTCGTATGCGCAAATCATAACATGCGATGCCACATCCACAGCATCTCACTTGATGCGATGCAGATCACGGAGCTAGCACATATTCAAGCACACGCACACGCATACGTACACGCACGCACTCGCTCACTCATTCACCCACACATGCACACGTTCACTAGGTCACTCATTCACCCACACACACACGTTCGCTTGGTCATGTATTCACTCACACATTCATCAACTGTTCACAATGACTTCGCCTATTCACCCACTCACTCACTCACTCACTCACTCAATCACTCACTCACTCACTCACTCACTCAATTAATCACTGACTCACTCATCAAGTGCCCTTTTAATAAACATCAATTAGTGAGCAAAGGAACTGAAAAACAGACATAGAGGAAAACCAAGAGAGTAAACTAACCTGTCCAGACTACATTTCCTATTGATGTAAGCAAAGCCAGGCCTATCAGCATAGCGAACAAGAAAAGTATCTGGACGTTAGTTGTGTGATCAACATTTGATCGCTTGATCGGTGCTGCGGTTGCATTCTGTAGAAAGATCCATAAGGAGGTAAGTTATTTGCTGTAAAATTAACTATCTTACAGTTAAAAAGAAAGTAAAACAAATCGCCATTATCAGTAGCATATCATTCAAGACATGGCTTCATAAACAGATGCCATATATGCTTTCCAGCATTCTACTAATCAAAGTGCCTGCAAAACTGACATTGCCCGATTCTCTGAGATACAATCTTCTCATTTCCTTCTTCGTTTATTCCTACTTCTCTTGCCACAGATTTCCTTCCAAAATCTGTTTCCATCAAGCTTTCATGCCACTTCAAATATCCAAAGAATAGTAGCTTTCTGCTAAGGATCCCTTGTACAAACTTGCTCAATCTAGTTGGTGTGTTAAGATAGTGAGAACGAATATCTTGGTAGACAAGAAGATTACAACTAGTTGATATTGGCGCATGTTAATAGCAAAGATAAAAATTAAAAGCTAAGATGGAACAAAACCAGCGACAAAAAATTAATATATTCCATAAGAATGATTTTGCAAGAATTCAAAGCAAAATTAACTTTATCCTACAAACCTGCAGAAGTTTTGACTCATGTCCCGTATAAATCACGAGACCTGTAAAAAACATTGAAAACAATAAATCTACTAAAAATGAAGATCTTATAGCAATTCCATAAAATTTTACTCTTCCATTCCTTTCTAGAAAAGAAAGTGCTTTATTCACTTGTCGTTCCTTCGAATTCCATAACCTCTATCCAGCTCGTTGTCGAATTTCATCCACCATTCATACAGTTTTATGGACATTCATCACTGGTGAGTTTAATTATTTCCTTTCACCATCAATGTTTCTACTACTAATGTCAGTCAAGACAAACAATTATTCAAGTATAGAGGTTTGCAAGCAAAATGAATTCAAGTATCCAGGTAAGTTATAATCATTTCACATACCAAACACCCATTGTGTATTTCGAAGCTGGGCTCCACGCAGCAAAATCTGCTCTCCACCTATAGGCACAGCTCTGATGAAAAGATGGTCAAATACAGTAATACCCCGCGTACCAGAATTCGGGTTTCAAGAGCCAATTAGGCCAACATTTTTATTTCAACCCCACGCATAAGAATCTATTTAAGCTAAGTTTTCATTTTAGGCTCTTATCAGTGGGGCTGCCGTAAAGGTGAATTGATAGGTAGAAACTGCAGAACTAAGATCATGGTATATTTAAAAGTACATTGATATAACTCGTCCTTCTTTCAAGCTTGTGTACAATGTTGCATGTGATGATATTTACAATGTAGCTATATGGCATATTGAGACGAAATTCATATGAAGATATAAGAACCTATTATAAGCACCCTTGTGAGCATAAATTTGCTTTAAGTCCCATTTACATAAGAACTCATTCAGGCCTAATAAAAATTCCGGCTCACATATGCGGCTGAAATGACGCAAGAGATGTGGCGTATCAAGAACCCTTTGCCAAGGTACAGAATACTAATATACAATCAACTGTGTTGAATCATCGTTACAAAACACAAAATGCTGATTTATCATGACTATAAACACACACAATATTCGACTTACTTTTGACCTTGCAAAGTTATATTCCCAACAAAGTCATATAATCTATTATTAGGGCCTTCACATTCAACTTTACCCTGCAAAAGAGTTGCCAATTAATCAAGGGCAACAACGTACAAAAAGACAACGTTACACTCCAATCTAGTAATGATTGAGTGATACCAAAAACAAATCCTACACGTCTATTGTCTCATAATATTCATCTCGGGGTCTGTCTTCCAAATCAAATTTTTCCTAATAAGGATTATCAATCATAAATATAATATTGTCAGATTTCAACTAAAAATTACACTGGTTTATAGCAATCGACAGCCACTTGAACATGCAAACCTGTCAAAAGATTGCTTCATTATTATTTTTCTCAACATGTGCACTGAATTAGGCTTTGATAATCATAATCTCTATTTGATTATTTCCATGCTATCTACTATTATCATACGCACAACATACTCTATATTTTGTATACGAAACAAACAATGGTGCAGCCGCGAACTTCTCAGTTATTGAATATACAAATATTATTGTTACCAGTTTCTTCACTGTACTACATAAAGTGTGGGTCTTTCATTCCTTGTTTGTTTTCTTTTATTACCTAGTATTGTAAGCCTGCTAAATACAGACTATTTGTCAGCGAGATTTGAATTTGTAGACTATTAGATATCATATGAGATGAGGTTTGAAACAAAATGTTACTGTTGCATCATGGGAAGCGTCCTTTCAATGGCATCGATAGCAAACTAAGTAGAACAAACTGAAAAACTCAAAGCATATCGCTAAGAACTATTGAGAGTAACATGGTTATTGATGGGTGGCATGGAAAAGTGGAAAATGCAGAAAAAATCCAAAACTTGTGCTGTTTCAGTAACAATTTTCTCTCCACAAATCCGTTCTTGTATTCAGCACTACATGTTTAGGATCTTGTGCATTGTTAAGAGATGTGCAAATATTGATAAAATTAATTCACTTACACGCAAAGAAAGCATTTCATTCGCAGTCGTATAACTTGCAGTAACTGGTAGTCCCTGCGGAGGATAAACAAATGCTGATTTCGATAACAACATTCAAGCATCCAGAGGGAATTAAACAAAACAAGGTCATGTGAAAACAGCGATGAAATACAAGATTAATACTAAGATACCAATGGCAAATAAGAGGACGCTGAAAATACCAAGAAAACACTCTGTTGGGCGATAGGACCTTGTCACGCCTCCACCCAGTAGTTTTACAAAGTCAAGAGACATCGTTTATCTGCTGTGCTTTATTATCAAATACAATAATTTGACTACGTGGCATGTAGTTAATTGAAATGAATTGGGAATCACGTCATGAAGTTCAAATCTCGTGTACGCGGAGCAACTTCTATTACATGTAGCTTACATTCAAATATCTGTACTATCTAAATAAACGATTGAAAGAGAGAAACAGAGGGAGACATGCAGAAAGACAGGCAATTTCTACACAGAGAAATACAATATAAACAACGTTTAAATGTAGCAAAAATTTAATGAAAGTTCTACCTGTCGAATCTTCAAATTGGTCTCTCCATCCAGATTTGCTGTTTCAATATAGCACATGGCCATTGGCTCACTAGAAAGAAATTTATCTTCTACGTTATGATGTTGAAGTTACAGCGAGCTTAGATCGAAAGAGAATCTCCAAGTACGCTAACAAGATAGAAATACAGAGAGATGTTGAAACACAATACCGTTAATCTTCAAATCAACTCCCTGGAGGCATACTGTTTATTCTTGAGTACGGAAACTTATTCGAGGGGAGCTTATAAAATGTTCTGAACCGTACCATTTAAAACCTCATTTTCAATATTCCTGTTATTCATAGCCTTCGTCGTCATATGTGACGAGGGCATATTCGAGGGGGCTTATTTGATGGGGGCTTTCTCGAGGGTGGGATTGGTAGTTTTATGGTTAGTAGGAACAAACAGGTGTGACAACAAGATGAAATTCACAGGTCGAAGAAAAAGACATAGATTCATACAATACAATGACTCTAATTCTCATATACTCTTCCAAAGCTCTAATTGCTGAATTCATATCATCTGGTCACAACACATAATCTCATTTTGTTTACAGGTCTTACTTGAACACAGTGCCTCTCTATTAATAAAAGGATAATGACGGATCCCATGGCAAATGGTGAGTAATCTTTGGGATTAAACTTTAAAACTTTGAGATAATAAGTAGCACTTAGTCAATCAGGCTCAGCTCTTCCTTTGCTCTTAAGGTACCTTAAAGCCACAAGATAATCCATCAACGTTTCAAACACCTGTTGTAACAACTAAAACATAATTTTTAACTTCGCCTTGTTTTCCATGGAATTATAATCGCGATGGGATCTAATCTGGTTTTCCAATCAATATAGTGTTGGAGTGAGAAATAACTTGAATTCCAAAAACATCGCGAACAATCTAACAATGCATGGAAATGACATTACCTTGAAGACAATAACAGAAGATCGGCAGGAAAGAAATTCCCATTTAAGACTTTGACTATATCACCAACATGAACCTAAAATATGCAAAAATTGCATCAATAACAAACAACATTTAATTGGTACTATTCTTCAAGCTTTCAGTTGCAAAACGACTACAGAAGAATCACTCATCTTCAAATTGCAATCTGTCGAGTCTCCAAACAACCAATTCTGAACGGAATGGCAGTATGAAGTTACAAGAATAAATATATAACAATGAAACTAGAACTAGAGAGAACAATACTTCAAGTAAAAAGCGAAGAGACCAGCAATTCATGAAACTATCGAAAACATAAGAGGAGAAGATGAAGATGCAATATCGTTCATTAAAGAGTAAAGGGCAAACGTGCCTGCTTTTCACAATGAGAGACAGGCGCATTCTAATCTTGGCTAATACAAGCAGAAGAATAAATAAACTTACGTCACGCCATCGAACGTTATGCGTTTCACCATTTCGAAACACTGCAATAAATATTAAGCGAATGAATCCAGTGGCCGTGTATCTTGTTACGATAAAACAAAAAGTGCGATATGACCAGAGTAATATCCTAAAAGAGTTCTCGATAATCTACTATTGCTATCCCCGTTCTTTAGTCATATGTGTACATCTACTTACATCTAAAGAATGGCCTAACTAAACATAAGTGTTACAAACAAGTGCTTCATACAACTGTCGCGCATACCTTGAACCATACGCCTATTGGTGATGTCATCAGCTCTATGTCTTTTCTATAAACAAAAAATTAATATTGTTTTAAACTAGAGCAAGCACCAACACTTCTTCAAATTGCTCACCCTATGTGTCTTAAGAAGATATACATGTGACAGTGAAGGCAGAAGTATATCGAAGAGAGAGACAGAAAGAGCGAGAACAAGATAGAGTTCCCCGCTTTACTCTTTCGAATATTTCATTTATCTCAATTTCGATGGGCTTTCTTTCTCTAATTAAACGAAACAAGTCTGGGGCATAATTTTGGCATAAACAGAACAACTCCCCGCTTAATCGCTGCAAAGAAATCAACAGTGCTACCATCTTCTTGATAAAAACAGAGCAGCCAAGAAAGTACAAAACTTTGAATTATAGCACATTCATGCTTAACAGGCGAAAAATACGTACAAAGTCCTCTATGATCTCCTTTATCGCTGAACAACTCAAAACAAACAATAACGGAACTGCAGTTGTGTATCTTCCGGTTGGAGACACGTTTGGTATTTGCTGCAAATGAAGAAGCACGTATCAATACTTTACGCTAAATGTTTAATATACATTTTCCCTATATCAAAAATGATTCTAACGTTGGTTCTTTTGTTTAAGAAACAAAACTTAAGAAACAAAACCCTGAGACAACCAATCTTTCTAGGACATTTACACGAAAGAGTTCTTGTTTCATAACTGGCTTATTACATTCTATTTCATTTTAATTTTTTCTTCATTTGCTCCATATCTAAAGTTGGCAATTACAATAGTAATTCTACAAAAGCTCTCCATAAATTTTGATAATTTCTTCTCATAACAATGTTGACACCTCATTGCAGAGTCACTTTGAAGAGCATCAAATTTATCTAAACAAATTGGTTGCGCTGTGAAGAATCTCTTCATTTTGGTTGGAAATTCATACGCATTCTTCTTCATTTATCAACAAATACAATTGGTTTTCAAGGCATGCCAAGGTCAAACATGCACGCTTTGAGTACTAGAGATGCCAGACCAAATGTCTCCTTGTGACAAGACCAGCGGGCATCTGTCAAAATGTTGTCAAAAAAGATATGCCTATGAAATTTGACAATAGCACAACTAAATGAATAATTCAGGCCATAATTCTTCAAAATGAATTTATATTCAACACACTTTCATGAATTATTGAAGATGCTAAGAATGTAAAAAACAATTCGATAAATAAATCGAGATATGTGGAGTCGAAAAACCAGCAAATTCTTCATTACCGAAGTATGATTCATATAGTGAATATAGGCTTGATGGTCAACGTTTAAAAGCTTTTGGGCTAATTCTTAACAAAACGACTTTGTGCTGTATTTCATTTACGACTGCCGTAGCCGTGCTGGATCAAAGGCTACGAAACAGGGGTTGGTTAGAAAACTCCGGGCTACCATTCAATATTTTTGAAGTAAAGGTGGGAGAAAATAAATGACAAGACTGGGACTCGAACTCTCGACTTTCGATTTTGTACGTCAGATGCTCCACCACTAAGTAGGCATCAGCTATGCTGAATGGGCAACCATCTATTAGTAACAGAAATGTATGTATGTATGTAAGCATACGACGTACACAACTTTGCGGGTCGCAATTTCGAATTCCGCTCGGGCCATTCAATTTCTCTCACGTTCACCTTAAAATTTTTCCAAATCCATTTATATTCAACTGGTTTTCAATTATTTCTTGTAAATGCAGCGGACAAATATATAATAATAATAATATTACTTGAGGAAAACGTTTTCATCAATTAATAAAAGTTCTAAGGGCAGTGTCACAAGTATTGAAGCTTCTCTGATTTGTACATACAATTCAGCATTACTCTTTCATTCTAATCGCTAACTAGAGAATGTCTATAAACCAATTGATCAATATTGGATGTTTTACTTACTTGCAACAGTGCTATCAATAGAAAAAAAATATTTGAATATCGACTAAACTGCTCCAGCAAAAATTTCGGTAGGAAGGTGATGAAGTTGTATTTTGCCGTACTGCAAAAGAGAAATCAAGAATCGTGTCCTTTTCACATGAAGACAACAAAACAAGCTAGAATTTCAAGAATAGCTTATCATCTTTCATGCAGGTCTATTGTTTCCATATCTATGTATCGGATTAGCAAAGTACCGTGTAACAAAGGGGCCGTGCTTTTATCCAGTACCGTGTAACTGAAACCTAAAAAGCCCATACTTTAAACAATGAACTTTAAAATGAAGAAACGGAACATTTTTCAAAACTTAAGTAATGGCCTGAATATCATGAATAATGAGGTAGATTGAGAATATTTACAATAACATTTCAGATAATAATCTTGGAATATTTAATTAAGCTACCTTGTACTAACACACACACACACACACACACACACACACACACACACACACACACACACACACACACACACACACACACACACATACATACATACATACATACACACACATACATACACACACACGCACGTACGTATATAAGCGCGCAAGCACACACCAACGCTATTGTGTACGCACACACAAACACACGCACGCACACATGCCCTAAACTATACTTAACTGATTTTTCCAGCAAACCTGATCTTATTATTTGAGAATTGTTGCTCTTGCGGTCCATTGGCGATGATTGTTCTCTCCGGCCTATTACTGTCAGTTTCATCAGACAGGCTGCCATAACTCTCTAAAAAATAGAGGTGAACAAGTAAGTTGAGTTAATTTGGTGCCAAAAAAGGAAAAATGAACAAAACACAGAAGCTATGGGAGTGTGGGTAATCATTTAGAGCTGCAAAGACGAAATCCGGATGCGTTGGGTAACTTCACAGACTACAACTTGATCTAATCATCGGAGGATGGCACCCTGTGTGGGACAAGAAACAAAGATGACCTAGCCGTACAGTAATAGCAGCTGTACGCTCAGTGACTCAATTTCTATATTGAAACTGGTGCTCACTAATCGAACTAAATCATACGTCTAAGAACTATGAGGAAGTGTCTTCAATATATACAGCAAATCGTGGAATTTTCACATAAAACATTTGAATCAATTGCGCTGTAAGCCACTTCAATTGCTGATCAAGAAATGTAAAATCTGCCGAAAACTTTCATCTCTCATTAGAAGATTGCTTACACCTTCTTGAAAAGCTTCAATTCCAACTAAGAAAGTTATTTTTTATTGCAAGAGCTATGTACTATTGTATTCATGCCTTTGATGAGAGCAATTTGAGACGACGTTTATATCAAAGGATGTCATAAACACTCCCTGTTCATTCAACGTTTTTCCTTTAAGCTCAATATGCATCGCAGTCTCAGCGTATGAAAGATAATAAAGGAACTCAATCTCTAATCAGCAGTAAAGCTGTTGTTTTATCTATGAAGCGTTGTGTATAGAATCACAATTCGAAGCAATAAGATAGCACTTGACTGAATTCCCCAGCTGATATCTTCGCATACACGGCTTCAAACGTGGCAATACTCAAATCATAATAGCGAAAAAATCTGACAAAGACTCAGAGTTGTATTGTTTAATCATGGAATTTATCTCAACTTCAGCAGATATCTCCTGCTTAATTGTGGAGTTAACCTGAACAGCTGCATTTGCTCGCACAAAACAAGGTAGACAAAAGGTACCAGAATAACTCAAAGCGTTCACGAAAAATATTGAGTCAAATATAATGTGAATTCGCACGTCTTTGAAGTATACGGTAATGCTGTTTAACTCTTGTTAAGAAGTTATTTCCAAGCTTTTTTAAAAAACCATCTACCGGCTCTCACAAACTGTATAATGAAGACTGCACAGAAAGTATCAAGCAAACTCTAGGTACCTATACTCTCAGTTACCTCCGAGGCCCTAAATGTTGCAGCGGCATTGAATTTCCACTTGCTGTAGCGTACCGAAGAGCTCTTCAGTGGAGGGGGGTATAGTAAAGTAAAGGGGGTTTAGTAAAGTAAAGGGGGTTTAGTAAAGTAATTTAATGACAGACTTGATAAATGCACCCAAATTACCGACAAGCCATAAACATTGTAGCAACTTTTACCGACAATTCAAAGGTTTACCGACAATTCAAAGGTTTACCGACAGTATGACACCCGCACAGCCCTATTTCGGAATTTCCCTTTCTATTGTGAATGCAAATTTTTCCAAAATAAATTTAGCCAACCGCCATGTTATAAGGGCTCTGCACTGATTGAGAAAGTAGAACATGGTTCTAGGTTCCAAATGCCTGCTTGATGTTACCGATGAATCGAAAACATCACAAGGAATTGCTAACATCAATAAAGCGAACAGTTATTTAGTCTCTTATAGCGTTTCTAAGAAACATCTGAAGTTCACTAACTCTAAACATTGAAACTGTAGCGTTTGTAAAACTGTACGTGCGCCTCCGTAAAAAGTTGGCCTTAATTGGCTTTTGTTTTAGCTATTGCAAACAGCGAACTCAAAGTCAAAAAAGCATAGCCGACAAATGTTTCGTTGTTTGAGAGCTCTAATCAAGTCTATTTTCTCCCAACATAATTGACAAATCATCCTGCATGATGATTGGTCAATTAGGTTGGGATAAAACAGACCAGATCAGAGCTCTCGAGCATTTGGCGGCTATGCTGATCAAAGAAGTAATAATAAATATGAGAACACTTCATGATTGCTACGTACATTGCAGCTCAATCGATAACCGATCGCAGGACATTGGGGTTATATGGCAAGCAAATTTAATTCAAGTGGTTACGAAACTCACCTTAGCTGGCTTAGATTAAATGGAAATAATACATCAACAAACGAGAATTGAACTGTTTCTATTTTATCGGCTGAAAGTGTTCTAAAGCTATCTCAAATACAATCAAGAATCTGAGCTTTTATTCCAACCATCCACATGCTATTCTGAAGAATTTATTCATTACATGTACGAGGCAAGAAACAATTCCAGTCTGATTTACATACTCAATTACCAGGCGCTGCGAACTTGTATATGAGAAAACAAAAGAGATGTCTAAAGAATTCTTATCATCGTAAATATGAAAGGAAAAGTAATTGGTATTAAGACATTAAAAACTGAACCGAATAGTCCATAACTAGGATAGTAAACAATGATTAAAGCTGGAAACATGAGATCCCAGTACAAATCCTAATTGCAAAATAAGCCTGTAGTGCAGCACAGAAAACCGAACAAAATCATTGTAAATGCTCCTTGTCAGGGCGAAATCCTCATAGTAGCTACAGAAATGCTCATTTCTATTAAATCTTCTCGCCAAAATCCCCATACGATAGAAAGCGTTTTATAGAAACATGAACTGCTTCGCAAAGAGCAAGCATAACCAAAATCTACTGAGAGCTATTTCAGAGCATTTCGATTATCTATTAAGAACCTTTTCTATTCTGTAACATAAAGACATTTTTCAGAAATATCAACAACAGACTGGGCATTCAGCTAAGCCCTATTGAAATTTTCGGCTTCTTGCTAAAATTCTCCCGTACTGAACAAGCGTATTAAAAAATTGTGGTTAACATGACATCTTCTTTCTTGTTCTCCTAATGCGACCAGAATTTCGTAATACCATACAAAGACAGACCTCTGTAGAGAAACTATACGCGTGTTTCCTACACTACGAATATTTCTCAGAGCTAAGTAAACAACACAGCAACACTAAATACTGCATATTTCGTTGATTTCCCATCGGGTTTCTACATACGATGAAATAAACCAAAATTAATTCATTTTCTGACAGAATTTACTAATAGTTTCAAACTAGAGTGTATTTCAGAGAAGTAACAGCCACCAAAATTGGCTTTTCTTTCACAGGCAGAATACACGTGATTTTAGATCAGGCACTAATGCTAATTAACTGCAGCTGAATTGCATGTTACTTTACACTACGGAATCATTGCATTCAATTGCCAACAGAATATGTACTATCCGTCGAATTTTCACTCAGAACTTCCGTTTCTACATACGTATTCTAACGTTGATAAACTAGTTTTCCATTTTCCAAGTTAAGATGATTAAAATTGATGGAGGCAAACTGTCATTCATAAAACCTACAAATATGGTAAACATTGGATTAGAGTGGGCTTAAAAGGATGGAAATCCACTGCTCACGAAAAAATTGAAACTAATTTAATAAAATATTGAAATTTCATGAAACTTTGTGACAATAAGTTGCTGATGATATGATAAGGTAGAGTCATCGTGACCCGGAAAATCAACTATGGAAAAGCTGTGGAGATGAGAGAAGTAGGGGCATAACTAATGAAATAGGGTTATTCATATGTGATAGGAGGCAATCTAACGAGTGAAACGTCGTTCTGCTATAACGAGCTGCTTTACAAGGAATCAACAAGTAGAAGGCCAATAAATACGAAGAACTGTAACCACTAGCAACAAAGTCCCTCAGGACACTTTCAGTTTCGAACAATTCTATCATTACAAACAAACGAGAATGAAGAAGTTAAAGTCGCATAAACTGTGTGTGTGAGTGTGTATGAGTGTGTGTGAGTGTGTGTGAGTGTGTGTGAGTGTGTGTGAGTGTGCGTGAGTGTGTGTGAGTGTGTGTGTGTGTGTGTGTGTGTGTGAGTGTGTGTGTGTGTGTGTGTGTGAGTGTGTGTGTGTGTGTGTGTGAGTGTGTGTGTGTGTGTGTGTGTGAGAGTAATTCTTGTAGTAAGTTATTTATAGTAAAATTTCCGTTGAAACTAGTAGTATCTATAGTACCCTGCCTGTCTTAATACTGAAGGTTTATCACATCTATAGCACTAAACGTGAAGTTAGGGTTAAGGAACTTTCAGAACAAGGCCTTGTGCTAGATTCCTTATAAAAATGGCAAAAGTGTACCGTCTGTGTGCCAAAATGTATCAGAAATAAAAATGCAGTTTTTTGTATTCAATATAAAACTTTACAATTATAGGCTATTTGCTACAGTGCATACAATCTACCTGACTACACTATAAGGATGACACAATGGAGTGCAAGATGCCATGACAACTCCGCAGCCATTCACATAAACAACACGTAGCAAAACATAATTAAAAACACAGAAACACAAATCCATATGAATACACATAAATAACTTTTACAAACAAATAGTTAGGTTTGTTGCATACTGTACGCCAGACTAACATAGGGCAATCAGGTCCTTCAAAGTGCAGTTCACATAGAACGCGAAGCATATTCAAATGGAACAAGTTAGAATCTAGCAAAGAAACTCTTAGATACTAAATAAATAAAATAAATAAATAATTAATAAATAAATCAAATAATCAAATAATTTACTTGCAACGATAAGGGGAGGCAAAGATTGATTTACCACAAATAAGTGCTTTTCAACTTTCAAATTAAAACTTACATAAGAACCAAGTTGCCACTAAAGGTAAAGGTTAGTCCCGTATAAGTTTCCTGCTA
This sequence comes from Mastigias papua, assembly GCA_964019165.1. Lineage (NCBI taxonomy): Eukaryota > Metazoa > Cnidaria > Scyphozoa > Rhizostomeae > Mastigiidae > Mastigias > Mastigias papua. The sequence goes on from OZ025267.1 coordinate 21,977,920, forward strand.
GAGAGGACACTTATCCTGAGCCGTCGGCATAGTGAGGTAGGGTGGCCAGTTCCTTTCCAAGCCGTCTTCAACCTCCCAAGTGTTGCCACCAGGTACCCATTTGCTGCTGGGTGGAAAGTGAGCGAGCATCCCAACTATGGTCCGAGGGATCGGCTCGAGCCATCGATATTCCGCTCAACAGTCAAGCGCTCTAGCCATATGGCCATTTGCCCATAACTTCCCACTAGAGTGGGCTTATATTCTTAGCTCTCGTACTACCCGGAGAGTCTTCTTTTAGAAATTCCAATATATATATATATATATATAAATATATATATATATATATATATATATATATATATATATATATATATATATATATATATATATATATATATATATATATATATATATATATAATATATATATATTTATATACATACGTTAAACAACATTGCACAATATCAGGGGCGGCGGAGCAATATTTTTTGTGGGGGACTCAAGAAGACAGCTAAAACCACAGGGAAATAGAGGATGTTAAAACGGGGACTTAGTACATTTGCGAGAAAAAATGGAGGGGCTACAGCTCCCCAGTCCTTCCCCTGACTTCGCCCTCCATGAATATAGCTTCCTCCATTCTAATACTCAAATCAACTTAAAAAGAAAAAATTCTGTGATTTGCATTTAATCTTTTATTGTAAATTTTACACAGAACACTGGAATTTAAACTTTTAGAATGAATGAAATTAGAATCAAAGGAACTAAAGCGGGAGTGTTAAAGACTTTGAAGGAATCATCCATATAGTAAACATCTGAGTTACGGACTAAAACCCGCTCATTTTTCAGCACTTATTCTCTGCTTCAGTTGACAGGCTGAGATTTACAGAATTAACAATACCCAAAACAAATAATTACATTCAATAGTGCGGCATTAAAAAGAAATTGTGGGGCTAATGCCAAAAGCCGTAAAATCATTGCTTTCATTAAATACCAATGAATAGAAACAACGAGTAAGGAAAAATTATAGGAGATCTTCCCAAAGCATTGCAATACAGTTAGTACTATTGATGACGATCGTTGCCAAGAAGAAAAATAGGAATATCAAAATCCAAGAACATATTCTAACAGATTTGAAAGATGTGTTCAAAATAACTTACGAAAATCGATGATCAAAAGTTTGTGAAGAAATGAAATGAATTTTTCAAAGAGACAAGGGTCCTTTTAAGCTTAATATATATTAACATGACCAAACTTTAATACCCCATTTCAACAATTACATGATATTAATGCCTTTTATGAGATTCAATATGAAAAAGTGCGTTGATATCTACAGTCTTCATCACAGAACATGCAAGAAAAGTTGAGAGCAAACTTTTTCATTGCAACGACGAAGATGTCGTGACGACAAGACATTCATATAGCAGTAAATGAGCGATTGCGGTAAGATTAAAGGATATCCACGAACTGGCTAATGACAGATATGACCTTACTTACCAGAAGCAGACGATTGAAGTGTAAATTTAAGTCTTTCAAAGTACCACAGCAAAACATATTGACAAAATACACTTTTGATGAATTGGCGTGATTAAGAGGAATAAAAACAGTAAGCTTTACAGAGATTCAATAAAAGAGTAGTAAAAGAATATAATTTACGTTTGTCTCGGATGCTTGGGAAAGCCGCTTTCTCCACACCAGAAAATGCATGTTTAACGAAATTAAACGCCATAACCACCAACAAGTAATTCAAGATTACTTTAAATAATGCCAAATCAATATGAAGCCTAGCACTGTCATGTTTTGTGAGCAAAGGTGGCCTCGACGAATGATTTGTAACGAGAGTGTCAATGTAATACGAAGTGCAATAATACAGTAGTGATGTCTGTGTACATCGTGGATGAATTCTGATTCTGTCTACCAGTGCAGAGTTAAAGCAAAGCAGGTGAATTACACGTACTGTAGTAGAAGAATCGGCCAGCGACACACCTGCGCTCAATACTGATGCAAATTGCTTGAACTACTTATATGTACAATGATCGAATCAATTGACATAATGAAGAAAAGAGCAGGGAGCGCAGTATCTTCAGATTTAGCAGGTGCCCTTATCTAATGAACGAAATACGATTGCTTGCATATGAAGACAACAAAAGCAAATTCAACACGAACCTGATAGGCCTGTTAGGGATATGAAAATTCACGTCCGTCCCTCATGACTTATCCATTTGGCAAAAAGACAGCTATTCTACAGTTCAAAACCAGGGCAAAAGCTCATGGACACAAGACAGAAGAAAACGCTGCCATTGCCTCAGTCGACTTGAAACAGGCAAGCAAGTGCAGGCATGAGGGTTGGAAAAATAATTTGAAAGAAAAAATTTGAGCGAAATAATCTAGCACAAATGGCATAAAAATCACAATAGGACCCTAAATTAACAATGAATTTGGGCCCTTAGTTAGAACACTCGTAAAAGGAAGCCAACCCGCAAAGCAGTTAACTCATTACAACCAGTGGTGGCGGACGCTAGGACAGCGAGGAGGCGGTCGACCCACGATAACACCAAAGAAAAATGGAACATGCCTCTGATTACAATGTCACTGATTTTAACCTTACAGATTAGCACCTCTTTGACGTATATACAATCCATTTATCTAGACAAAATTGAACAAAACGAAAGATATCAGCTGAACCTTACACTCAGGGGCCCTTTTCAAGACATAGAAAGAAGAATTGCAATCTAACAAAAATAAGATACTATTGACATGCCAAACAGAGAACTCAGCCACAAGTCCTGGTGATAGTAATACTTCTACATTTAAATATCTGAATTCCTATAACGTCCAACCACTGTGAGACTATGTACTACAAACACATATCAGTTCCATGACCTGTCAAGATGGTATGCTTCTCATACACCGTAATGTTCTAGAACGTTTATAGTAGCACCAACCAGCAATGTGAAAACTAGTGCTCCTCAGATATCATTAAAAAAGAGAATTAACGAGTCAGGCTGAAACCTGGATAGATAACAATTGTAACAAAAGGTGACAAAGGGGTAAGACGAAGGGTTGCATTTAAGTCTGATGACTGGCCCCTGTACAACATATCGATGGGCCTTTCTGCAGACATTAACTAAAGCAAAAGACTGAGTCTAACAGTATTTTACAGGACTTCTGAAGGTTTGCTCAGGACCCCCTACTTTTGAAAACAAGAGGGAGCCTCTGGGCCTGCGCCCAAATGGCCCATTGGTGAATGCGGCCCAGATGAAACCCCAAGAAACACTGGGAAAATGTGGTGCCAAATATTGATTTTCTTGTGACATATTAGTTTCCACATGCAAACCTCTCAAGTTCTAAATAAAAAAGAACCACAAGACTTATAATAAAAATGACAAAGACAACCTATAAACAAAACTATAATTTGAAATTCCAATCAGAAGAGCAGATAAGAAACTAATATGGTTTAGAATGACCATCTGATGCTATTAAAAGGATACAAAAATCAAAGCATGATCAGCTCATGTGCTCAAACAACAGCCAGTTCAACATAGCTGCCAAATGTTCAAGAGCCTGATCAGATCTAATTTCTCTTGACCTAGCTGACCAGTCATCATAAAGGATTCTCACCACATGTGCATTTCACAGCTATATTCAGGGCCATTCTGCATGCTGATTGGCCAATTAGGTTGGGAGAAAACATACCTGATCAGAGTTCTCAAACATTTGACAGCTATTGTAGCCACTGCCAATTACTTCAAGCCTATTGCACACTGTTTGACAAATACCATATTGACAATAACTAGGCAATAACAGATAATGGCTCTTAGCTAAAAGTTTCCAAAAAAGTACCATCAAGATCTTGATTAGCTGTAAACTGGCTACAACTAGGCATGAAATAACATTTGTTCTATCTAGGAACATAAGGCATTCCTCAAAATTGCACTGGATGTTGGACTTGTTAGTTACTGTTAAAATCCCCTCATCAAATTCATACCATTGCCAACTCAACTTGACATTTGTATAGGAATGAAGGAATGTTACATCCAACATGACAAAACAGAATCCCTTTGGCAACAGAAAAACTTTGTTATGTATAATACAGGGATAAGGTCTGGCATGAGACTGTCCTATAGGAAAGATTTATGCAATAGCTTGATAAAACACAAATACTTGTTCTTGACAACAACTCTTGCCATACAGAATGGCTAATTCAGAGGTATTTGTGAGGGAGCCCAAAAACCATGGTAATGAAACTTACTTATCACTATGTGGGCATAGCCTCTTTCTCTAAATTAATAGCAAAAAGGAAACATATCATCAAGAAAACAGAAAACTGTCCTAAAAATAAATATTTAATTCTAAAATGTACCTACTAGCTGTCAATAGCACTGCAGCATTCTTGAATTAGTACCATATTAAATGAAGTTGCATTACCAACCTAAATTGAGGCGACTTGCATAACTAATTCAAGAGTAAAAGCTTCTCAGATTAAAAGATGTCTTTCTAGAAAAGAAATCTTATCAACCTGGATGCTGTTGCATTGCACTGTACTGCATTACAAATACACTGCATTACAAATACTCCTAATCTGAGCAGATTTTATGGATATGTGATTAAGGGAGTGTTACCTCTGTGAAGGCAAACCCCGAAGGATTGCTTACCCAGCTAATACAAGATTGAGGAGGCAATCAATGAAGACTTGGTTAACACACTAAAGGATGCACACTTTATATTCTATAAGAATATCAAGGTTCAAAACCATTGAAATTTAAGAATAATTTATGAATAATTTGAGGCTTAGATTTTCTACTTATATTTGAGTTTTCATTAGAAAACAACACAAATGTGAGCATTGCTTATTGGGTCTCAGAGTCATTGCATAATTATGCGACTCAGCAACTCTTTGGAGAGTGTCAGTTACAAACTTTTCATGATAAGAATATGAGTAGCAATGCTCAAAATCCCTAAAATTTAAGAATAATTTAAGAATATTCTTAGGCTCAAAATAAAAAAATTAAGAATATTGAGGCTTAGAGAAAAATGAGATATTCTTGTAAAAAAGTGTGTATACCTACATGGAAAAACTTTTCAGATCTTACATTATAAGAAAAACAAAACATGCTATATTCTGAAAATTGGGGGTGTTTGAATTACCAAAGTAGACACATACTTATGGTATGCCCAAGGTAAGTATTCAATCTCCCTTAGGAACTGGACATCTCATTCTACTGCAAGATATAATCTGCACTGCACCCCCAGTTAGCAGGTCCATGTGTTTGTTTATTGACACGTTTGACTAAGTGTAGCAGAAAGCCTTGTCGAATTTCCATTCTACTGCACATAACTCTATGATTCCTATTTTGATGAATAGAACTCTGTATAAATTGTCAAGTGAAGGTCTAAGCTGCAGATACCTGAGCAACAAAATAGCATACACTTTCCAAAACAAACTGATCAACAAGCTAAGCAGCTTTTTGGACCAACACATCTACCAAAAGTATATAACATACCGATGTTCAATCCAAGACTTGCAGTCAAGCGTCTTCGAGCTTCCTTCATTTCAAACCAAATACCTTTGCTTCCCATATCATTTGTCATCCCTCCCAAATCCAAAGAACGTTATTGTGCTACAGCCACACCTCTTCAATTTCAAACTCACAGCGTTTTATTATCTCACAGCGACGGCATTGAATTCCAAGACGAGTAGTAGCCCTTAACTACTTCTTCCACAGTCAAGCTCAAAAGTAGGCTCGAATCAAACAAGGACTCTTTGACATTGCAAATAGTTTCGTTTTGAACCCTGGCTGTATACAAATCAGGCGGATGTGATCTAGGCCACAGTTGATTGATATGTGCAATAACTAAACAGACCGCAACAGTTAACTCCAGGAAAGTAAACTTAAGAAGTCACTGAATCGCCTCCGTAGCCACTACCAAGGTGCACTATGACCAGACCTGTCCTCCTTTGGCCTCATGTGTCAAACTCGCTTGTTTTCAGTAGATACTAGCAGCACCATTCCACTGTAAAAAGTCGCACTGCTTAGACGCCTTGCAATGTAACTTCAGGTATTGACATTGGTATTGATAAGGTGGTGCGTTTTGTACAAAAGCGAGGCTGGCAGTGTCAATTGTCAATAAGCTGGGGGAAAGTGAAATGTGGGCACTTTGGCACAATGATTGGCACTTATAAATTGACATTCAGCTCAGTATTGCTACTGTATTTTGCTCTAGTTTGACAATTAATGTATAACCCCTCAAGCTCGAGGTTATCAAATATGAAAGCTGTGTGAAGGGACTGAAATATTTTGAAACGAATAATCAATTTCAAGTGACCAATAAGCAATACTTGTTCCAGTCTACAACATCGAGAATGTGAGGGGAAGCAGTGCCGTTCCCAGAGAAGAGAATGTGGTCTAGACCCCCACGTTTCCAAAACATGGTCCACGAAATCTTTGCAAAAAAGTTGCTAAATTACAGGGGGGAGGTAAGTATTGTACTGTAACGTTTACCATAGCTAATGTAAATGAAATGTTAAAGGAAAATATATCAAAAGGGTGTTTCCTTACATTTGCGAGAGTTTTAAGGGCGTGCTCCCTAAACAATGTTCCCCCTACACCCACCTCTCCACTTCTACACCACTGTTCTACTCTCCTGGACAAGATTCTGAGGGGAAGCATATGTGAAGGCTACTTTTGGGCAAAACCTGCTCAGAGTTCGGGTTAGCTATTCTTCAATGCTGCCGTTGAAACAAGTAACCTTGCCCAATGCTCTAGGCATCTTAACCTGTACATATACCCCATTTCTTATATCCATATGTGTAATCCATTAGCTTCACACAAACAAGTCAAGTCACAGTCAGTTTGACAGACGCCATCATTGAATCAACCCCATACCCTGCAATCTTTCCTCCTCTTATTTACGATATATACCGACCGAGATCTTTTCACTGGACTTCCAATACGAGGCAATGTGAAGATCTCCAGATCCCTAAATATAGGACTGAATTTGCAAAAAATGGCTTTCATTATGCAGTTCTCAAATCTTGGAATGACACACCTGCTGAACAGAAGTGTGGCGGCATAGATTGTCTTGGGGGGCCAGGTGAAAGTTGGGGGCTAGGTGACAGTTGGGGGCCAGGTGAAAGTTGGCGCCCCTCTGTAACGAACATAGTAAACATCTTACAGTTTGCATTTCAGGCAAGCAAAAATTTAGAAACTTAGATCTTCTGAAATGACCAGAAGCTCTTATATTTCTACTTATTTTCAGAATATACTGCTGAATTTTTCATTTTAAATCTTCATTTTGCTCCTTCAGTGCCCCTCAAAAGTCATTCTAGGGGACCATGTCCCACCTGGCCCCTATGCTACCACGCCACTGCTGCTGAAATTCATAAACTGCCAACACTAGATCGTTTGAAAAAACAACTTAAAACAAATCTAAAGTGCTGACACTAAAACACAACTCCCTGGAAGAATAATTATAGGAAGATAAGATTTGTAGGTCTTATAATCTTTAATTGTTAGGCTTGATATCAATGCAATCAGATTCTTCATTAGATTTTTGTCTATTTTTGCTTAGATTTTAACTTGCTGAAGGGTAAATTTGTGTATATTATATTTTAAATTGAAAAATTGAAAAATATGGTTTCTGTTGGGATTTTGGCGCCAAGATCTATTCCCGTCCCTTTCATTTGCCCCTCCTGAAAGTTAAAGTACTTTTCCAATATGACTTATATTTATTGTTATCAACACAAAAAGTGGCTTTTCAATACTTTGTTATGACCATATGACGTATTATCAACAATTGACGGGAATTCCAAGGAACATGAAAGGTCAAGTGGTCAAACCTCAGTCATTGTAATCAACATCTCAAAAAACGAAACGTTAGTTGATGCCATGGGCGTAGTAGACCTTTACACATAGGGAGACTGCAAACTGCTTGCCCGAATCATTTATCTGTTGCCTGACAGAATTGCTGTCTAGCTGTATTGAGCTACAGCTATCTTCGGGGAAAACCATTGCTTTTCTGAACAAATTACCCGAATGAAATGGATTACTGCCCAACTGGGGGAAGGATACAACCCCTTGCCTCCTATACTTATGCCTAATACACATTGGAAATTCCGATTTCTATGCAAACCCAGCATATCTCTAGTTTAATTATCATAGCTTTCCTGTGATAATTTAATGCAGTGTAGTGCCTGTCTATTTATGAAGCAATAAACAGGCACGGCAATGCCAAATAAAATGCGGAAGCTACAAACAATAAATTGCTTGATAAAAGCTAGAAATGTCACTGGCTGGCAAAAAGTGCGGGGGATGATGCCCCCAGACCCCCCAGCGACGCCGTGCCGGATGCAATCTTTGAACATACAACAAAGACAATACATACAAAAACCTACAAAACTTGATGGTTGAAATATATAAATCGTTTAATCAACTAAACCCTGAATATATGTGGGAATTCTTTATAAAGAAGGATGTCCCCTATAACCTACGCACCAAGGAAATGTGCAAATTACCCTTAGTGAGTTCCCAACGATATGGAGTCAATTCTCTATCATTTAGGGGGAGTCTGTTATGGAATACCCTGAATGACGAGCTCAAATTAACATCCTCTCTTATAAAATTCAATAAGGGTATAAGTAGCTGGAATGGCAGGAGTTGCACATGTTACATTTGGATATAATGAAGATTTTACTTTTATTTCCTTTATCTTATTCTTTTGTAGAGTAGATAGTTGGTGTAAATTAGTATTTAACTATGGTAAACCAACTGTAAATATGTTTTATGATTATGACTATTATGATTATGATTATGATAACAAACTTGAATATTCTTGCTAAAGAAAGGATTAAAACGGGAATCATGAAAAGCTAAAGAAGGTTAAGTGCTAGGTGAAAAACTCTCTTAGGGTTCCCTCCCTCAGCAGTGCTAGGACAGGGTCTCCCTAGCATTTCTCAGTATTCTCCCAAAGACGAGGAAAGAGGAGGTCACAACAGTGAATGCTGGCTTCCATTGTGTCCACTTAAAACCAGGTGGAGAACCTTTTCCAGTGAGTCTTTGTCACTTGGCAGCCCAGGCAAGTGGGCACCCAAATATCGACTATTTGGTGGCAAATGAAGAAGACAACAGCACAAAGGAAGTAATTGGTAATTCGGAAGAAAACTTTACTTGTGTCAATTTTCTTGTTAGCATTTTGTGACCGAAATAATAGTTTGAAATGAGATAAAAAGCAATGAAAAATGTGGATAGGATACTAATGTGAATAAAATTATGTGGATCGCACAATGTCTTGCACAGTTCTCTTCAGTGGCTCGGAAGTAGCAAGACACTCTCCAAATGCCTACGTATGAATTGTGGCAAAAGGTCATCCACAAGACTATCATCAATGACTTCCTGTCGAAGTCAGAATAGTACAATGCAGTAAACATGGAGAAAAGTTCGCAGAAACTCAAAGCGACAGCCAATTGTTGCGATGGGAGAGCAAGGTTCTCTTTGGTAATGGTCTTCGTTTTGGCACTTGCAAATACGGTTATGCATTTATCTCGCGAGAAAAGATTGATGTCGCTGGATTCTGAGATAAAATCTTTACAGCAGAAAGTTGCACAGCGGCAACTACATAAACCGCACATCCATGTTGCAAAACTAGGCCAGTTAATGAATGAATTAAAGGAAGCTCTTCAGCAAGGTAATGCAGTGAAGTTTGGATAGATTTCTGTTGATGATTCTGTTTCCCTTATTACTATAAGTGAAGAAATTGAGTTTCATTGTAAATGATGTGTAAATGATAAATGGGAAAACAGGACAAAAACACCCATACGCATAGAAGCACAAGCAGAGTATCAAAGCATAATGGTGTCGGCCGTCAGGGATGCTCCACTTGACTATGACAGGGGGCAAAACATTAGTAGGGGGTGGAGCTATGTAAAATATTGGTTGTATGTGCTCCCACAATAGTAGATTTTGGCCTTCGGATTCTTGCTAATGAAAAGTACTCTTGACTAAACATCTGCAAGTGGTCCTATTTCAAAGGGTACCCTTTGCCCCTCCTGACCTTCCTCGACGAAGGCAGGGGGCAGCTTCCTGTCATGCCCCACAAGGGTAGGCGGCCCTTTCGGTTGTAGTTGATAATCATCACACTGGTACTGATGGTTTTCGTGATGCTAGACTGCCAGTGTTGTTACTGCTAGTGGCGTATGGCGCGGCATAGTGACACTACTGTTACTTGTGGTGGTGGTTGTGGTTGGTATGGTTAGGCGGTGTAACTTGATGCATACACTGATTTCTAGTGAAATAAATGCCACTTGATTTAACGTAACTTCATTGTATGTTCAACTTCTTCCAGGTTAATTATTTATGTCTTTTTGTCGTCTTTTATGCAGATGATGAAATTACTGTTCATTACCGACAGAAGCGACATTCCCCAGAAAAACCAGTCAAATCTATATTGGTGAGCTCATTTATCCAATCCCTTCACCTGCTTGAGAGCTACATGCTTAATTGCGGTAGTGGCTCCCATGCTTCAAACATGAGTTTGTTGTGCAAAACTGGCAGACGAGGAAAGCCAGGCCCAAGAGGTCCAAAGGGTGATGCTGGTCGTCTTGGCGCAAGAGGCCCCCCGGGATTGCTCGGTATTGATGGCCAGAAAGGTGAGAAGGGTGACCCTGGACCGAGGGGGTCTCCTGGGCTCTCAGTTGAGAAACCCCAACTCACAGAGAGGCCTTCTAACGTTACAACAAAGGAGAACAGAACGGTTACATTTTTATGCAAAGCGAAAGGGCACCCATTGCCCGAGATGGAATGGAGAATAAATGAGAAAACGGTAAATAGTTCATCTTCTCGGATAAAGATAATAGGAGACTTTGGACTGCAAATCGATAATGTGCATGCTACAGACGCTGGCAGTGTTGAGTGCATTGCTAAGAACATCTTTGGAAATGATGGAGCAGTGGCGAAACTTATTGTTCACAGTAAGTGCTTTCTTTTGTTTTGTTTACTAAATGCAATAAAACATCGATCTTGGCTACAGTATTCTTACAATTGGCTATGCCTATTTGTTTAATCAGTAAGAAAAGCAATCATCAAAATACAGCAACACAAACGAAAACAATTGTAGTGTACTGTGCTATCCAAAGATGGAAAAGAGACAAGGTCATCTGATTCCCCACTTTGGATTGCACCTACAATTGTGGCATTTTATCAAACAACAAAGAAGTAAGTACGAGATGGAAAAAAGAAAGATAGCTTACTATGATAGCAATCAATGAAGAAAAATAAATGCAACTTGTGCATATGCGATCACCCAAGTTAAATTTGCTATTAATTTTCATGCCCATTGCTAGCAAACTCTGTTATTATGCTCTAGAACAAGGGTATGCATCCTACGACCGACGAGCCACAATCGGGTCCACGAAAGGATTTCTTGTGGCACTGAAATAGAGAGCCCAGATGGTCCTATTCTTTGCTGATTTCTGTGTATTGCGGAATTGTTTAGATTTATTGGATTCTTACCAATGCAAGCCTTGCTTAGTTTAGTGTACCTTTGGCCAATTTGACGAACAGATCTAACGAATCTCGCCCACCCTCCTGAAGGTTGCCCACCCCTACTACAGGGTTGTTTTAGGTCACAAGTTACTGTTTTTCTTGGTTATTGCCTTTCCCTTCCTCTGCTACTTTGCAAGTCAACTGTGTCATTAATGGAGTCACCTGTCAACAAACATAATATGGTTTTCAATTATTGGAAGTCATAGTCCCTTACCATAATTCAAATTTTTAGCACAATTCCATATAAAGTTATGTAGAAGGGCGGATAGCTTTAGCTGTTTCCTCATAGTACCTATATAGTAGCACACTATCATAGTACCTATTCATAACTGAAGCAATGAACCCTATACACGGAAGAGAGTGGATACGTTTCCTAAATGCAAAAGTCAACGTTTTTGTGGTTTGCACACTTTAAAATAGTATTTCATGCTTGAAGATTCCAGATTTATTGGTGATGACGTTACTGGGAGTTGAAGTTCTATAGACATACGTTGGCTCGATAATTTGAAGAAATAGGACCTATGAAATATCTATAACCCAAGAAATTATTTTATATTACGGCTGTAATTTTGGTGTCCTTTTTGCATAAAACTATAGCTAAGCCATCCATTTATGTGCACCCGGATCGTGTGTTAGCCGTGGAAGGTGATGAGGTTACAGTGTACTGCAATGCAAGCGGAGTACCAAAGCCAAAAGTGACATGGAAGTCTGTCATAGGAGAAAGCTCCAAAAGTATGATCACGTTGCCAAATGGAAATTTGATTTTACGAAGAGTAAAGAAGATGGACAGTGGGATCTATCGATGCACAGCGACAAATTCTATTGGGTCATCAAGCAAGTCCTCCTTTGTAGTAGTTATGCCAGGTAAGTTGTGATAATTTATCAATGCTAATCATATACCACCTCATTTCCAAAAGGAGGCTGTTGGGGCAGGCCTGTGTTGGAAGTAAGGAACGAGGCAACATGGACCTGACATTCTACCTTTTTTCAATTTCCTTGCCACATTGGTATTCCGTAAGACTTTTTTGCATATGCTGCGATGATGTACAGGTGTAGTCAATGTAATGTTCCTCTATTTGACAATGGAAATCTAGTTCTTTTGAAGAGTTAACCTCCTCTGCGATCCTAATATCAAAATATCACCAAAACTCTGATTGGCTACTTTTCAACGAAGGATATCAATAAAGAATGGAATGAATAAGTTGTAGATGAGAGCTTACAACTTACAAATCCAGAGTTTTGAATGACAACCATGATGCCTTTGCTGTAGGAATCAGAGAGCCTATTTTCTCCCAAACTAATTGACCAACCATCATGCAGGATTCTGACCACACATGCTGAGGCTAGGCCCATTCTGCATGATGATTCGTCAATTAGTTTGGGGGAAAATAGGCCAAACAGGACTCTCAAACATTTAGCGGCTATGCTACGGCAGAGCTCTCTAAGAATCGAACAACTTCAAAAATTTACGTTAACTAGGAATTGGGTAGTATTGTTAAAGTATGACTTTGTTTCTAGGCAATGGAGACAGGAAGAAGTTTACAAACAATGGACGTACTGGAAGGGTTGGGGTAATAGAAAAATATACAATTCCTTCAACTGGATCATACCGAATAAAAGCTGGAGGAGCACGAGGTGGTAAACATGTTACGAACTATGGATCCTATCCAGGTAAATCACATTATCTAAATTAACATGAGAGATAATGAAAAACAGCTGCTACTACAAAGCGAGGGAATAGGAGGAGAAATGATAATAGATAAAAGGCGCACTTTGAGCTACAGAGGGAGGACATATGATATACGTTCTGTAGCACAATCATTAACAAGTTAGAATGAAAGGCATATCTTTTTTCTGCTGCAGTTTAGTGTTCATTATCTTATCTCTTAGGCCATTGGTTTGGTTACAAATATTCCGTGTCATTTTTCCTCTTTGAATACCTTTGCATTCCCCATTTCCCTTCCCCACTAGTATGCATGGATCTCTGAAAATATTCTCTCATCATAGGAACATTTTACGGTGGTCGAGGTGCAACAATGCAAGGTGATTTCTACTTTTCTGCTGGTCATGTCCTTAATATTGTTGTTGGTCATCGTGGTGGCGATTCTGTGGAGGTGAAGGACGGACAGTCGACTACAGCTACTGCTGCTTCATTAGGTTTGTCCATAGAAGATAATGCAGGAACAGGGGGAGGAGGAGGATCGTTTGTGTATTCAAGTTCAGGTGTGTTATACATTGCAGCTGGAGGTGGAGGTGGTGCATCAGCTGGTTGGAATGGTGTTGATGGACAATCTGGAACAAGTGGAACTGCTGCTGTTGGCAAAAGCTCTACATTAGGTGCAGGAGGGACATCAGGACAAGCTGGACAGTGTTGTAATACAGGAAGTTACCATGGAGGTGTAGGTGCCGGTTGGAATAGTACAGGGAAAGAGCGTGAAGGGACTTCACATGGAGAAAGAGGAGGAGGTAAATCTGAAAAATGGATTGGAGGTAGAGCTGGCACTATGAATTCAGGAAATAATGGTGGTCCTGCTCCTGGTGCTGTTGGAGGTTTTGGAGGTGGTGGTGGTGGCGCTGAAGATAATGGTGCATCTGGTGGTGGTGGAGGTTATTCTGGTGGTGGAAGCGGAGGATATTCAAATGCTGCTGGAGGTGGAGGGGGCTCATATTGTGGAGGAAGTAGTTGCAGTGGAGTCACAGGTGGGAATACTGGAAGTGAATATGGATTTGTGATTATATCAAAGATATTTTGAATGTCCATGTCCATGTCATGACTTACATAATACGTTATATTGTAAGTCGTAATACTGCATGTACCTGCAGGCTCTTTCCTACTCTTCATCAACTGGAGACATTTTTGATCGTAGCATAACTGTCTAGAAATTATCATAGTTCTCTCTAAGGTTTTCATAAATGGATTATTTGTATGTATTATATTATACCTTTCATTTTATCTGTTGTTTCACGATGCATGATATGAACTCTTGTTTTCTCCATGCCAGCAGGCCAGACCAGGGCTGTTTATTCGTTTGTCGAACATTCTTCATTCGTCAAAACAGTGACAACGCAATTCCTAGTTTTGAATTGAATTGCATTTCAACTGTCTTTCTTGGAAAACTCATCGAGTTACGAAGCAGGTTAAGATATGACTTATTCTGCTTCTTGTCAATTGAGCAACTAGAAATTAATGATTCGCTCTCGGCTCCTACATTTTTATTCTACAGTCCACTTCGTATAATGCATATCGGTTTTATCCGGATTTTCTGTATTCCGGACAGGTTGCTAAGTGCAATTAGTTTCCTATTAAAGTATACTAAAATAGGTCTCATTATCCGGATCTCCAAATCCGGATAAATGCATAGACCGGACAACATATTTCGGTCCATTTCGTACACTTTGATAGTATTTATTATTCACCATAATCCGAATCAACGATCCGTCCACTTGATCTTCATAATAGATTTACACTGGCAAAGGCCTATGAGCAGTTTAATGAGGAGGTATAAGCTTTGAAGAGAAAATAAGAACAGTTCATGACACGATTGTCCTTACGTAAAAGTCAAACAGATATTATGAATTTCTTCTCTAGCTCTTAAAATATTGGTTTATTGTTTTTTATAAAGTTTTTTTGAAATGTAAGTAATGAGATACTACGTTTTGTTGAAATATGCAAAAATAAACAAAGGTAGCAGTATTTCACACTACGCAGTACACTATTTTAATGAAGAAACCAGTTTATAAGAAACCTAGTACTAGACGCCTAAAATTTCAAAAACTCGTAGAACTACAAGGAAAGAGCTAAGAAACTTTAGAAATTTCTGTGCCATCTTTCACAGTTTCGGAAACATATTTTTCCTCCACAGAAGTAATGTGTCCACTACAGTATGTTTTATGTGGCTAAAAGCCAAAGCCTTATGGACACTTCAAATGACAATGGTTGTTTTAGCTTTCGCTTTCACTACAATTTCTTTTAGTAAATCAGGAAACTTGTAAGACACTTTTAGAACAAAAATATGGCCAGAAATTAAGGAACTTTTACTATTAGGACTTCATACAAGTCTCTGTTAAAAGTACGTGTATATGTTTTCCAGGCTAACTTGAATATCGACATTCAGGGGTGACCTGATTCCTACCACTCTGTATGCTAAACAGCCCTGGAAGTAACCTCCAAACACCAACAGACATTTTAGAGGGTCATGTGTAAATGAGTAGAATCTCTAAAAAAAGTCTCTCTGCGTAATCCGGATTTTCTGTAATCCAACCAAATCAGACAGTCCCATGTGATCCGAATTATGCAAGGTTGACTGTACTTTAAGTAAACTTCCACGTGCATAGGCACGTAATGATTCAAAAAATAGTTATGCAGCCTCATCTAAGGCACTTGAGGTACAATCAAACCAGATACAAAGATTACATAAAAGACCTTATAAGCTTACAAGTATGCTACAGGTCAATAGAAAAGCACAGGACAGACAAAAGTGGATACAGTTTGCTAAGGATGCCACGACGACAGATTAACCATATGATTTAATAACCGTATAATGATGATGATGATGACGATGATATATATATATATATATATATATATATATATATATATATATATATATATATATATATATATATATATATATATATATATATATATATATATATATATATATATATATATATATATATATATATATATATATATATATATATATATTTATTTATTTATTTATTTATTTATTTACATTCAAAAGCTACAGCCACTAAGAAACTTTTTATCACATAAATAGGATTGAAGAAACAACTTCAACATTTTTAATGAAGACGCAAGTCGAAACGTACGCGAGTCGAAATGTCGAAAGGTTTAAAAATGTTGGAATTTTTTCTTGAATCCTATATATATATGTATATATTCTGCATATGAATATCTATTGATATATATATATATATATATATATATATATATATATATATATATATATATATATATATATATATATATATATATATATATATATATATATATATATATATATATATATATATATATATATATATATATATATATATAAATAGATATTCATATGCAGAACAAAGTCATTTTCAGAACTAGGCAAGACATACAGAAATCTAACCAACTATAATGCATGACAATAATTCTCATACCTGAAAACTGTTCAGAGTTTCGGGATTCATTTGACATTTTCCTTCTTGTAAGGAAAGGGAGCTTGAAAAAATGCTTTCCTTGAGGGTTTGTTTTTCTATTGCATTCATTGTGCCTAACTGACTTTTCCATAGTCTCAAAAATAACCAGCAGTCCTTGTATCGCCTTTGTCACAATATAAATGATTTTCTTCTCTTTTGCTGATTATTCAAGCTGTGTGCAGAGTATCACTAGCACATTTCTTGTCGTACAGATTTTAAAAAGTCCTGGAAAATAAGAATCGTAATAGAAGAACTTGTAAGTCTTCATAAGGTCATATGAAAATAGAACATAATGAGCAGGTCTTCACTCTGATTGCGATAATTTCTACGGAACCGCATGCTCTGGCCGAAAATAATAGCTCCTGCTGAAAGTGAGTTAGCTCTTTTGTGGGTGCATCGAAATTTGTCTTTGAGGAAGTAAAATTTGATGCAAATGATACTATAACTTGATGTAGATTAATAACCATTGGCATAAGGGGGCCTTAAGTTCTGAAGGCTGCAAAATGTCTGCCGGGATTATCGACGGTCCGGGATGGAGGACGCTTCCCAAAGTCGTATTAATTTGCAACTTTTTTCAATAATAGCTGGCATTTTTAGGAATAAATTACCCGAAGGAAATGGATTTCTACCGAAATGGCAGGCGGCAGACCACAGCCCTTGCATCCTGAGCTTATGTTACCAACTACTGCCATTTCCAAATCTGAAGGTAAATTTCTTCTACATACCCCTCACCCAAAATTCCTTCGGCACGCCACTGACTTTGCAAATCTTTTGGTTAACTGAATGCGTTAAGTAAATGGGCTGATACGACTTCAAAGCATCAAATACTTTATAACAAGCTATAACCAGGACTTAGGAAACTAAAGTATGGCGGGTCAGCTGACAGCAAACAAGATTCCAACGTTTCGCGATACGCTGGGAAAGAGCGACTACATGGTGGTCACTTTAAGGCGGTGGTTTTTAATGTTTTGAAAATTGTTTGATCATTCAGGCTTGATTACACCCTAGCTCATTGACTTTCAGTTGACAGTAGAAACTTATAAGAATTTCATTGACTGGTTTAAACCATGGTGGTACAAATGATACTTGATTGATTTTTAGATGTTGGAAAAGAGATTTACCCATTATTTCCACTGAGTGTCTGAATGATTTTTTACAATAAGAAAACATCTGACCCATCATATTAGACCTTCCCCCATACTATTGCTCCTGAACAGCTGGTTCTATAACATGTGTGAACTGGAATATTTCGTTAGATTCTTTAGTGGTATATCCTTTACGCTATTTGAAGCTCTCATTTGGACATCTTACTTTATGATTATCAGGCAAATCAAATTTGAATTTAAGTCTCCAGTTCAAAGTCAGCATTGTGCTTGCGGAGGAACACGACAGAAGTAATCACTAACAATCTTATTGTTTTTCTATACTCTTATTGTTTTTCTTACTTTAAATCACCGCTTTAGGACATTCATGCAAGTTAGAGTACACAATTAAAAGAATTACAACTTTTTATGAGAGGAGTTTTGTGCGTAGATGATAAACTATTTTCGAATGTCGAAATTTCATATCATTTTTCAATCATCTTTTAACGTGTTAGGCCCACTCTCGACTTTATGAGAGTAATAATGCAAGGTGTTGCTTATGTATACGCACACATATATAAATATATGGGAATGCAAATCGCGATCAATATAAGCTCACATAGATTGCACTTTAAAATGCAGATAACGAAGAACGCTGTTTATACTCACCGGAAAATTCTTGAGTTCTCAGCTACGAACTTAAGGTCGGTTTTTGAATTGATTGTTGAATGAAAAGTCGACCATCTGCGGGAAGGATCCAACAAAACATCTGACAATGCAGTACTATTCAAATCCATTGTCCTCAGACTAACTGAGGTCATCTAAGTATGACATATTAATGTGATTATGCATGCTATAATAGTTTTTTTAAACGCTACATGTAAGATATGTGAATATTTCATAGTATTTTGTAGCAAAGTACACTTTCTAGTCATATTAATTGCTATTCAAACACTCTAAAATCTATAATAAACGTGCGAATGTTAGTTGAAAACCTCCCCCGCTACTTATTTTGACACCCTCTTTTATTAATTTTAACAATTTTGAAGTTGCTTTCTAAATCTGCGTACATCATTTGTCCGAACATGCGAATGCAGCGACTGCTTTTAAACTTAGTTAATGTCTTATAGTTTGCTGTTTTTACGTGACGTTAGCACTTGGTAGGAACAGGCATGCCAAGACGCTTATGACCCCCTCATATATGAATATTGGAGTTTTAATTACCCCACCTCCCACTCATCTTAATTTGAACCCCCGACTGTCAATTTCGAAAACTTGTTAGACCCCCATTTATTGTGATCCCCCATTTATTACAGGTTTTAGAGTATAGTATCTATCTGTTTCAATGCTATTTTCAGTGGCGTATTTAGAGGGAAGTCAAGGGAAGTGAAAGCTTCCATAAAGAGCTAAACTGCCATTTTTGTTGGAAAATTTCTTTTCTTATCGGAAAAGTAACACATGGAATGTACCATCCCCTTGCATAGATTTTTCTGTCTCAGTAGCCGACTATTTTGTGAGATTACATTGCGGTTTCATTCCAGTTAAAATCAAAACCTCAGTTTCTTGCCAATAACTTAATACTGATAATGATAAGTCCTTGTCTAACTGTTTTTAAGCAAAGCACATAGCGATTCAATCTTACCCATGGGAAGAGCTGCTGAAGTGGAAATTCGAGGGTCGATTAATGTAGTTCAAAGTATGCTAGCTAGATCAAACTTGTCGAGACGAATATATTTTTTGTCGGTTCATGTCCTAAAAGCAATTGTTCTGCGCTTAAAATGCAAAATATATCAGTTTGTGCTAGGCTGTAAATAGCTGAATAACTTAACGAAGTGAAAAACAATGAAGCATCTCTGATTGCAAATAGGCGTTGCTTCCACGAACAGTTTATTTTAGAGGTAGCTAATCAACCTTGTATAGAGCTTTATAGATTGTTTCGCTGTGCCCCCTAAATGGCATAAGGGAAGTTAGAACATTTAGGTTTTGGACAATCAAGGTATTTATCCATATGCCCATCGCAACAACTCTACAAAGATGCTGCCTTCTTTCAGCTGCCTTTACAATATTCTAACTGCACCGAGGGGTACTTTTTTACTGTTAAAAGCACTATTTTTTACTCAGCTTATCATGCAGTGATATTCCGTTCCATGTAGTTGGTAAGAATATACCACAATATGAAAATTGAGCAATTGGCATCTAGCATATAATAGGATAAAAGTAACAAATATATATATATATATATATATATATAATATACTACAGTAATAAAATAATACAGAGGTAGTCTAGTAAAAGACATCCCTGATGTCGCATTTCCTTAATGTTTACAGTTGACTTAAACAGCGTTAAACATTGCATGCTACCATTATCTGCATGACATGCAGGCATAGGTTAAACGCAAGTGACGTAAGACGTAAACCAAAAATGCTGTAGAGTATTGGTTCATACTACCAAGTTTGAAACTCAACAGACCAGCATACGTTATTCGCAAAGGGAGCTGAGCTCTCCACAAGCCTCTCCTCATCTTCACAAGGGGGACTCAGCCCTGGAGCCCCCTTCACATCACTCCTGATATGCACTGAACCCACTACTATTCGTAACTGTCTTGGATAGCCTGACAGACGACATCTACTGTACTTCGAAACACCTTGGGACAGCACTCACCTTAATGCATCGTACCTTAGACTATCATCTAATTTTCTTATCTCAGAAATGCCCCCTATGTTAAAACCCCCTAAGCATAACTGTGGTTTACTCCTTCATCAAGATTCAAGCTGCATCTGGATTATTCAAATTACTGTAAGAATTTTGCAAATGTCTTTCAGATAATTAGGCCTAAGTGCTCCATCTGGTGTAAAATTAGGTTCTCAAATGTGAGGAAAGACTACGAAGGAATACTGTTTGAGAAAAATGAGGTGAGCATGTGATAGCTTTAGTCAGCACAGGCTGAAAGATTGTACATTAATTAGATCTATGTAAAATTTACGTTACATTTGATTTAACGAAATACCTCTAATACCCGCCAAAAGTCATTGGGAAGCTCGCAAAATATGATAAAAACCAGATTCCTCTTTAACGCTTCTTCCTTGCGCATTACACACACCCCTTCCCCCTCTGAATAGCATTGTTTTGTCTATGAGGCACTTAAACTGTGTTGAAAAATCTCCCAAAACTCAACACTGTTTGGGAGGAGGAAGAGGAAGAAATTTATGTTCAGAAGAAGACAAGTGCTAAGTATCCCATGACTTTTCACGACCATTATAAGGCCTAGTTACATTTCATACTAGAGCAAAGTGAGACAGGAAGTGACGTAATTGGCACTGTATCCGATAACTGGTGAACAAAGTTGTTCCTTATAGAACATTTGATAGTGACTTTGTATCAGATATGTAAAACAACGATTCTCAAATACTACTCAAAACTCAGTATTCACAACCATCTCACTAATGCTTGTCATTAATTACTAGATTTGTTAACATGCAACTGATTATTCAGAGATTGTCACAAATCCATATTCTCTGGCAGTATTCCCACCTGTGACTCCACTGCAACTACTTCCTCCACAATATGAGCCCCCTCCACCTCCAGCAGTATTTGCATGTCCTCCGCTTCCACCACCGGAATAGCCTCCACCACCACCAGATGCACCATTATCTTCAGAGCCACCACCACCACCTCCAAAACCTCCAACAGCACCAGGAGTGGGACCACCATTATTTCCTGAATTCATTCCACCAGTTCTACCTCCAATCCAATTTTCGGATTTACCTCCTCCTCTTTCTCCATGTGAAGTACCAGCGCGTCCTCCGCCAACACTATTCCAACCGGCACCTACACCTCCATGGTAACTTCCTGTATTACAACACTGTCCAGCTTGTCCTGATGTCCCTCCTGCACCTAATGTAGAGCTTTTGCCAACAGCAGCAGCTCCACTTGTTCCAGATTGTCCATTCACACCATTCCAACCAGCTGATGCACCACCACCACCTCCAGCTGCAATGTATAACACACCTGAACTTGAATACACAAACGATCCTCCTCCTCCCCCTGTTCCTGCATTATCTTCTATGGACAAACCTAATGAAGCAGCAGTAGCTGTAGTCGACTGTCCGCCCTTCACCTCCACAGAATTGCCACCACGATGACCAACAACAATATTAAGGACATGACCAGCAGAAAAGTAGAAATCACCTTGCATTGTTGCACCTCGACCTCCATAAAATGTCCCTACGATGAGAAAACATTTTCAGAGATTCATGGTTATAAGTGGGGAAGTGAAAAATACCGTAAATCCTCGAATAAGCCCCTGGAGTCTTATTTGCAAAATGATTTTTTAGGTGGGGGCTTATTCGAGTGGAGGGCTTATTCGGATGTGGGGGCTTATTCGAGGACTTAGGTACACGGAGCTGTTCAACAATGCATCATCGTTTTAACAGTTGATTGAGCAGATATTTCTGCAGCCTCGGTAGTTTGCTTTGTTTTCGAAAGAATTCAATTGAAACGATAAGTTAAGGTAAAGCTAGTACAGTAAAAACCCTCATATAAGAAACTCAGTTTTTCTGATCAGGCTGCTGAGTTTCTTATAAAAATGAGTTTCTTATAAAAATGAGTTTCTTATAAGACGATCAAAATAGCTGGACCAACTGGGAAAAGCGAAAACTCTATGACCGATAATAAATATTGTATCATATTGTATTTTAATTTCTTACTAAAGGCTTTGCATCATACATGTCATGAACCAAACACTCAAGATTAATGACAAAGGGCGCACTATTTACTTTTCACACAAATTTTTAGTCCAAAAATTAGTGCTTATAACAAACTGGAAAAAATTCAGGCTGACCAATTTCCTATAGTTTGGTACATTTCTTTGAAAAAGTCCGCCTGGAGTTTCTTATAAGTACACTTCTTATATGCGGGTTTTTACTGTACTTAGAATCTTGAAGGGATGAACCTTCCGGAATTTCGTTGAATGATTTGAGTCAATAGACGAGACTTATTTACAACGTAGTGCAGTTGAATTGAATTTAATCTTTCTTTACGGGTGTTGAACATTTCAAGATGACTGAATCTGTTTTGCTTATTTTTCGTTCAAGCCATCCCTTGGTTTACCTTGTATTAAAGAAGGACATTTCCTTTGAAGCACTTGTTGCAGGATCAGCATCATAGAATGTAGAATGTGGAATCATTTTACTAAATCAGAGATGTTACTAGAAAGGTGAGATCGCTCTAAAGCAAGAGGAATTTCAATACAACAATTCAGACATTAGTCTCTTATATCAGCAATTTGAAAATGGGAGTAGCTGCTTAATAGCTTGAAAGATTTTCTGAAAGCTGACTGTCTTACGTGTAGAGATAAACAGTATATATGTTAATTGCTGAGGTGCTGGTAGTTCGAATTTTATGCTTTTGTGACAATGAGCTTGTATAAACTGTGAGTTTTCAATGTGGACTGTCAAGATCAGACAGGTCTTTAATTGCAAACTCAACGCAGTGTGCAATTCAATTTTTCATGGAATAAAGCTGTATTGGTGTTATTCTGAAGTTTTATCTTATTCACTTACATAAAAAAATCAAATTTGCACCAATTAGAACTGAGGTTGGTCGACCCTCTTTAATGTTTTCTGCTCCTCTTGTGGCCCCATTAAAAAAATAACATCCCACTCCTGAGATATAGCCCCTAAGATTGTATTGCACAAAATTGCCAATATGAAAGCAGGAGACAGTTATGGTATTACAATTAAACACACATAGCAGTATTTATTACCATAGCATCAATAATCCATATTCCCACTTCATAGCTGTAGAACATTTGGTTCTATATGTATGGTAATGAAAACAGTGGTTGGTAAGCTCACTGATAGCTCACCACTGTTCTGCCTTTCATTCTGTACAAATTAACTGATGTGAGTCATTTTCCCGCCATGCATCGATCACGGCACAACTTACATTAAAACTGTTAGAAGTTTTCTATCAACTATGCCTTTTGCTATTATGCCTTTAGGTAAAATGGCGCACAGCAAAAGATGAGGCTAAAGCTTGATAAAGAGCAATGCTATTAAGTAGCAAAGACGTAAACTTTGCTACAAATCTCCCATTATCACTTAAACTTCTTCTTTTCGAAGTTGGACCATATATAATATTTTTGGAATAATTAGAAATTGTTACAAATATTTAGCTAAAATCAGACTCCAGATAGATAACCAAATGTAATCAAAAAATTAACTGCTGCCCATTTTTGATTGGAGAACAAATAACACATCAAAATATTAAAGCACTTAGAAGATGGTATCTCACAGGTTTTGATACAATACAATTCAAACTTAGATTAAATACCTGGATAAGACCCATAATTTGTTACATGTTTACCACCTCGTGCACCTCCAGCTTTGATCGTATAGGTACCTGTTGTAGGAATTGTGTATTGTTGAATGACTCCACTTCTGCCCGTGTAACCAGCATTTGTGAAAGTTGTCGTAGTGACTAAAGATTGAAAATAAACTGAGATCCAATCTATTTTGGTTAGTTAGCTCGTATGCTAGTAGCAGAATACGTTTCAAAGTCAAACCAATCCATTTTCAAAGCATCTTAAAGAGTGCTTTGAGAAATGTTTTCAACATAAATTATGGCAGAACTGGAAGCCATTTTCCGATTGTGCTTGAAAAAATATCATTCCTTGGCTGATGGAAATGAGAAATTTGGAAATGAGAAGCATTGATCTAGCAACAACATGCAATTAGCAATAGAGATCAAGTAAGGTATATTTATTTTCTTTCAACCATTGCCATGGATCATGATAGCTAAGTGATTGATTAGAAAGCAAAAATAGACATTGACTGCTAATGAAAATTTTCAGAGATGTATCGAATCGATAATCAGTAATCAACGATGGAAGGCCGAACAACGGAACCAATAGTTTAAAAGTGCGATGACTTAGAGTGAAACAATGCTATGGTTGAAAATTCATGACAATTTATCACATCGTATAGAAATGAATGATAGATAACCTCTTGTCTGACAATTGGTCCCGGTGTATCCTGCGGCACAGGAGCAAGTATATCTGTTCACATAATCTGTACATGTTCCACCATTTTGGCATGGAGAGCTGCTACATTCATTTATGTCTGAAATTATAGCAATATATTATTAGCAAAGCTCTTTTTCAACAACATCTAACTTTGAATCCATGTACAGTTCAAACATGCAAGGTGAAAGTACATTTAATTTCAAACCACACAATATCAATTATGCACATACCTGTTTGGCAATTTGTTCCTATGTAGCCTGCAGCACAGGAGCATGTGTATTTGTTCACGTGATCTGTACATGTTCCACCATTTTGGCATGGAGAGCTGCTACATTCATTAATATCTGAAATTACAATGGTCGAATCAGTAGAACTGGGTTCTCGTTGACGATTGTCCACGACAGAAGGACCAATGCCAAGTTAAATAAGGCCCTCGAAAGAGCTTTGCAAATTGCATGCAAAGATATGGGAAATAGTTCTGCTAATAGTTTAAATAAATCACTGATAGTCCATCACCGCAATTTGCAGTTGCTTATGATTGAAATATTCAAAACAAGGAACAACCTCAATCCAACTTTTATGAAGGATATCTTTGCAGAAAAAAGAGCTATTATAGCCTGCGAAATCCAAATCTTTTGCAACTTCCGATAGTAATAACCGCAATATGTGACACAGAAAATATTCAGTGTAGAGGCTGCTCTTTATGGTCCTCACTGCCCAACTTTTTGAAAGACAGTAGCACTTTGCAGCACTTTAAAAGAGAATAAACCAGTGGAATGGTATTTGCTGCAACTGCAGAATGTGCAAAGCTTTTATTAAGGACTTAAGCTATTTAGATTAGTTTATTGTCCTTTTTAATTCATTATAATTATATCCCATCCTTATTTCTAGCATAGTTGGCCTGAATTAGCTTTTTCTCGTTAGCTATCGTAGAAGTCAACTTCAAATAAATCGATGGTGATGATAATGATGATGATGACGCATTCCTGTAACTTATTGACTATCCAACACAGTGGAGTGAAAGCTAGAAGATATCAAATGCAGAATGTTAAAAATGGACATACTTGTCTGACAATTTGTTCCAGTGAAACCTGCAGCACAGGAGCATGTGTATTTGTTCACCTGATCAGTGCATGTTCCACTATTCTGGCATGGAGAGCTGCTACATTCATTGATATCTGAAATTATAGTGACAGAATCAGTAGAATTGGGTTCTCGTTGATTGCATCCCTATAATGCATCGACAGTCCGAAGCAGTGGAATGAAAGCTAGCAGATTTTAAATAAAGAATGTTAAAAATTGACATACTTGTTTGACAATTGGTCCCGGTGTATCCTGCGGCACAGGAGCAAGTATATCTGTTCACATAATCTGTACATGTTCCACCATTTTGGCACGGAGAGCTGCTACATTCATTTATGTCTGAAACAAAAATAACAGAATATGTTGAGCTGGGTTCACAATAATGTCGTTCTTGTAATCCATTGACAGGCTAAAAGTCCGTTGCGAAGGAATATAATGAGTAATAAAGCACAAAATATCTAACATGGACAAACCTGTTTGGCAATTGGTTCCAGTGTAGCCAGCAATACAGGAGCATGTGTATTTGTTCACATGATCTGTACATGTTCCACCATTTTGGCATGGAGAGCTGCTGCATTCATTTATGTCTAAAATAAAGTAACAGAATATGTTGAGCTGGATTCTCAATAACGTCATTCTTATAATCAATCGACCACCAGTAATTACAAGATTAAATCTTATCAAATGATGCAATGCAAAACATCGAGTGTGGACCTGTTTGACGGTTTGTTTCACTGTAGCCTGGAACACAGGAGCATGTATATTTGTTTACATGGTCTGTACATATTCCGCCATGTTGGCATGGAGAGCTACTGCATTCATTGATATCTGAAATGTAACGTCATCATGCTAATTATAATTAACGTCCATACTTGGACTACACTCACATTCCTTTGTCTTCATTTTGATCTGTTTTTGCTCCCAAAGGCGGAGCTGGTTTTCCTCTCTGTTCACACAACTCCATTTTCATACAGAAAAGGACATCTATCAATTGATGTTCATATTTGTCCTCAAAAACGCATCTGGTTGACGGCTTCTTTCATTTTGGCACTGTTAGTAGCTTACTCAAACTCTGCCATTTTTGGTGTTCACGCTACAGAGTTACATTTTTCTTTAGCTCCTTTTTCATTTAACTCTGTTTTTATCATCTTTTTCATATAGCTCCATTTGGAAATGAATGAGAACGCAAAGACAAAACGGAGCTAAACAGATCCGTTTTTGTTCAAGAAAGGACTAGTGTGAACGGGCATTTTCAATTCCCTCTTCGTGTGCCTTAATAGCAACAGACAGAAAGGCCTGTCATGGAATCTCAAAAATTTAGACGTCATTTTTCAAAGCACAAGAAGAATTCTAAGAGCGTTACATAAGAGTTTTGATCTGAGAGTGCATCTGTAGCCTTTGATTACTATTGTGAATTTTCACTTCTAGATTGTCTTTTTTGGCATATGTTCGAGCGATAACAACTACGATGAATTGCAATTTTGTTTCCTTGCCATCATAACTCGTTTACACGAGAATCAGTAGAAACAGGCCTAAAAACCTTACTATTGATAAGCAATGTTCATACACCATTAAACCCACAATGGTTGGATCTATCCTAATGTAATTAATAAGAAAAGTTGAATAGGAGTAAAGTTTTTGCTACCTGTCTCACAATTTATTCCAGTGTAACCAGGGACGCATGTACAGCTATATCTGTTTACATGGTCAACACATGTTCCATTATTATGACATGGAGAGCTCTCACATTCGTTTATTTCTACAAGGAAAACAGGATATCATAATTTCTTGTAAATGCCCAGAAATTTGCAGTAAACATGCTTTGGAGCGTAAAAGACAACCTATTGGCGAATACGAGAAATAACAAATATTAAGTGAAATACATTGCAAATGCCTCACGTTTGACATCATAACTTGAGTTGCAAGGAAACAAGTCTTGGATATGGAAGCTAACATTGATAATGAATGGTAGAGACCTTACCTTCACAGGTGTATCCATTGGATGATGAGCAAGAATCGAAGCAAGAATAGCCTGGGCTGCATGCAATCAATCTACAGCGAGGACTTGCCTAAATATGCAAAATACATTTTGATAAGGATACTCTTCAGTCCTGAAGGCTTTCAAAGTACTTAGGACTACCAGTGCTAAGATGGACAAGATTGAATCATGCAAAGTTAGAACTATCATGGGTGAAACTTTTGGTGTAAAGTAGAGTCTTAATAGTTTGTGTTCTACTCTGCACTTCAAGCAACTATTACTATATAAGAATTGGATTGATTTTGGTCAACTGTAAGTGTGCATTGTTCAATATGCAAGCTATTGCCATCGCACACGATTCTTTTTATACAAAGGGTTCTAATGCCAAAAGCTGTGTTAGGAAAACCTAGCGCTTTATGACCTGATAGTGTTGAGATAGTTTTTAATAGAAATTGTGTGAGGTGTGGCTTTCCTATTTTACCAGCTACTTATATGGTGGATTACTTGTGAGAAAGGTTTAAACAAGAGTGCTGTGACCTACCAAGTGTGAAAAATTTACAATCAGTCAGCTTCTTACCCACAAATGTTTTCACCATCAATAGATAATTTGCAGTTGCTAGGACGCAAAACAGTCCTTTGGCTTAAAAATATTGAAAGCGTTAAGTAATGCAGATAGGGCACCCAATGGATAAAATACCAGTTATGGCCCAACTAGGTTTTATGAAGCATTTTTTGTCTGTCAAACTTTAAGGGCTTCTCCAGCATTTAGTTAACTTCAACAGTGGGCTGAATGCGCATAGCAATCATTAATCTGATGCATCCATGCTTGAGGAGTTACAAATGCTTATGTTGCACCAATCCAGCAAAACAGTTGGCAAATAAACTTGAGGATAATTTGTGAAATTGTATAACAATTTTGAAACAGTTGCGTTTCTGACATAGACCAAATACATCAAAAGACATCAGCAACCGCTAGACTGTTACGTGAGTATTCGCAATTGCATTATGGGAAGCTTTCCTTAAAGTACAGAAAATTCTGTTCAAAGATGATGTTCGCTTCTTGGTTGGTGCATATTGATCATTAATCGGAAATAAATTTGCAGCTTCGTTTAGTTGATCATCGCTTTGGTATTTCGTGTACTGCAGAATGACAATAAAAAACATTTCATTTTCTTCAGGTAGTGCTTTTCGTCTTCAAATCAACATTCCTATTTTGCATCATAAAGAGATTACAAAAATGCAGTATGATAAAATAGAAGGACAGAAATACCTGAATAACTGGCTCATAGATGTTCCATTCCGGTTTGTCCAAAACTACTGCACTCGAGTTAGTGCTACGTATATCCAACAGTTCACAATTGTTTTCGTTTCCAGTTGCAGTCTTCTTAAAATTCACTGATAGACAATTGAACGTTTTCAAACAATCACGAACACAGTACGCTAACGATGTGACTTTTCGTAGAATAGTATTGGAGGAACCTGTGAGCTTAGCGTTCTTCTTGAATTTCTTGAGCATTGTATCACGGCGGCATTGCGTCCGATGAATTGTGACTTCCTCGCAACTGATTTCGTATTCATATATACAAATGAGACTAAACATAAGTAAATGAGACCAGATCATAGCGAGAATTCCTGACAAATAAACTTCAAACAGCGTAAAGAAGTGCGCAGGCTGTGAAAGAAATTGGACGGTCAGCACTCTGGGTACTGGTAAGCTATATGGGATCCAGTACGACCCAACAGATTTATTGATTAAAACATGTATTTGATCACCTCACGCTATACACCTGCGCTAATTATTCATTCAATAGATAAACCGCGGTAAGACCCAAGGCAAACAGAACGAGCTAATAACAGGCCTTATAATTTAGCGAGAAACTAAAACTTTGAAAGATCTAGAATCTTCCATCGACAAGAAGCGAAATAAATTAGGTGTAGCTGTACTCATTTATCTTCATAAATATCATAATATTGATTAAAATCTATAATATTTTCACACGCAAACATCTAGGACATATTCAAGCTATGCGGTCACCATGAATGGTCATTTATTGCCATCGATGTCATAAGTAATTTAGGCTCCACATACACAAAACTGCTACAATAATTAATCTTTCTAGTAATGGTGGCCACGAGGAGGCAGAAAGCAGTGCACCAGATCATGTTGCAAGGAAATGCTATCCAGAGTAGAGTGCAAATTGTGTATAGTACATCCACTTGTTGAAATAATTGCTTCAGTGTTAGCACATTGTCTGCTACATGTTTAGATGCGTAGTATTGCATAGTTAAACTAAAAACGTTTAGATTTTATGCAAGGCGCAAGGCGTGTCTCTTGTTGCAAGCATGCATAGGGCAACAAAGAGTAAGAAATATATGTTGCATGACAATTTCTATACAGACGTGGACTACCAAAAACATTACCAACACGTCATCGTTTACTCATTGAAAATCTCAGACTGAATTATAACCTAGGCCGGTTTCTCAAGCTTGTGTAATAGAAAGACTGGACATGGGTTTTCAAGAAATATGTTATGAATTTAATGATATATCCATATAAATTGAATTGCGGATCTTGGAAAAAATGTGAAGAATAACAAGCAAGCTCTATTAACAACAGTAACTTATTGAGCCAATCTGGGTCGCACCTAGGAAGTTCTAAGGGTAGGTGCCTAACCCACGAAAAGGGCATACACTAATTTTTTTTAAGACCATATGGCCTGGAATTAAAATTTTTAAAATTAAGAAACTGTTGAAATACTTTGTTGCTTTTAAGCAGAAATGCACAAACCAGTTTCAAGGGTCAGGACTTTATACCTGCAGGACTTGTAGCAATTCCATTTTTAGTTACCTTATGCTCCACTCCACTCATTCATTCATTGCGTGTTTTTCTATAGTTCATTGCCATCATTTCCTCTCAACTAACATCACACTAACATTCCATTGCGTCATAACACCTTGCTCTTTGTTCAGGTCTAATTTTATATTAGTTTTTCTTCAACACATTGCCAAACTTTACCTAGCCCTTCCTTTCCAACAGAGATTTTATTTACTTCATCTTTATATGTAATTCCAGGGAACAAATGTATATATCAAATCATAATTTGTAAATAGTCAGTTGATTTCTATCGTGTTGAAGATTACACACACAAATACGACTTACTGTCTACCAGCCTGCAACGTGCATTTGTATAAAGTAAAGAGAAGTACAGTGGTGAGATCGTTCTTTTAATTATAACAAGAACTTTAAGTATCAGGTCTAAAAATTAAAAACAATACAATCAAGAATTGCTAAAGACTCTCCCATTGTTGGTCCCCTCAGAATTTCCTGGAAAAGTAGCATGTATCATCCACATTTGCAGAACGTTCTTACAATGATTGATAGCTCTCTTTACAATGGAACAAAAATCTGTAGCAAATTTGCAATTAGTCAATAAAACAAATTCGTGCTCCTGCAATGAGGTAAGTAGAGTCTCAGCACAAGGACGACGAAATCGTCATAGTGCAAAGAAAAAACTAACAGATTCATTCAATGTATTTTGTGCTAATGTCGTAAGAGGAAAAGTTAGTTGGTGAATGGCTATTTGCAGAATGACGATTAAGAAGTACGTTTCCATCATGAGACGGACTTCATTTAACATTTATTGTACGCACATTCAGGATACTGTAGCCTTGTTGTCATCAGTTTTATAAAATAGCAAATGCATAGCGTATACAGGTAACTGGACAACATAGTACTTCAGATGGAGAGAAGAAACAAGTATACAACAAACAATATTTATAGGAACAATGACTTAGAAAATCGATGGAAGTACTAATGCACTTACGAAATAACATATGCGATCTATAGTTAATTCCAGCCGTATATCCGTGCAAAAATGATAGTTCTCCGATCTGCTTCTTGGAGCACTTCGAACATAATACAGTGATCCTATAGAACAATACTCGGATTGCCAATATTTATATTGTATAGATTGTCACAAATCCATATTCACTTCCAGTATTCCCACCTGTGACTCCACTGCAACTACTTCCTCCACAATATGAGCCCCCTCCACCTCCAGCAGTATTTGCATGTCCTCCGCTTCCACCACCGGAATAACCTCCACCACCACCAGATGCACCATTATCTTCAGAGCCACCACCACCACCTCCAAAACCTCCAACAGCACCAGGAGCGGGACCACCATTATTTCCCGAATTCATTCCACCAGCTCTACCTCCAATCCAATTTTCGGATTTACCTCCTCCCCTTTCTCCATGTGAAGTACCAGCACGTGCTCCACCAACACTATTCCAACCGGCACCTACACCTCCATGGTAACTTCCCGTATTACAACACTGTCCAGCTTGTCCTGATGTCCCTCCTGCACCTAATGTAGAGCTTTTGCCAACAGCAGCAGTTCCACTTGTTCCAGATTGTCCATTCACACCATTCCAACCAGCTGTTGCACCACCACCACCTCCAGCTGCAATATACAACACACCTGAACTTGAATACACAAACGATCCTCCTCCTCCCCCCGTTCCTGCATTGTCTTCTATGGACAAACCTAATGAAGCAGCAGTAGCTGTAGTCGACTGTCCGCCCTTCACCTCCACAGAATTGCCACCACGATGACCAACAACAATTTTGAGTACATGACCAGCAGAAAAGCGGAAATCACCTTGCATTGTAGCACCCCGACCACCGTAAAATGTTCCTTTGGTGCGAAAAAATATACTAATAAGTTACTCTTTACAACAGAATGGTATCACTAGAAGATAGAGAGTAAAGGCATGCTAAAAGAATGTCCCGCTTTTTCGTGCTACAGTGAAGTTCTGTAGTAGCAACAGACTCTTCAAATAAATAATAATAAAGCATCAATTGAATACCAATACAGTATAATATAGTTGCTTTGATATAATATATTTATCTTAAAACAAATACAATACCTGGATATGATCCATAGTTCGTTACATGTCTGCCACCTCGTGCGCCACCAGCCTTGACCCTATAGATACCGGTAATAGGAACAGTATATTGTTGAATGGTTCCACTTCTACCCGTATACCCAGCATTTGTGAAAGTTCTCTTGGTGACTAAGAGGGGCATAAGATGAAATCACTTAGTGAAAGGTAATTGACGCGGTTCACCTTGACTTGGTACTTACTTAGGAAAGATGTTTAAACAAAATTTGTTCTAATATTTTCCCAAAGTACGAAGTCTAAGTAAACCAACAAATCAAAATCAGCCAGCATCAACAGCATGAAAGAAGCAATGAAAGACCTGAAACGCTTATTCCTGTAAGCATTCCATTAGCACTCATTCATTGGTTCTGAAAAGAGAAGCTGACGTACCAATTGATATATGAAAATACAGTCAACCTTGCATAATTCGGATCCATTTTATCCGGATTTTTGCATATTCCGGACAGAATTGCTAAGTCCAATTAGTTTCCTATTAAAGTGCAACACTGAAAAAGTTTCTACGTAATCCGGATTTTCTGTAATCCGGACAAAATCAGCCAGTCCCGTTTGATCCGAATTATGTGAGGTTGACTGTACCACTCAAATGGTGTTGGCTCATTGTCACTCAAATTGTATTAACATCACATGACATATAGCAACACCACATGACAAATACCAACATCACATGATATATGCCAACATCATATGACAAATACTAACATCACATGATATATGTCAACATCACATGACAAATACCAACATCACATGATACATGCCAACATCACATGACAAATACAAACATCACATGATATATGCCAACATGACATGACATATAGCAACATCACATGACATAGAAACATCACATGACAAATACCATTATCACATGACATATACCAACATCACTTGATACATACCATCATCACATGACACATAGCCACATCACATGACACATACCAGTATCACATGATATATAGCAAAATCACATGACATATATAAAACTAATGAACTTACAGCCAAAATGAACTTACATGTTTGACAATTGGTCCCAGCATAACCAGCAGGACAGGAACATGTGTATTTGTTCACGTGATCTATGCATTTTCCATCGTTTTGGCAAGGAGAACTGCTGCATTCATTTATGTCTGAAATAAGCAGAACTCTTTCTCAATAAAATCAACCTTTCAATTCATGGTTAGCTCAAACATGCAAGATGAAAATACATTGAATTACACACCACAAAATATCAATTATGCACATACTAGTTTGACAATTTGTTCCAGTGAAACCTGCAGCACAGGAGCATATGTATTTGTTCACATGATCAGTACATGTTCCACTATTCTGGCATGGAGAGCTGCTACATTCATTGATATCTGAAATTACAATGACAGAAGCAGTAGAACTGGGTTCTCAATAATACCGTTCACTTAATCCATTGACAGGAATGCATAGTAACGTTAAATTGAATAATAAAAAACAAAATTTCGAGCATGGACATACTTGTTTGACAATTGGTTCCAGTGTATCCCGCAGCACAGGAGCATGTGTATTTGTTCACTTGATCTACGCATTTTCCGCCATTTTGGCATGGAAGGCTGCTACATTCATTGATATCTGATATTAAAGTAATATATTCATCAAAACTCACGTCTCAATAACTGCATTCCTAGGGTATGCAATACTTACAATCCAACAAGGACATATAAAGACTAACAGAATACAAAAGCAGAACTTGAAACATGGGCATACCTGTTTGACAATTTGTTCCAGTGTAGCCTGCAGCACAGGAGCATGTGTATTTGTTCACGTGATCCACGCATCTGCCGCCATTTTGGCATGGAAGGCTGCTGCATTCATTAATATCTGAAATGCCAGGTCAAATAGCTAGTTAACTTGAGATTTGTTAAAGCCTTTCTATGCTTATACAATGAGGTCTCATAACACTGTCAGCAGAAACAGCTCTTTGAAGATTTCAATGCTCTTGTATTCTTGAATTTTGTAGCTGGTGTCACAGTGACGTTTAATTTTGCTCTGGTGCATATTTATCTTTACAACATTTTATCATTAACTTTTCTAATGATAGGCCCTTTTATTCTATTCAAAATGACCTAAAAAATTTTCGAAAAAAGTTGGGCATGCAAGAATGCAAAGTTGCTTCCACTACGCAAGAGGAAAGCAAATCTTTCCTTAATAACAATTTTGCTCTGTTTCTGATGAAGCAGTTCTTCTAAAAAAAGAGTTTGGTAAACTCCTCATATCTGACAATTGATCTACAATTATAGATCGGCATACCTATTGCAGGTAGGTTGTATTTGTTTAGATTTGGTGGGAGTAATATATTGATACGCTATTGTCAATTCTTTCATAGCATGTGGCTGGTATATTAGCAGGTCGGTTTTGGTGCATTTTTTGTTGCACATGCAGAACGTATATTAGGGTGATCAAATGACGAGTTATCAGGAGTTTTAGTGTACCGAGTGAACTGTGAACTGAGATAAAAGTCGGCGAATTTTGCTATATGATGCTTTTGACGAGGTTTTCTAATGGTGACGATACAAGTCTTTCTTATAAGAAAGCTTTCTTCGCCTATAACTAAAATCTCTTTACTTTTTCATGACTTTAGTACTAAAATTTTCATAAGATTTTCCTAGCGAGAATGTTCGGCTTTGTGTGGCATTGCAGTTTTACACACAGACAGACATTACACAAACATTACACGGCAATATATAGATTTTCATAGGAAATCTAAGCAAATTAATCAAAAGAGATGTTAGGCATGCGTGAAAATTGGAACTTCAAACGTGTATCAACTTATCAGCGTTTTTAGGTTTTAGAAATCCAGTACAGAGCTTTCTTAACTTTTTGAGTAGCTGAGTACTGCTTTCTCGCAAACCAATTTTCTTATTAAATAAAGACGTACAATTGTGTCCAATCGATGAGCGTCGTTGTTTTAATATATTGCAAATTCGGCAGCTAATGCCATAAGCATTTGCTAAACTATAGTACTGATACAAGCAGAGAGATACCCAGAAAGATCTATATATAGTATTGATGAATATTTAACCTCAGTGTTGAACTAAGGAACGTAAAGCGGAGTCAGGTTGCGAACTAAAATGAATTTTGTCAAAGTACATTTTACAGCCTATCCTACCACACTGTGAAGGAGGGACTTAGGTTGAAGACCACAAGAATAATCAGAAGTTGCGTAGAGGCTCATAGGATAATTTCTTTTCTAAACTTCATCCATATAATTCAGACATTAATGTACAGCATCAAACCTTATTATTTGTTATAGGTAGTGTGAATTGGCAAGCTTGCAAAAAGCATTAAAAACAAGTAATCATAATTAACTAGAGAGGAATCCAATTAGGACAGGTCCAAGGTTTGTTATCGGTTGCTATAAACAAAATAGATTATTCAGACTGGTACTTTCGAGAAAATCAGAGAGGCCACCAAAGATCCCAAATTAGTATAAAAAGCAATTTTCAAACAAGAGAAAATTGATAATTCAATTTTCACAGAAGCTGTTACTAATACTGTTTACTGAGTATGATAATTGAACTTGGAAAGATATCGGAGTACCAAAATACAGCAAAGGCACATGGCATTGGAAGATTCCTTGGAAACCACGGTGTCACTATGAGCCTCAGGGTAGAGATGAAACAGATTCCAATGCTAAAATAGCCACGTCACTATCTTAACAAAGCTAATTAAATTGACAAGTCCAGTTAAATAATTTGGATACATCCCAAGATCCATCAAACATATGAAGGGTAAACGAATTACAAACTCAATTAAAGCATAGAATAGTATGCGATTTATATTTACCTGTACCACAATGGATGCCATTATACCCTGGAACACATGAGCACGTGTATTTATTGACACCATCTACACAGTTGCCACCGTTCTGGCAAGGAGAGCTGCTGCATTCATTGATATCTGAAACAATCCGGAAAGGCTAACATCAATCTCTGTTGCTTATATCTGAATATCCTCTAATCAGAAGAACATAAAATTAAAACTTTACGAATTCACTAATAGAGTGTGGCATAAAAACTCACTTGTCTCACACCTGATTCCATTGTAGCCTCTTACACATGAACATGTATATTTGTTCAGGTGATCAGTGCATGTCCCACCATTTTGGCACGGAGAACTGCTACATTCGTCGATCTCTGAAAAGAGAAACAAAGGAATAGCTTATTTCTGTTACAAATACAAGATTCCCGATAGTCCCAAAAACTTAGAAAACACAAATAAGTAACAAAGCTCTTCTTTCCACATCCAACTATGAAATAATCACAAAAATACCAAAATATATCACCTTTCTCACAATGGGCACCAGTGTAACCTGAAACACACGAACACCTGTATTTGTTCACGAGATCAATGCATGTTCCACTATTCTGGCAAGGAGAGCTACTGCATTCATTGATATCTAAAATATGATACAAGGTTAGATTGTCTTCAAAATTTGATACACATCCTTAAAATTTAGGAAAAAGCAAGCAAAAGTGCTTGAAAATCAAAAATCTAAACGAAACCAAGAAACCGAATCGAGAAGGAAAATCGAATATGATTAGGAATCGAAGAAATCCTTACTTGTCTCACATTTGATTCCAATGAACCCTGCTGCGCAGGAGCATGTGTATCTGTTAAGATAATCTGTACATGTTCCGCCATTTTGGCATGGAGAACTGCTGCATTCATTGATTTCTGAAATAAAAGTAATAACGGCAGTTGAACTAGGTTCTCATTAATGACATTCTATTAATCCATAGATAGAAGAAAATTGCAGTGTGAAAATGTATTAAATGAAAAATACACAAAATCAATCATGGACATACCTGTTTGACAATTTTTTCCAGTGTAGCCCGCAACACAGGCACATGTGTATTTGTTCACATGATCTGTGCATGTTCCGCCATGTTGACATGGGGAACTATCGCATTCATTGATCTCTGAATAAAACAAGCAAAGAATTGAACAGACTTTTCGCATTTCAACATTATTTCAAAATTCCAACAGAAAGTTTAAAAACAATATTGACACAATGGATTGGTAAACTTAGGCCACTTTCACTTTACTCCATTTTCGTTTTGGCCCGTTTTTACTCCCATAAATGAAGCTGTTTATTTTTCTCTTCGCGCTACTCTGTTTCAAGCAAAAACGAATATCTATCACTTGGCGATCACATTTGTCCTTAAAAATGCATCTGTTGGTCACTTCTTTTATATTTGTGTTGTTTCTTAGCGTTTTCAAATTCCTCCGTTTTTGCCTAGCTGCATTTTCATTTAGCTCCATTTTATCATCGTTTTTATTCAGCTCCGTTCTTATTGTGGATTATTGTGAACCCAAAGCCAAAAACTGAGCTAAATAGATCTGTTTTTGTCCAGAAATGGAGTAGTAGTTTGAACAGGGTCTTAAAATAATACTGCCTATCAACAACGTCAAATAGGTGGAAAAATTTCAGCCGAATAAATTATACCGCTTCCAACATCAAAATATGAAAAAATGTCGAAGGTAGTACTTATCAGCTTACCTATCTCACAGTGGCCACCAATGTATCCAGGGGCACAAGAACATGAGTATTTGTTCACATGATCATTACATGTTCCATCATTTAGGCATGGAGAGCTAATGCACTCATTGATGTCTGAAAGCACCACCAAAAGATTTAATTGCGTCTCCTTAGTTAGTTATTGAAAACTTATAAAATAATGAGAGAAAGGTTATCTAACATTCATCCATAAAATATTTGATATTTAAAGATAACGTCAAAATATTCATTAACTGAATTTCGAATACCAGCTTACTTGTCTCACAGTTGATTCCTGTGAAGCCTGGGACACATGAACAAGTGTATCTGTTCAAATGATCTGTGCATATTCCACCGTTTTGGCACGGAGAGCTGCTGCACTCATTAATTTCTGAAAGTCAGTTAAAATTTGATGACTACCAAAGTAACCATATCGCATGCGAAAGAAAGTGTCTGAAATTTTTGCTGTTCGGTGCTTTTTGTAGGAAGGCGAAAAATATATAGAAAATAAACTACAATGCTAATAATAAAAGCAAAGAAATTATCAGTTTATGAATGATCTAACGGAGATGAGCGACTTTCTTTCTTTCAAAATAAACAAAATGAGAAAAGGAGAATTGAAGCAAAACTTCCACTTACCTGCCTCACAATTTATTCCAGTGTAACCAGGAACGCATGTACAACTGTATCTGTTAATATGGTCAACACATGTTCCATTATTTTGACATGGGGAGCTCTCACATTCGTTTATTTCTACAAGGAAAACAGGATATCATATTTTCTTGTCAATGCCTAGAAATTTGTAGTACAACAGGCTTTGGGGCGCAAAGGACAGCCTATTAGGACGAAAAATAATAAAATGTAAGTTAAATAAATACTATCACTTCATCTTGGATGAAGATTTGGCGTCACCGGTCGGTCACAACGAAAGAAACCATGGGAGGGAAACTAAACTCAATAAAGAATGGTAGAGACCTTACCTTCACAGGTGTATCCATTGGATGATGAGCAAGAATCGAAGCAAGAATACCCTGGGTTGCACGTAATCAATCTACAGCGAGGACTTGTCTTCAAAAATAAAATGAGAATTATAGATGTGAATATACTTCATTAATCACGAGCATCATATAGTTAGAGACAGAACAAGAAAGAAAATGCAACACTTTAGTGTGCAACAACATAACATCATTAGTCAACAGTAAAGTCTGTCATAAGTCCTTGTTTTGTGCCAATTTTCTACAAAGTACATCCTTCTCTGATACATATGTCATCAGCGGATTCAGCTTGATTTTAACATCTGAAAGTTAATCGAGTATTTGTTGCATTGTGCAGCCAGATTGCACTTGAACTTGGAATAGATTTCTCTTCCTTTAAAATCACTTGGGCAACAGCAAATTCATGTCGGAAAGGCTGCAGGAAATTTGAATTTCTAAAGAAACTGGGAATTCTATGGACAACATGTTTTGCTATATAACACCATAGCTGGTGCTTCTTTCAATTGTTGGTCGAAGATTTGAGACTTTACCATGTGGTATACCATTTTCAAAATTCCAGTTAAAATAAAAAGCTGTAAAAACGGCATGCTGTAGTTAATCGGCCGAGACAGGACGTCTCTTCATCTAGTTGTACTGAAACCCATGTACAGTCCGGCAATAAAACTAAAAGACTCCTAAGAGGAGTTCGTCATCACACTCAATTGGTATATTCACACTATCGATTAGTTGTTCGAAAACAACACAATTCTCGTACTTGTGTTTATTGATTGCTGCATTGATCAAGAGTTGAAAATGAATTTACAGCATCTATTGGCTCATAATCGCTTCGGCACTTCATACACTGTAGACTCACAATAACAAGCCTTTCATTTTCTTCAGGAAGTGCTTTCCTTCTTCAAATCAACATTCCAATTTTGCATCATAGATCAAAAGATTACAAAAGTTTAGTATGATAAAATAGAAGGAGAGAAATACCTGAATAACTGGCTCATAGATATTCCATCCCAGTTTTTCCAAAACTACTGCACTCGAGTTAGTGCTACGTATATCCAACAATTCACATTTGTTTTCGTTTCCAGTTGCCGTCTTCTTAAAATTCACTGATAAACAATAGAATGTTTTCAAACAATCACGAACGCAATACGCTAACGATGTGACTTTTCGTCGAATAGTATTGGAGGCACCAGTCAGCTTAGCGTTCTCCTTGAATTTCTTGAGCATTGTGTCACGACGGCATTGAGTCCGATGAATTGTGACTTCCTCGCAACTGATTTCGTATTCATAAAGGCAAACGAGACCAAACACAAGTAAACGAGACCAGATCATAATGAATAATTGGTAAAGCAAGGAACTTTTTACAAGGAAACCTAGGTCTGTATCACACAGCAAGTTGATTTGAACGAACTAAAACAGTCAACACACTTTGGAGATGGTCATGCTGAATAAGACTCCATAGTAAGCCTCTCTGGCATTAGAGGTCGTTAATTAAAACCTGTCCTGGATTAAGTTAAGCTGTTTACCTGAACTAATTGTTCATTCACTGTATGAAACGACACAGGGTGGAAAGTAAATGGACAGAAATAGCAACAGGATTCAT
The DNA here is from genome assembly GCA_964019165.1 of Mastigias papua. Taxonomy (NCBI): domain Eukaryota; kingdom Metazoa; phylum Cnidaria; class Scyphozoa; order Rhizostomeae; family Mastigiidae; genus Mastigias; species Mastigias papua. Next base: position 22,018,883 of record OZ025267.1, read on the forward strand.
ATCTATGCAACAGGAGAAGACTTAAAAACAAATATCTTGCCGTCATCTGCGAGTACTGAAATAAAGCATTGACTTATCTACCTTCGATTGTACTTCCTTAAACGACGTTTTTCATAAGCAACTTTTTCTGACCCGAAGTTGCCTATTTTCAACCAAAATTTGGACCTTATGTTGCTTAATGGTTGCCTAATTTTGTCAGCTCGCTCTCTGTAACTATACAAAAGGAAGGGAAAGTAAGAAAAGAGACAATATTTTCAGCAAATATCATATATCCAAGCAAAAAAGTCGTTGCAGGTTTCTATTTCTACAAATGTCATATGACTTGTTTTGTTTTCATTGAAAGTGACTCTGCAATTAGAGGTGCTTTTTTTACCTTTACTAAGTAATATTTTTGTAGTTGCTCACACTCATATCTATACAGTCCTGTGGTTGCTCGATCATTTTTCAAATCAAGTTGCTTATATAGGAGTTGCTTGCTAAGAAATCGTCTACATAGAAAAGAATACACGTTTTTTATAAGAAAAAAGTTTATAAGAAAATGAGGCTCAAATGGCCAAAATCTTAAGAAAATCCTAGGAAAATCACAAGGCTCAAGTTCAAGAAAATGCTAAGAAAATTACAGTTCATCTTCTTCACATGCCAGAAATTGATATTGGCTCATTTTTGCAAACTCTCGTACAAAGATCGAGACTTATGGTGGCCCAGTAAATACAGAGTAGCCTGTTTCAGCCAGTTTTTTCCTTCAGAAGTTAAGAAAATCTTAAGAAAATCTCAGCCTCAAATTCGTGAAAAGTTAAGAAAATTGAGCCTCAGGAAAAAAGTGTTTTCTTATAAAAAAAAGGTGTAAGTGTATAGCCATAACAAGAAACAACTGTATGGCCTCCATCAAAATCGTACACAAATCTGGTTGTATTCACAAAAAGTAGGTCTGACAGAAGGTTGGTATGATAGTTTTGTAATCTTCACAAATGGATGGGCATACCTGCATAGGCAACCCGGCCGGGCCCGATCATCGAATAAACCGGTTTTAAAAATGCCATTGCAACAGAATAGCTAGCACTTGCCACACAACTCCAGTCCAACTTCAACTTGGCAAACCAAACGGCTAGATGCTTACATAAAGAATAATGGGTTTATCTTTAATTCCTCTCATTGGCATTTGACTACGCACAGTTTCATCTAGCGGGTAGCTACGAGGTGCTGCATTCAATTCCTGCATTCAAATCTTCGACAAACAGATTTCATAAGCTTGATTAAAAAAAAATAAATATCAATAATTGCCAGGTTTCAAGTGGAGAAGATTAAGCAAGATTAAAGGGATTTTCACCCATCTAAATACAGAATAGACAAGTTTAGGGAACATGTTGAAAGACCAATAATGAAGATTACAACAAAACACTTCAGTTAATGATCGCAATATTGGAATTTGGGCAAAAATGAAATTCTCAATAAATTGATAGCTTAAAGATAGAGAAGTGACAATTGAACTTTCAGCAATAGTATCGAGGAATGAATGGGGCATGATCAGAAAAATAAGTCAAGGATGGGAAATCAGCCCCTAAAATCGTGCATGGCCGCAGTTTTTTTACTTTAGCTGAAACAATTTTCAGATTGGAATGTTCATGTTTACAATTAAGAGACAATCTTCGATTTATTTTTTCAGTGTCAAGGAGTAAAGGAAGCTGATAAAATACGAAGCTGTACGAAAGATGAATATGAATATGAAAGATGAATATGGATATGTAAGAAATATGAAAGAATGTCTTAGGCAAAGAGTTGCAAATAATTCTTAGTAGCTTATTCCTCCCGGGATACCTTTGTTTTGAAAACATGTCTCTCAGTCTCCCTCCTCCGTTGCGCAGGATATATATAAAGTCACTGAGACAACTTTAAAACTGTATAATCAAACCAGATGGTACTTCTATGAAACCGGTCAAATTGACGTATATTTTACTATAGTTGGACCAGGGTTTACAGATGTACAGGTCTGGTCAATCTATGACCCCAAAACACAAAAGATGCCCAAGTGAGTGTCCCTTCTAACTTATTATCTATTCTGCGATAATAGCTAGCTGTTTGGTTGATGTTTACGTGAGGGAATAAGAAAACTTACATAGGATTTCATCGGATAATCTAATAAGGTCACTACGAAGGTACTTTCTGAAGTGAATTGCACTGAAGTTCAAGGTATAGAAAATGTGGCGGATACCCCAGTAGACAAAAGTTAGTTCTATTTTACTCATCCCTGAGATGCAAAAGAAAAGAAAGATCAAATGGAAGAAGAAAACCGCGGATATAAACATTATGGCAAAAGATAGCAATAATCAATGACGTCAAATCAGGGTTGGAATGAATAATAAGTGATGCTATAGTACACTGCATAGCCACCAAATGCTTGAGAGCTCTCATCGGGTCTATTTTCTCCCAACCTAATTGACCAACCATCATTCAGGATTCTGATCACAATTGCGTTCCATAGCTAAATTTACGCCCATTTTGCATGATGACTGGTAATTCGGTTAGGAGAAAATAAACCTAATTAGAGTTCTTAAACATCTGACAGCAATGCAATAGCAAAAGTGTTTTGTGCAGTAGAAGAACAACTGAAGAAAAACAATGAATTGTCACGTAGGGATGCTTGGTAATAAAGCGGGTGTCCAGTGATATTTAGGGAGAAAGAATCCTCGGTTCATTGTTCGTCCAAAGTATTTTGTACTTGAAAGCTATGTCATCATCTGGGTTATTTGAGCAGGAAGCTAAAATTGAACCAAAACAGTATGTTCGTAAGTTGCACGATTAAATCCTCTTGAAGTCGTATCTGCTTAAAGCCAGTTATTAAAAGCTCGATCTCTGATGAAGGAAAAAATCATCACGAAACTGGCTGATCCTGTGTTATTGCTACGTTGCTTTGTTTCTCGATAATCAGAGTATGATAAATATAAATATAATTCAACGTATTAATAAAACTGATTATACTTTCACATAATACAATAATAAATACTAATAATTATTAGATAAAATAAATTGTTGGAAGTAAACTTTTATCATAATATAATATTACACAGTATAAAGTAACTTACACTAAATATTCAAGAAAAAAATCATTCTTTAAATTAGTTGTAAAATACACTTTTTGAAACTGATTGATTGACTGATTGATTAATTGATTGATTGATTGCTAATATGACAGTAGATTGATTGACTGACTGACTCACTGACATGATGACAGGACGGTTGATTGACTGATTGACAAGATGATTGATTGGTCGGCTGATTGACTGACATGATGAGAAGCCGGTTGACTGACTGATTTACAAGATGATAGACTGATCGGTTACTTGATTGATTGATTGATTGATTGATTGATTGATTGATTGATTGATCAATAACTGCTTTCTCGTAAGCATTTCTTTATGCATATAAATCAGTTTGCTGAGAGAAACAACAGGCATACAGTGCAAAAATACAAACCTATACGGATATCCATGGTACTTTCCTCTAAAAATTGACAGGATGACACTGAAAAAGAACACTACCATTCCAAGGCCAATTACCATAAACACTGAAAAAAAAACAAAATAATATTTTAGCCTCAAAACAAAAGCTAATGAATAAAAACTCTAAAATCCGAGTCCCACTAGAGACAAACCACACTCACTCTTATTGCTTCTCTTATTAAATTATCATATTGGTCAGTGTGCTGAGGAAAACAATCTTTCAACAGAATCACTTCTGCTGATCAAAATGACTAACATAGCTTTTGGTTGCAAAATTCAGACCTTAAATACCCTAGGCTGTTCAGCCCATTATTTAACATTACAGCTGCAGACAGAAGTTAAATATACGTGGCAAATTTTGTGAGGAGTACCAGAAAGGAACAAATTTAAAACATTTCCCTAGTGGATCTTTACCTATGGAATCATTAATCATATGTGATATCGTGGATAACCCAAATTTGATTCTCTAATGCAAAAAAAATAAACTCACATCTTCTTTTCTTGATATCCTCTTGCGCTTGAGCTTTTTCATTCAGAAATATGAAACCAATACAAACCATGGCATCTATTCATCATTAAGGTGAACTTATAAGCAATAAATCGTTCTACGAAAACTCAGCTGCAAAATTATGGGCCTAAGACTCTGTGTTCAAAGTTGGATTCAAAAAGAGAATACATACATCACCTTGAAAGGCAAACGGGAGGAAGGGAGGGGGGCATATACGGATTGTAAGAGCGACTGACAGTACGTAACACATTTCTGTGATTTTCTTGTTCTCTGTTCTGTGTGTCTCCACACTCTATATCATAGAGTCATAAAATGCTTTTGGCGTACTCAGTCTTTATCACTAAGAAGTACAAAGTTCCTTTTCGCATTTTGAAATCTACATAAGTAGGAAAGGATACATAAAACAAAAACAATATAAGTCTCTGCGATGAGCTGTCCATCACTACTGCCATGTATGTAAATCTAGAAAATAAAGGTGAATATCTATGATACAACTGAACACAAATAGCATGGGTAAAAATTTTCAGAAATGTTACCAAGTCAGTTTACAATTGCTAATGTAAGTCAACTTTTAAAAATAAATCACTTACGATCTCTCCATTTTGTGGGTTTCTGTGAGCATAAGGGGGATTTCGTATGTGGTTCCACATTTGGCCAGATATCATTATGAACACGATTGTCTGTTAAATGAAAAATACATCCAATTTTGCGGAGCCAAAAAACAATGCATAATATAACACCAAAGTCAAAGTTAAAGCTTCAGTGGTACATATCAAACTCTAATCACCCATAGACAACATATCTACGAAACAAAACTTGATTAGATGGCGAGATGGCTGAATGGCGAGATGGCTGAAAGGCGAGATGGCTGAATGGCGAGATGGCTGAATGGCGAGATGGCTGAATGGCGAGATGGCTGGATGACGAGATAGCTGGATAACGAGATGGCTGGATGACGAGATGGCTGGATGGCGAGATGGCTGGATGACGAGATGGCTGAATGACGAGATGGCTGAATGACGAGATGGCTGAATGACGAGATGGCTGGATGACGAGATGGCTGGATGACGAGATGGATGAATGGTGAGATGGCTGGATGACGAGATGGCTGGATGACGAGATGGCTGAATGATGAGATGGCTGGATGACGAGATGGCTGAATGACGAGATGGCTGGATGATGAGATGGCTGGATGACGAGATGGCTGGATGATGAGATGGCTAAATGCAAATGGTGAGATGGCTGGAAGGCGAGATGGCTGGATGACGAGATAGCTAAATTAGATGGGTTAACCATTCCTAACATTTACATTAACTTCGCATAATCGCCTCATTTAAAGCTGATTTCTAGCCATAAAGACGCCATTTCTATAGCCTTACGACTAGCACTCTACTGCTAGACCATGGGTGGCCAACATGCGGCTCACGAGTCACACACGGCTCTTTGACAATCTGCGGCTCGAGAATTACAAGGATTTAGTTTCCCATTGGCTGAACAACATTCTTATAAGATAGGCCAGACAGCTAAATGGCACTGTTTCAAAGTTGATTTACAGTTTTCATTCGCTTTAGGAACAAACCAACTGCAACAGTACTGCGATCTACGCGAGTATGCAACATGGCCGCAGCCACAACACTATCTACCATACCCTTAACTCTTGTACAAATGGCACTAAAGCATAGCAAAATGAAGTCACTATACATTTGCTCCTAATCCTAATGATGACAAAAAAGACATGAACAAAGTAGATACTGTGAATGATTGCTTGCAGAATCGATTTAAAAATTTATTACCACTGCTCCAATAGCCCAATAGTGTTTGTTGTAGATGAACTCAAGACTCTTTCGCCGTACGTACAATATACAACCAATGCTAGCCAGCAGAATGCCAATGAAAATTGCAAATGCATAATTGGGTGGACGAACAACTCTGATCTGCAATAGGAAAAAAATACATCCTACAAACAAAGCCGATATTGTCGGACAGTCTCATCCTTTGAATTATTCACTAGAACGCAAAAACGGTCCAGCCATTACCACCAATCATATGACAATTTTCCTCTAGGTTTAATCTTATGGATAAAAACTCTCATGGAAAGCACATTTCACTTCTACTAAGAAGAATAATAAGCCATTGGCAAAGACAGCCAGCAATTTATGAATATCTATTGAAAAGAGAATAATTGATATACATCAAACATGGCACACATAATAAAGTAAGAAACTTTGATACTTCAATCTTGAAGAGGTAAACTTACATGGATATCAGTTCGCTCTGCAACCCACCTTCCAATTTGCTCAGCTGAGAAGCCTTGCCTGAAAAATGCTCAATAAAATTATCTCCATATACATATGAAAATCAAAAGAGTTACTATAACTTTGATCATCAAAACAGTCATGAATTGGGCAAAGAAGTAACAAAGAGAGAAGTAAATAGCTGCACAAATATCCAGGAATAGTTAAGGATTACACAGTCCTCTTCAAGCAACTTAAATATTTGAATGATTTAAAACATGTTTCAATAATTGAAGACTTTCATTGTGAGCAGGGCATTAATGCTTCATTTTTAGCATTGTAAAACCAAATTATCTGCCCATCCATTGTAACATATATTCATGTAATATATATGTAACATATATATTCACATTGAACAAGCCTAAAAATCTTGTACAATGAAATGGGAGATAGGTCTTTAATGCCCTGTTTCAATGTTCCACAAATTATAATTCTACAAACTGACCCAATGCTACCAAATAGTAAATGAAACAGTGAACATTTTCTATGTTGGCATTGAACAAGAATTATTCAAAGCTGCTAAATCAGTGATTACTTCCTATTTCTCTCTACATTTTTGTTTCTTTCTACAAGCATTACTTCTCCTTAAACTGTCTATAGCTCTCTATTTCATTACACATGTAATAATAATATGGGGACTTCTAACTTCATCTGAGCCCGCATCTAGATGGTTTAATATAACTTTTTTAACAAATGCTATGCCCGGAGTTAACCAATGCTAGTGCCTATAAATCACAGCTGATTTTCTATAAAGGACAAAAATGAATCAAAGAAAATAAACAGGATCTCTAAAATTCAAAAACAAAACATATATAGATTTCATCCTCATCCTCATGCCATTAAAGGAAGATGGAAAGTAAAATGAAATACAGTCAACCTCGCATAATTTGGATCACACGGGACTGGCTGATTTTGTTCGGATTACAGAAAATCCGGATTACGTAGAAACTTTTTCAGAGTTACACTTTAATAGGAAACTAATTGGACTTAGCAATTCTGTCCGGAATATGCAAAAATCCAGATAAAACCGATCCGAATTATGAAAGGTTGACTGTATATGGAAGCAAAACAGATTGCTTTTGTTGATTGGGCAGATAGATCAAGAAGATACAAAGAAATCAGTACCTTTGCATATCATAAGTGTCTCCTCTTTTGGGCTTCCCTTTTGGGGGAAAGTGCATGATAATTGGAGCAGAATTTAACTTGAGCTATAAGAAAAGAACAGAATCATAAAATTGAAAGAAAACATACCATTTGGAAGGGAGCATAAAACAAAGCAAAAATAATGCATTACTACTTCAACATGTAATATTTTGTACTAAAAGCCAAGGCACTTAAGCAAAAGGGAAACTAGTAGGTTACATTACCTCTAGCTACAAACAGGGTTGCATTTAAGTCTGTTAGGGCACTGGGCCTAAAACAGTGTGAGGCCCTTAAAATGTACTTAAAAATGCTTTATAACTTGATTAGTACTTGGCACCCAGCTGGCAAGATATATTGATTTAGATAATGATACATGTCCACTACTTCAGGTACTATCAAGAAACAAAACTATTCATATGACTTTCAAAGCTCTGCTTAAGGCCCACCAGTTGAAGGAAAAGTATGGGCCCCTGGGCTCCTGGGTAAATGGGGCCCTGGCTACAAAAGCAATATTTTCTTACTGTTTCTCCTCCTTCTGAATTCTCAAGCAAAAAATATGGAAGGAACAATAAGAAGGGCTGGTAGCGTTAGACAAATAGGGTATAATCTAACAATTTACCAATTGAAAGACATCTGATCCTTCATCAAAATCAACCATAGCAAAAAACAATTTTGAGTTATATGATGAAGAGTATCTCCATGAGCTTGCAATGATTTGAAATTCTGAATGAACATCTCTGGGGAAAAGAGAGATAGTTAATAAGTATACATCCAAGTTAATAATCCTTTGCAATTATATCACACTATTGATCAGACGTCACCAGTCCTGTGCCTGTAGGCACCTTGTGGTCCACAATAACCTCATCAGTTGTCCACAGATCAACAATGAAAGACAAAGATAAACCATGCCACTCTGGTATCCCAGCAGCTTGTGATCAAAAGTGGCAACCCTTTGCATGCCTCAGTGCCCTTGCAGTGGCTCTCAGTATCAAAAAGGCTGATGACCCCTGACATAAATGGATGGGAAATCCCCCTACAACTGTATGTTTAGCAAATAATATCACCAGTCATGTGCTACAATAGTGTAGTCATGTGCCACAATAGTGTAGTCATGTGCCACAATAGTGTAGTCATGTGCCACAATAGTGTAGTCATGTGCCACAATAGTGTAGTCATGTGCCACAATAGTGTAGTCATGTGCCACAATAGTGTAGTCATCTGCTTTTCAAGTCCAACTCATACATGCTCATATATAAAGCATTATACTGCCTCTTTTGGAAGTATCAACTAACTGCACAATGGCCTGGCCAGAAGAGAGGCTAGCTACAGCAATACCATATACAATTCTAGAAATAAATTATCTTTGGCTGACAGTCATTGCCCAAGGACCGTAAAATTCTGTTGCTTACTTAATTACTGATTAACAACAGGAACAAAAATGGGCAGCGTAAAAATAGAATTTGAAAACATTGCATTCATGAGTAGACTTCTGCAATAATTCTTCAGGTGCTACTTACTTGCAGATTCCACACTGCCGTTGTGGAGCAAGAGCTGTGAGCATCAATATGACAGAATAATTCCTGGGTGAGAACTTGACATATGTTCGGAATTTGTCACCATTCATACTAATTATTGGTCTTCTTGCATTCATTTCCATCAGGTTCTGAACCTTCAGTTCCACTTGAGTAGAAACACTCTGCAGAAGCAATTCAGAATCTACATGGTAAACATTACTTGAACACCTTTGAAAAATCTCTTAGATTTTGCAAGCAGATGTTTGTCATGTCTCCCTTACTTTATAGATATTTTTAAGTATACATAGTGAAAGCTGTACATATGAATCTTCATTTGTTAAGAACCTACAGCCTGAAATTGCATATTATACTACATTTTCATAAATGGTTTCATCCATTGAGAACTAAATAGAGTCTTTTTGCCATTCAACCTAATTCAATCATGCTCCAAAACTCATACAAATATGACTGTGATAGACAAGGCCTGTAGGGACAAGAACAGTATGACATTGGCTAGGCCAAGAACAATAGATTTGGCTAAAATTCAAAGCTCACAGAATCTATGCAGTTACCATATTTTAATGTTAAACTATCCATTTAATGGCATCTGTTTGGGATCCTGTGTTGAGAGCCTGCACCCTGGTAACAAGAAATGTCTCACCACATAGGAACACAAACTGGCTCATTTCAACAATCTAGATTGTTATGTGTGGGTTTTTATTGTAGTTGAAACTTTACTGCAAACAGACAATACTTTGGAAACTTTGCAAATTTTTATTCTTGTAATCAATTGCTCCTTGAAAATAAGCACTGGTGATGGGCTACCTGTCTTAAATATTTGAGAATAAAATGAAAAATACTCTTTTTCAATCATGAATAGAATTAAATGTAGTTAGGATTGGCTGGATTGGAAAGTTTGTCATGTATGGCAAAGTTCTCAGTCACTCATTTAGCATTTCAGCAGCAGTCCTAGCTGCATACCTTTCATAAAATATATTCTGGCCACAGCTTTGGCTGCAAATTTCCTTTCTGTTTATCAGACCCACATGACTTGTCTTATTTTTGGAGTGTGAGATAAAGGATTAAAAAGTGCAAAGCTCAGAGATTCTGAATATCGTAGGTGCAGGCCATGCCATGCATGTGGGGCAGTTACACTAGCATGCGTGACACCTAATCAAATTCTGCAAAAATCTGCAAGTGCATGTCATATAACATCAAAAGTATAAAGAATAAATTGACCTAATACAAATACATGTTAATATCAAAATCAAAATTCATTGAAGGAATACTCTAGGAGGACAACTATAATTTCGAAATGTCACACGAAATAAGCAAATGTGCTATCAAACAATCAGTAAGATGAAATGATGGCCATTCTTATATAATATAATATAATATAATATAATATAATATAATATAATATAATATAATATACAATAATATAATATAATTATAATATGGTTCTTGTAAAACATGCTGAGAAGAAATTACTTACCAATAACCCAACCTGTTAACCCTGCTATTTCCCCCTACACTAAGTGCATTTAAGTTCCTATTCAGTTTCTATATAAGCGTAGAAAGCTGCATTTATCAAGACTTGATTAGTGGCGTTACATATCGCTTTCTTCTCTGATGCTACATACAAAACTAGGCTGGTACTTATAGACATAGTAGTGTGGAACAAAACAAATCAAAGACTGAGACCTGTGACGAACTCAGTTTTTTCACAAAGAATACATAAAAAGTATAGTCAAACCTCTTTGTACTTCTTTCCTTCTATACATGATGAGAAACAGATTAGAAATACAGCAAATAGATGCAACATTTTAAGTACCATCACTTTCAAAGCGGACGCCATGATGATGTGAAACGCTTAGGACGTTTGAAATCGAGACTGCCGCCTCCTATTCTTCAGCTTCGAAACCACTAAGAACTTTATCGCACCCTTCTTGTTCTTCTGTGCAGACATTGCAGCCTTCTCTACAACCGCCTTACACCAAGTAAATACACTGATCTTTAATTTTACTTTTGCTCTACCATGCATTTATGTGGTAGCTGTATCCATGCCAATTCCAGTATTGTTAGCTGGAGCCAACAGCACAGTGACATAGGAGCATTGGTAGCCATTGTTTCATCTGCTAGCTATAGTTTGCAATAAACTGCAGACCTACATAACTTTATGACCTGAAAGCGATTTGCATAAAGCTTGGATTTAAATATGAATGATTCTCAGAGTATTCAAATCGTGTGAGGAAATTCAAAAAATAAGATATATTTTAGTGTTATCATAAAATATCTCCGAGGAATATAAAGATCAATAGCTATGAAAAGCAATTGTAGTAGAAACAGTTCAAAACTATTTACAGATAAAACATTAACATCCTCTGTATTTGCACCCAACTCCAAATATATACAACAAGTTTAGAGTCTTTTAAGTTGCATATCCATATCAGCCAATAAAAGACTGCCAGGTATTTCGCCTGCGATATGAAATGAACATGTATGAAATAAACCCAAAACTATAAATATTAGATTATATATAAAATTCTGACTAAAGACGATCCCTAAGAAAGACAAGCAATACCAAGCATCAGGTCGTAACTACACGACTGTTGTGAGGGATGTCCTATAATCTTCATTTATAACTTTTGTGAGGGGCGCCATCAATTGGAACACTTTACCTGACATCATTAAGTGTTATACAAATTACAACATATACTGCTCGTAAATTACTTGACATTGTTTATGGCTAAATCATAACGGAATTCGTCAATGAAATGCAATTTGTTGACTTATTCAACGATATGACGATATACAACCTTGCCTAAATGAGTTAGAGCGTTCTGTGACGTAAATACGATTTCAGAAGATATGTTACTTGTCAGGCCCGTAGCAAAGGGGGGCCTGGGGGGCAAGGCCCCCCTGGATTTGTGAAATTTGACCCTGTGGCCCCCTACAAAAATGAATTTTATATGTGTGTATGTATATATATATATATATATATATATATATATATATATATATATATATATATATATATATATATATATATATATATATATATATATATATATATATATATATATATATATATATATATATATATATATATATATATATATATATATATATATATATATATATATATATATATATATATATATTACCAAAGTTTCTCAGCAGTAATATATTAGAAATACACTTTAGGAAAACGACAATTGCTTTCAATTTGTAAAACATGTTTCGATTGCTTCGACAACCATCTTCAGTTACAGAATAAGCATATTACATGGTGCAAACGATATAAAGGCAAGTGATTACTCCCTAGGGGTCTTACAACAAAAACTATTCCATTGAGATAGAGTGCGTCGGTGCTTAAAATGAGGGTTATAATATATCCTATGATAATACCAATGGGTGCCAAGTGCTTAGAATGCGGGCTGTAGTATGGTAACAAAGGGAAATACCTGGGGATATGGGACAATTAGAGTAGGAGCAAATGAATAGGCAGCAGATATATGAAAAAAAAAGAGACAAACAAACAAACAAACTAGATGCTTAATGTTAAGGTGCTATGTGTTAGTTGGGAATTAAGATCAGGTTTGAGCCAGCTAATGTGTAGAGCTTCCTTAATTTTGAGTTGATAACTGCTTGTGGCAGTATCTAGGATGGTAAAAGAGTCTTCGCTTATAAGTTTTTTACGACAACTGGAAGATGAGAGGAGGTGTTTGTAAATATGCGAGCTTTTATCCCGTGATATATGCTCACGAACACGAGTAGAGAAATGTCGGCATGTCTCGCCAACGTATACGGAATTACATCCCGTACAACAGAATTTGTAAACTACACGTGAGCGCAGTGATTTAGGGATGGGATCTTTGCTAGAAAACATGTTGCTGAGTTTATAGGATGAGAAAACCAATCGTATATCAAAATTAGAACAATAAGCTTTGAGTATAGATCTGACTTTTCTTTGGGCAAATGAGGAGATGTTTAAGTAGGGCAATTTGAAATTTATTTGCTCATTTGCCCAAAGAAAAGTCAGATCTATACTCAAAGCTTATTGTTCTAATTTAGATATACGATTGGTTTTCTCATCCTATAAACTCAGCAACATGTTTTCTAGCAAAGATCCCATCCCTAAATCACTGCGCTCACGTGTAGTTTACAAATTCTGTTGTACGGGATGTAATTCCGTATACGTTGGCGAGACATGCCGACATTTCTCTACTCGTGTTCGTGAGCATATATCACGGGATAAAAGCTCGCATATTTACAAACACCTCCTCTCATCTTCCAGTTGTCGTAAAAAACTTATAAGCGAAGACTCTTTTACCATCCTAGATACTGCCACAAGCAGTTATCAACTCAAAATTAAGGAAGCTCTACACATTAGCTGGCTCAAACCTGATCTTAATTCCCAACTAACACATAGCACCTTAACATTAAGCATCTAGTTTGTTTGTTTGTTTGTCTCTTTTTTTTTCATATATCTGCTGCCTATTCATTTGCTCCTACTCTAATTGTCCCATATCCCCAGGTATTTCCCTTTGTTATCATACTACAGCCCGCATTCTAAGCACTTGGCACCCATTGGTATTATCATAGGATATATTATAACCCTCATTTTAAGCACCGACGCACTCTATCTCAATGGAATAGTTTTTGTTGTAAGACCCCTAGGGAGTAATCACATGCCTTTATATCGTTTGCACCATGTAATATGCTTATTCTGTAACTGAAGATGGTTGTCGAAGCAATCGAAACATGTTTTACAAATTGAAAGCAATTGTCGTTTTCCTAAAGTGTATTTCTAATATATATATATATATATATATATATATATATATATATATATATATATATATATATATATATATATATATATATATATATATATATATATATATATATATATGTAAATACATAAAATTCAAGAAATAAAATTACTCCATTTCATGAAATGGAGTAATTTTATTTCTTGAATTCTATCTATACTTATAAATTTATAAATTACTTGGTTGGTTGTAGCTTCTTGACGTTTATTTATATATATATATATATATATATATATATATATATATATATATATATATATATATATATATATATATATATATATATATATATATATATATATATATATATATATATATATATATATATATATATATATATATATATATATATATATATATTTATTTATATATATATATATATATATATATATATATATAAATATATATATATATATATTTATTTATATATATATATATATATATATATATATATATATATATATATATATATATATATATATATATATATATATATATATATATATATATATATATATATATATATATATGTATTATATGTATATGTTATATATATTGGTTGTGCCCCCCTTGCGAATTCAAGCTGGCTACCGGCCCGTTACATATATCTCGAGAGTCCCTCAATCGTGATTCTTCTGTGCTGATTTTAAGTGAGCTGCTATTTTAATAAGTGATGAATTAACTGAGAAACCACTATTCCTAACATTTTTGTACCACAATGAATCAAATCGACATTTCTCGCTCGTACAACAGTTGAAACAGAACATCGATTGACATACGTTTTGTATTACTGACAACCAATTAACATTAATAACTATGTTTTGTGTATGGATGCAAACTGCCAGGTGAGTGTCTTCCCTATTACAGCAGTTGTGGCATGAAATATCGAATGTTAGCCAATTAACGCTATCCTACATACGTTTAATTTACATGGTCCGTCTTTGGTAGTTAAGAGTCTTGCCAAATAATGCCTATCGGTAGATCCAATTGTGGTCTATTGTCACGTGACAATGGCAGAGTAAGCAGACACAGTGGCGGTTCTACGGGGGGGCCAGGGGGGGCCACGGCCCCCCCCAGAAATTTTTCTGACCCCTTCATTGGCCCCCCCACTTTTCAAAAGAGGATATTATGAGTTTTCTTGATTTTCTAATTCTCTATAGAGGAAAGTCTCTTGTAAGTGCCTCGGGTCCACTGGTTGATAGTCTGGCTTTCCCAAGAGGCTAAATGTACTGCTAAGGGCTTCCAGCTATGGGAGGTATTAAAACTCTTTATAATAATAATAATAAATGAAATCTTTATACAGGATGTACATTTCAGTGTTACGTACATTGCTTTTAATATGTATCCTGTCAAAATAAATGATTACAAACTTATCAATAAAATTAAAATGACTTCCTAAATTTTAAAATGATTCTTTAAATGTTCTTTCTTTAAATATTAAGAGGCTATCAGTTTGACGACTTTGGATAGGTAGGTCATTGTAGATTTTAACACCCATCGACCGAAAGCTAGACTTGGCAGCTTGTAATTTGACTTTTGGAACTCCAAGCATAAACCCATTATTCTTGTATTCTGCTCATGTGCTCCGACAGTGAAAACCTTAGAGAGAAGAGCAGCCTCAGTTTTCTAGACGTTTTCTTGTACACTCGGTGGAAATTGGTACTAAATGAAAGTGTTTCGTCCATTAATGTACCTAAGTGCTTGTACTGTTTCGTGGGAGCTATCGTTTTGATGATTATACTGCAATCTGACACAATCACCGTTTTGCACTAACTAACAAGCGAGGCGGGCTTTAATAGAAGTTGGTGATAAATTGTTGTGTAAGATAGGCAAATGTATCAAAGTTCTGACGGAGTAACACATTCTTTTTAGCTGTGGATAAGTACTTAAGTTTTAAAAAGAGAATGGGTGACGCATGTGAGAATGAGCCACAGGTTAAAAAGGCTAAAGAGAATCTACAGACGTGAAGGAGACTTGTTAAAACATTTTGAGAAATTCTATGTGCCACAACCATTTGAGTCATTTAGCACTTCTATCCATTGAGTCAAATCATGTCGAAGCACTAGATCTAGAGCAGTTTGTTGCTGAGCTTTACCCAAGACATGATAACCGCCGTATTAAATTACACTGAACGGATTTGAACAGAACAACTAAGACAAATTAATGAAACCTTTGCTTACCTATTGCAAGTTCATTTCTGTCTTCAAAGATCAGGATCTTAAAACACTCAAGATCTTGTTCTCTGTATGCAAGTTTTGTTTGATTGAAATGATATAACTTCTTAACTGGTGCATTTAAGTTTTATTGTGAACAAGCAGCAATTTGTGCTACTATAAGCATTCCATATACCACAAACTACTACTCCATGATTACCTGTAACTGTCCTCCCAGTGATGATGCCACGGAGGAACTAGGATTCATGTCCCCCCAGTTTTCTCTAGGATCTATTTTCTAATTGTCTAAATTCGGCGAGAAAATGTTGAGGATGGGGTGAGGGACCTCCATCAAAATTCAAATCTTCTTTAATTAATACCATTGCTATTTATCGCGCTGTCAAGAGTGCTTATCTTTTCATTTATGCTTGCTGTTGTCTTAATAGTAGGATAGTCATTTCCTTGCATTGAACTGGGTGTGGCAACCAAAGGGCGTGGTGATTTTAGGGTGAGGCTCCAAGTGTCTCCCCAATCTGTGATGGCTGGCCCTCAACTGGCCCCCCCAGTTGTTGTGGGCTAGAACCGCCACTGAGCAGACAGTCGGCTTTCCACAAGATATGATCACAAGTATACAATTGTGATCCTGGTATAACCTTAAATGGTGATGCAACGGACGACTTTGTAAAAAGATGCTGAGGGTATTTTTTTGTGACAACACAAGTAGAGTAGGTCTGGCCTAGAAGGAGGAAATACTATTTTTGTCTGGTGCGCAATTTCATGGAAAGGTCCTGAGAGCTATAACAATGCCCCAAAAAAGGAAGAAGCAGAAAGGTTAAGTAGATAGAGAGTCTTACCATGGACGTAGGAAGTATCTAAAAAGTGGGGGGCATGGCCCCCCCCGTTCCTACGTCCCTGAGTCTTACACAGTACTCCATATTCCATGGGACTTTCAGAGCTTTGCTTGTGTCCCCTAACTCAAAGAGCCAGGCCAAGTTGACCCATCGGTAAAGGCGGCCCTGCATACCATTGTGGTAAATTCCACTTTCCACCACTTCCTAAGCAAGGATCTTTGTGACAGTCCGTAATAGAATTCCAAATAGAAGGTAGTTGCGGATGGTGCACACCATTGTAGAAACATCCTAGTAAAATTTCCTTCTCAAGGGTGTTTTGAGTATGCCGCCGTCCCTGTGAGTAGAACCAGCCGCTCTAGTTTGATTTCCTTTTGCACATTTATTATCAAAACGAAAATTACAAAGCCTGAAATTCTGAAGAAATGCAATAAGAATTGAATGTCACCAAAACTTTACTTATGGCTGTAGGTGTGTGACAGGTGTGCGTATCAGATCAAATACAAAAGCATGTAGCAATATAAGTCAAATATGAATTCAATTGTAACTTAAGCTATTAATCCTGACCGAAATTTGCTATTACAACCACATTTCCTTTCGCATTGCCTGTCCATTGATATTAGTGATATTCAATATCAACTCCAATAAGTTCATCAATAACCAATCAAAATGTTAGAATCCTGCAGCTTCAGCTTGTTACTCTAGATACAAGATTGAGGCTATGATCGAATTAAAACGCAAAGCAATTGTAAGGTTGAAAGCTGTAACTAAAGTATTTTGGGTTTCTATCTACTGCTTAAAAACGACCAGTTTTGGACGTTCTGACTAAACATTCTATAGCAATGTTTATCATCTTTACAAGTGCTATACTGAATCAAGTACACGAGTATAGATCATTTTGTGTATTAGAGGATTTCCCTTACGAAAAGGTACCTCTAAGGAAGGAGGAACATAAGAATGGAGACCTTAGCACACATCTTTACACACACTACTCCTAGGCCACAACTGCACTAATAACAGAATGCAATGTAGGACATACAATTCCGTGAGCAAATTAAACTTGCGAATAGCACATCCATCTCCTTTTACTGATTAAATTTGATGTTCTAGTCCAAACTATTGTCATTGTTGTCTTATAACTATGGTAAATGTATCTCATATGCAGACAATAGGCAATGGCGTGGTAGATTGTCAGTTCTGGTCGAAGTGTCTCAAAAAAGCAAATTGCAAAGCAGAGGATTTCTACCACTTCAAGGATTCATCTCCCATTGTCTGACACCCGTAGCAAATCATGTAATTATATTGTTGACAACCCCCTACAAGTATGTCTTGCTGAGCGCCTACAAAGAGGATAAGTTGCCTCAAATTAATTCAGGAAAAGAATCTACAGGGTAGATGGCTTTCACACAACTGGACAAATTATCTAACTAGTGTTAAGACACAATTCGGTAAACGCACTTTCAAATGAACTACTGTTACACTCTTTTTCCTGTAAGAACAGGCTGGCTGTTCTTAATTTTTCCAACATTTCGAGGCTGAATTGTTCTTAATTTGTTCTTAAATTATTGGGATGTAAGCAAAGTAGACATTAGACAATATACAAGAGAACATTGGATATTTATGAAACAAGTATCATTTTCAATAACATTAGCAGAAGACAAAAGATATACATTCTTACAGAAGTATAATCTTTGGTAAAAGTCTTGGTACACCTACGACGTGTTCTATTCACTGATGATTTGGGTGTTTCAAGGACATTCAGCAAATATTGTAGAGTTTAAAAAGTTCTATATCGGTTTCAAATCATTCTACGACTATGCTTCAGCTTCAGCTTGTTCTTAATTTGTTCCTACTTGTCCATAAAATTTGAGGCTCGTGTTCTTATCAAAATGATCTTATAAAAAAGGAGTGTACCCTCAAAATGGACAAACGGCGTCATGTATGTTTACTAATGACATCTGATTTCGCTAGAAGGGCCAAACTAGAGCAGAGAATTAGGAAGTATCTTGTTGACATGAATGAAAACAACCCAGACGACACCTAACAGCAAAATAACTACCGATGTATCTCCCATTGGCAAACCCTACCATATGCAAGCGAATGAAATTGTCAATAAAGAGAGAGAGAGTATTCCAAACCACGACTGTTCCAAACATACCATCTTAAACATTTTACACAGCTGAAAATCACACAACTCTTCCGTGGTGTCAAAAACATAAAAGATTTATAGGGGATCTTTCTCCGAAATTCTAGTGTCTCTACCTTAATGTTTCGATTAAACGCCCCCTCGAACAAACGCCCCCTATTTTAAGTTTCTTTTTCAATAAACGCCCCCCCCCCGAATAGACGCCCCTGTGTCGTTACCAGTTGATGGCAGCAAAGATCAGATGATTTCCTGGTTTAAAGAAGGCATATAGTGTGCTGATGGAACGAAAACCCATTCGAAGTAACGGCAATCAGGCACCTTAGAATATCTTCTGGTCAAGTGTCAGAAGTGTCTTAGTTTTTTTCATGACTTTAGTTTCAAATAGTCCGTAAAAGTTTTTGCAAGAATATTTGAGCTTGTATATTACTACAGTACTGCCTTCAGAGGTATAAGAAGCATTTAGAAAGAGGAGGGGCACAGAAGCTGAGGCTCTTATGTCAAACCCAAAAGTCCAAAAAGTCACTATTATAACTATTGCAAGTAGCGAAGGGCAGGGGGGATCCGCTCCGGATACTAGAGAGGGTAAGAAAACCTTGCCACTCTGATTTTGCAACAGCTTCTATCATATATATTTCTCCACAGAGAGTGTACATTTCACATTCTGAAGGTACTATTTGTAGCCAGGGGCGCCGCAAGAACTCTTTGATTGGGAGGGGGGATATAGCTCTCAGCTCTTCGAAAAGTACTTGATTTTAATGCTTTATTGTCCTAATTGCACGTGAATCTTCCCAATGCTCAAAGGATTTGAAGGAGATGTGACACCCCACACCTCTCGGTTGCTACGTCTCTTTTCGTAGCAATTGTAAAATTGTAAGGGCACATGCTCCCAGTGCTCCTCCAGTTCTTAACTGCCTGGCTACAAAAACAGACAGTCGTTACACAAACATAGTGTTGGAACACGTAGGCTGATATAAGAAACCTATGCAGATCAAATCAAATAGATGATGGGTTTGCTTGTAAATTGGAAGTTCTCACGTATCAAAAATCAAGCTTTTCTTAACTTTTTAACCAGTCGAATACTACTCCCAAACAAACCACATTCGTAAAAAATCATGCATTTTTCAGAACTTTTTCACCCCCCACGATTCCTTCCGAGGAATAGATACCAGAATTAGACCTTTTGCACTGGGTTAACAGTTATCCAGGGGGTTGTTAAAGTTACTGCTCTTGTACCGCAAATAATTCGCCACGAGAGCAAACATTGATTTCCATAATGTCTGTAAAGACGGAAGAGTGATGCACTTTGCAGGTACTTAAAACTGTAACATCACTATGTTAATGCCGTTTTATATATATTACCGGTTAACTTAACATCACTTAATCTACACGTCTATGAATTCCTTTTCGGTACAAACTTGAGACGAGATGCGGTGCAGAGTGCGTGTCTGCTTTGGTAATGCCTAGTTCTTTGATTTATTCTACGTTGTTTTTGACACAATGGGAACGTTGAACATACTGATTGGAGTAGAAGTCTACACGGACAACGACAGGTTGTACGGATCAAGGACATTACAGAAATACCATAATGGTAGACCATGTATTGGAGTGAGTCTATCATCCTGGCGAGTGATTGGCCAATTACGTTCTATTAAGGATACGGCCGGTGATAAGGCTGTTTCAAATTAAGTTAGGGTTGGGTAGGACAACCGGAGGCGAAAATGCAATACCAGAGCTTCATATTTGTGGGACTTCTGGCTTTCCTTCAGATCTGTTGTGCAATCAGAGTTCACTATGGTATACATACAAACAGAGTGGATACCAAACAAAGGTAAATAACTGCATTTTGAGATTCTCACAATTCTGCGCACTAAGGAAGACTGATATTCACCATCTCACTGCAGAAAGGCTATCCATGCATTTTGATTTAGCTAAAATTTATAAGGATTTATCAAATCTTAAAAGCAAACAAGAGCAACTATTGTATTCTCCTAACAGAAGGAGAACTTATCTTTGGCAACGAGTTTCGTAGAAAAGTGTACAAGGCATTACATCAGAAAAGTGTACAAGGCACTTCCTACAGTCATTTTACAGGACGAAAGTATTGAGTAAGCATAGTTTTGATACTGCTCAAAAGTTACCGTAAATGGCACTTTCTATGACATACTGGGAACAAACAACATATGGGGGAGTTACTGAAATGTACTGAGGGATCGGAAATACATTGTACGGCATTTTGCCAAGGTGAATTCATGAGAGCCTATTACGCATATTGAATCATGAAGCTCCGCCATGAGGGAGTTTCCTGACCGTCTTATGCAAAAGTAAGCACATTCTAGAGGCAGAAATGGAAATGGGGGTGTTACGTGCTTTATAAACATCTACGGATTACAAGAATATAATACACGGTGTTAGCTCATGCTATCAAAGTGTTGCCCATTCTTTTCAGTTGCCAATTTGTGGTAAGGCAAGGTTTTTAGAATATTTATACGCCATGAGAATACTATGATTTTCAGATAGCGTGGTGACTTCTCGAACATTCGTCCATATTATTGGTTAGTAGTTCTATAGCTAGCGCCAATGGTGGCTAAAAGAAAGCAGTCATCACCCGAAAGCTCTCCTTCTTTTTCAAGCATGTAATTAAGTTAATTAAGTTATCTCTCGTTTTTCATATTTACCGAAAAGCGCCAGCTTAAAAGCATTTACCATTCTCTTCTTTTCACGTGGTATAAAGTATCTTCTTTTCTATGCAAATTGCATTTGCTTTGTTCTATATAATTTCTGAAAAGAGGATCAGCACGAGCTGTTTCTTAAGTCTGAAAAACACCTTTCTTGTCGTATCAACGAAAAAGTGTTCGAAGTACATTAGGTTAATGCCTGTAATGGATTTTATGTTATGAAATGTTTGAGGGCATTGCATGGCAACACATAAACCTAGATTGACAAAATAAACGCCTTTCATAATCAGAAAGTGGTTTACAATAAAGCAATACTCGATTGCTCGAAGAGAGTTCAGTGCTAAGAAAATTGATAGTTTGATACACACTTCAAATAATAATTTTTACACAAAGCCCATCATGTTTGATTTGTGTGCATTTTCCTATGATAGTCTGTGTGCTTCAGTGTTTTGTTTGTCTAGTGCCTGTTCGTCTGAAACTTATGTGTTACACAAACTCGAATACTCTTCAAAGGAAAGTCTTAAGAAAGTTATAGTACTGAAATCATGAAAAACCAGGACAGTTTTAGCAAAAGGCAAAAAACTTTTCTTATAGAAATCAGGTATAGGTAAATGGCTAGAGTTCCACTGAAAGGATAATTACACTGCAAACGAGGGCATTGGCGTGTTCATTTACTGACTTCATATTGCCAGACGATTACATATAATTCTTATCTAAATCCAATGAAGGAAGACAACAACTGCATACCAAAGTAACTTCCTAGCCTACAAGAATAATCTCTTTCGGTTATAAGCATAGAATAAGGCTGGGCTGGGATATCTTTGAGACGAAACTTGTTTATTTTCTACCTTGTGTCTGCTGCAATGACACGTAAAGTAAATGAAAAAATGACGTTTGCAATACATGTTATCAGTTGCCCTGTGTAAGTCTCTCCTTCTGTCACAGTGCTCTTAATTTCCAATAACAAAGCTGACTATTAAATCAATCGGTTATGCCTTTGAGCATGTCCACACATGCCTATGGCCAATGTAACAACGACTGTCGCAAGTGAAAGAAAAGACATATTATTATCGCAGAATTGGTTCCCATCAAATCACACAAACTTATATTTACTCCAAAGTTTCTAAAGGAAATGATGACTAAATTGACCCTCCTACACTGACTCTTTGGTTTTTCGTTACTGCTCTTTGACAAACCCTTGCGGGGATATATTTAATTAGCTTTCGAGTCGTGTTTGCACTGGATGTATACAGAAAGCCAATAGGCTAGCTACGTAATATGTAAATAAAGAGACAATTGAAGATTGTAGAAATGCTTAGAGCCGAGTCTTCTTCCAGAAAATGTACATGACATCAAGGTAACGGATGAAAGGAGAGAAGACAAAGTCTTCTGAACTAAGACAGAATGATAATGCTAATCTTGTTTTGAAAAGTTATTGTCAGTTGTTTCTATTTCTACATTAAATATATACTTTGGAATCTTAGTGCCAATATAATTCATATAGCTATTTGCCAGTAAAAACTTTTAATATGAATACCTAATTTTTCTTCGAGGCCTCAATATTCTTAAAATCTTTTGAGCCTATAGAAAAGAAAAGCGATGACTTTTGCCTAGCGCTTTCCAGTTGCAGCCAAAAGTGTTTGATATCATGTGAAATAGACCAAGTGAATGAATATTTGTCAGACAATAAAGATAAATGATACTCCCAGCAATTGCATGTTAAGTGACCTGCACATAAGGGGTGTACGATATTCCTCCCACGAGATTAACCTAGTCGTTCAGACTCATCTAATTTATACCGTTCGGAAGTGAAAGAGAGGTGTCAGAAAATTCACTTCGTCTACATCACTTCGTTTATAGACAGTAGGCGGTTAAATACTGGGATGCAGATTAGCATCGCGACTGGATGATTATAATTTATCAAACAATAGTCAGACGGTGACATATTGATTCAGGAATATATACAAGTTGCAAAGAAGGGCATAGACATTTAGAATTCCAACAAAATCATTCTCCCCAGACCATGACGTGAAGTATGTTTTTAGTTCACTCTCCAAAGGTCCTTTTACTTATGGTGACAGATCATGTTGTCTAGGCACGACTAGGTTAAAATCTAGTCATGGCTCGACAACCAGCTTTTTCTATCACCACTAGTTATCTTACAAACAACGTACAATCACTGGCAAAAGTTCTAGGAACCAGGCTTGGAACACCCAGTGACTGCAGCATTCTATATTACTGTAGCTATTGAGATATACTTCTTGCTGGAAGAACAACGGTCTCCTCCCCCAAATGCAATGCCGAACTGAAAATTTGTTATTTGAACGTTTTCTGAAAGTAATTGGACTCATGCACTGCATGTAAAACCTGTATAAGTCAATATTGTTTTCAGAGGGAGTGAGGTGATGCTGCATACCCGAGTCAAAAAATACTGTGAATGTTCCAAGACCTTTAGCAGAGATTTTAGATCAATAACAGAAAAAAATTTGAGAAAATTGTACTTGCTAGCCAAAACTCCCCAAGGGATCATATTTATATCTGAATCTTTTATTTTTATTAATGAGTTCCAAAAATTTTATTTACTGAGTTTCTGTTTTGAAGTTAAGACTCAACTCCACCGAATATAACGAGGCTCGCTAAATGCTTCCAGAAGATATTAGGCAGCATTTCCGTTTTGAATAGACTTTCCATAAGTTATATCCGTTTAAACAATGCCCATTTTCAATAGGTATTAAGAAATCTTCCATATACTTATACTCTAGATGCTAAAATTTGATCAATGATAGTGGAAATAAGAAACAGGTAGTAAAGGCAATAACCTCTTCTAAGATAGTCGTACTGGAAATGCTAACTTTAGAGCACATATCTATCCATTTTCAAACATTGAAGGGCTAAGCAGACAGGAGGATGAGCTTGACAAAGGACTGAAGTGAGATGTAATCTGAAAACTAGAGCATTTGCTATCATCTATTGATCAGAATAACATATCATAATAGCCTTAAAAAGACCTGACAATCTAGATCAGGTAAATTAAGTTCGTGCATACCTTTTATCAGACGTATGACATATTTCTTCTGTTAGATACTACCAGAGGCTTGCAGCTAGACATAGTAGTCTTGCACGACACATCTGCAACACAATGCACAGTTTTGGGCCTTTCCTAAAAAAACTATGCATCGAAAGAACTAACCTGTATTTGGCAGTGCAGCAAGGGTTTTCAGAGGGAATCAAAACATGCCAGAAAGTGTTCCAGAATGATCGCTGGAACTGCACAACAAAGGGTAGTTCCAGATCAGCAATACTGGGATTTGTAATGGCACGAGGTAGGTAATTTCCTTACTTGTGGGGATTAGAGGTCCTCAATTCATCGGCACTCATATTATTTACTTATAAGAACTAAACGACTGCCCTATGCCTCTGCACATCCCTATACTTTAACATTGTACTTTCGTCGCAGTTGCCATTAACCTTTCTAGCTTATGTGGGAACTTGTCGGTATGTAACCTAGCAGACAGGGTTCTCAGAATATATTATAAATTTGATATCAAAGGTCTGCTTTCCAATAAGACTACATGATTAGATTTACTTGCAGTAGCATACATTTATTAAATAGAAAGATAATTAATTTTAAAATACAAGATGATGTCATGGTTTTGTATAAGAGGTCCCGCCCAATAAAACCTAGGATATATTTTCAAAATATTTTACTTTTGGGTAGGAAACTTAAGAGTGCTTTATTGCTATGTAATCTTCGGTATATATGTGTAATCTAAAACCACTTACCAGGAGTTTATAACTTTAATAAACAAACACTCGCCATTTGCGTGCAGATGAATCATGAAATATTCCATATATGCGTACCTGAAAAATTTGAACAGATTTCTTGAAGAGCAATTGAGCAAAGGAATCTCAGAGGATGGAAATGAGTAATTGTCCTTCTGAGAAATTAGAATAAGAGCAAATAATCCGAACGAGCCAAGTAGTTTTCAATTCGCCAATCATTTTTCCTCGCTTTCTTTTAATACATAAAATATTAGCAAAACGTCTGAGCCTAATAGAGTATCAAATCCTATACAGTTTCACTCGAAATGATTTGTATCAGTCGTCACACACCTTTTTTTAATAAGAATACCTAATTTTTTGCTGAGCCTTAATTCCTAATTTTTTTTTAAATTTGAGCCTAGGAATATTCTTAAACTATTCCTAAATTTCAGCGATTTTGAGTATTACTATTCGTATAGACTATATTCTCAAAATAAAAAGTGTGTAACTGACTTTCTCCAAAAGTTAGCAGAGGCTCATCATACCATAATGACTCCCAGGCCAGTTATATGAAGCCCACAGTTGTTTTGTTTTCTATGCAAAATGTAAATATCTAAACCTTGATGAAGCTTAGGCCTTGTGTTATTCTAAAATTTCAGCAATTTTAAGTTTTGATATTCTGAAAGATTACGTCTTTGAAAAAAGTGTGTAGATAGGTATGAAATTAGTCTGCTTATAATTGTAAAAAGAGCACTGTTTGTTGCATCATTCTCTCTTCTGCTTCAATTCTAGTTTCGAGAGAAGCATCATACATGTATGCAATAACATCTGCCGGGATAACTTACAGGGTAACAAGAGAGTGCTATCTGGGAAAAATAAGAAATTGTGGATGCAAAAAGAGGCCTAGTTATGACACAAGCAACCCCAAATGGGAGTGTGACGTAGATGTTGGAATTGGGATGAAAATATCGAGAAGGGTGATGGAAGATGGATTGCTGAAATGGGATGCTGAAGCCCTTATGAACAGACACAATAGTGATTTAGGAAGAATGGCAAGTAAAAATGATTTAAGTTTGTGCAAAATATTCATGTTTGCGTTCTGATCTCAGCTGGGATAACCTTCCACCGTTTTTCCTAGGGGTTTTTCTGAATGGTGTCATGATGAGATCTAATCTAGTAGCTATGGGGTTCAACTGTCTTGACTTTATTATCCGGAGGAGTAATTTACTCTTAGCAACACACATATCATTTCATAAGAAAGTTCTTTTGACCGAGTGCTGGAACTTTATTAGCTTATTTATGATTTCTTTATTAACACATTTTGTAGACTTTCCTAGTAAGAATGTTTGAGGTTGTGTATCACTACATTTTTGCTCGAACAGGTAGGCAATATATGAACATAGCTCTTGAATGCATGAAATAGCACAAGAAATCATATATATTAGATAAAAGGCTGGACCATGATTGGAATCTTAAATGTATATAAAGTTATTAACTATCTTAGCTCTCAAAAATCTTGAATTGAACTTTCTTAACTTTTTGAGCATCGAGCACTATTTTCTTGAGTCACTTTCATATAAAAAAATGTTTTTTCCGCGCATTCGACGATCTTCATCACAGCCAATCTTGCTATTTACGTTATGGATATTAAAGGTTTGGCTCTGACAGTGGTCCTTGATACCGTTGGGAATAGTACCCTTGCGAAGGCAAGAAATGGTATGCCGATGGATAATAATATAATCAGAAACATACAGTGATTAAAAATCGTACATAAGCAGTTAAATAGAAGTTCAAATTGGATGAATACCTAAGATTTTAAAAAAAATTTTATCACCAGGCAGTAAAAGATCACCTCTCTTTGCAATGTAAGTGCTTTGGGCTATCTGGAGTATGTACATCAAGAACTTGCCACAGAGCATTGGTGCCAAGAATTGAAACGGTCGGTTTGTGGCTGAAAGAAAAGCATAGAACTGCCGTGCGCGTCAAGCCGTCAAGGAGAACCAGCAGAAGTGGGTATCCGCAATTCTTGGTGCAAACAGACGGCAAAGGTAGGCCAGATCCGAAAAGTCTTATCTATCTCGAGGAGTCGCCAACCTATTGCGAACGTGATCCATCAACAGGGTCCCTAGGAACGAAAGGGCGCCGTTGCAACATAACAGTACAAGGGGGCAGTAATAGCTGTGAATTGCTATGTTGTGGAAGAGGGTACGATACGCGCATTCAAGTAGTCAAAAGAAAATGCAATTGTAAGTTCAAATGGTGTTGTGAGGTGGAATGTGAGGATTGCAACAGAACAGGCAAAGTCTATACTTGCAAATAGTAAATCTGGCAGCCTGATGGTTGAGAAATGGAGGGGGAATCTCCCTTGCTATAAAAAGACCTCGTGAATCTACAGTGAAAAGAAGAGACGCTGATGCGAAGAAGTACCATTTGTGACTAGAATGAAAAATACTAGTAATGAAATGAGTAAGACTGTAGATTACCAGCTGAAATATTTTGTAAGTCTATCTTACTAAATAAAATCTTAAAGCGTTACTCGCAAGACTTGGATGTATGTCAGCTGAGTATACAGCTAAGATCCTTGTTTCCTAGCTTCCTTAGAAGGAAAGCTAAATTTAACAGAACATATGCCATGAAATTACTTTTCGATATTGTTATTAGCTTCAGATTCTCGTGACCTATTCTGTTGTAGGATAAATGCCAGCAAATGGTAGGCAATTTTGTAATAAACATGTCAAGGATATTGGATAATAAGTAATCTCATAATCTAAAAAATTTTATGTATATGCAAAATGAAGTGCATTCAAAACGACCAGTTGGATCGTCCTGTTAAGATGTCCAGAGATTAGAAGACGGGCCAGGAAGCAATAAACATCGCCTCTTAGCTACGAGTGTTTTCATTAAATAGCACACATTTTGTAGTAACATAATGTGGTAACGCATGAACGTGTGATTTTAGGTTTCCTTATGGCATGGATGTCTTGCCATTCGACCATACAAAAAAATAGGGAAATGATAAAAGTACAATTTAGACTTGTGGAGTATGCACTACTAAATTCGATAAGAATTTAAGGTTTTAAGGTCCTGAACTGTAGAAGTAGCTTGGTACAAAACTAAGCCGAACCAAAAAGCTAAACTACTTCCCAGTGTTCGATCTCGTCTGTTGCATTTTACCTATGGTTAAAGTGGCATTTCGTGTAGTTAACTATATCACACTAATGTAGAGAGCTACCAGAGAAAAGCTCTCGAGAGGAATTTAGAGTTTTGATATTATACTATTTTCGTATTGAATAAATCTGAAGTAATCATTCGTTATGGTAGATTGATGTATTTGAAAAATAGAATCTGACGAACACTCTCTACAGTGTACATGGGAATTGAACTTTTTTTGAAATGTCTATGAACTCTTCATTTCATGTAAAGTTTACCCTACCCCTCTCCCCCACCCCCCAAATTCACAACATCATTTTATCGGTTTGCCAATGGTATTCCCAATGTATATCTCCTAAAACAGATAAATCTCATCACGAAAGCTTTGCTACGATAGGATTGTTCCTGTTCGCCTTCAGATTGCTAATTGCTACCTCGTATTCAGTTTCAAACAGTTGGTCATACATGAAAACCTGGTTATGACAAGTAAACATAACCATTTGTGTCAAAGATAACAGATGAAAACTGTTCTATAATTTTCCGCTGGAATCAGTGAAGACTCGAAAAGGTCGCCTCCGTGTACTATTTCATGAGTTCCCCTGGTAATGAAACCAACATTCTCATGGGAAAAGCTACAAACAAACTCCTTACTCCAAGTCATGTCTTAGAATAAAGATTATCTCAAACTTGCCATACACTGCCCACCACAGGTAATATACTATGAGCATCAACAACGCATACACAGACATGTGTGTACCTCCGACTGGCTCATCAATTAAAGATTTAATATACGCTGGCTGTATACCTGAATGACAAAGTGGTACTGATAACACGAAATACAAGTGCTTATCATACAGATCTGATTCTCATTGGGCCCTGGTTTGTAGCCTTCTTGAGCAAGTCTAGGAGAGACAACCAGCCGTTTGGCGTCTGTCGATATGAACAACCAGTACTCCACAGTGCAACGCACGGTGTGGAGCTTTAAACGTAAAACTAAGGGCCATCAAAAGATTGGGCCCCCACGAGCCCCATGAAACTCGAATATAATTTATTATATAGTCAACCAAGCAACAATTTCACTAAGGCGCCAAATACTGCTCCGCTACGCCACTGACTGCAAACTGCACAGTCATTGGCCAGAATATATCACGTCCTTAATTAAGCAGGCCAGCCTATTCGAACTCAAATAGGAAAGTTCTTCGAATTTAGCACTTGGATGGTTGCGCATATCAAATGAATCGAATCCGCTACTACGTCTTTGGCAAAAGATCAGTTCATTATGCATAGATTGTGGGGATACATAAATAAATAAATTTATAAAAGATCACAAATAACAATAAATCTATGCTAGTATGAAATCAACGTAACAAAAACCATAAAAATATTGAATATTTACAAGGAAATAATAGGACAACTTTTGGGCAAATTTAAGACAATTCCGTCAAATGATCGACAAATTCTGTAAACATATAGCTGACAGTGAGTTATCCTAAAAAACGAACACTAACTCCCTAGGTCTCTCTATCTTCTCTTCAAATGGCCTCAATACCCTGCTCCATCATCAACAACATGATTGGATATTGTACGCCTTCAATTCGAACAGAACTCCATAAGGTCTAAAAGGCTGCCGTAGTTTTCTATTTACATTCAGTTGTGTTCCTGCAATACCATTCAGATATACATCGTCATAAAGATCACCAAGCAAATCTCTGTTTGCTTCTACAACCACTTGGCGATTATTTCTAATAAACTCACGCTTTGACATTTTATTCTTTACATGCGGACTGTGCAAATCCACACTCAGAAGCAGAAGTGAATACGAAAGCACTGACGTATCATCTGAAAGGGAAAGACAAATACAATTTAAAAACAAACATTAGCCAATAACTTAACTACTATACTTTAAAAGTCACAAAATCTTTGGAAAACTCCTGATTTTGTAAAATGTGATGAAAGCTGCTATCGTTGCTTTAAAAATCCCTGGAGTATTAAACTGAAATAATTTTTTTGAACAAGAGAACATAATTAAGGAGATTTACACAAAATTTTTATTTGGTGGAAGTTCAAAATGGCCAATATTTCTTTGATAGCATATGAAACACAATCAGCACTGAATGACATAATTTCATACCTTTAGAAAGTCCAAGATACTGGTTGCATTCAAAATAATGGGCTGAAAACTTTTCCATCAATACTTCAAAGAACTCTCGTTCTCTTTGCCTGGGTGGTGGAATTTTCTTGAACAATCTCCTGCAATGAAGCTAACATTCAAAAAGAGAAGAAAAAGACCTAAGAGGAGCCAGAAAAGTAACAAAATTTAACAGAAAAACTGCTGTTTTTATACTTATTTTACAAAAATGAGTACAATGCTTCACTTTAACTTTTGATGTATGGCAAAAATGTATTTTATGACAATATCGTTCACGGAAGCTAAGTCTACAGGTGTAAGTTAAATTGTGGTTTTCTTTCATTCTATGAAGCTAGAAAATTCAGCTCCCCGCTGCATTAATGTAATTTTCTTTTCCCTCTTTAACATCTTGATTGTACTATAGCATAAAAATCTACCGGAGTAAATAAATAAAGACTTTCATTTCTTTTGTAGCAAAAATCTATTGTCATCTCCTCCATAAACCAAGAAAATTCCTGTTAACTAGGAAAGAAATTTGATACTCAACACTAATTTCTTACCACCTGATGGGCAAATTCTCCTTTCATATTTAGTTAAGTAAGTCCTAAACACCATAGATTGGAGATGTACCTTCTCGGTGAGAAAAATGGTTCACTTGCGATGCATCGCACACCACAAGAGCTGCAGAGTGCACAATGGCGTGCGATGTACAAACGTCGATTTTTGGGGAAAATCTTTACAACGGAGGCGCCAATATCGGCTTTTACATCTTCTTTTCAAGAATCACGGCTCAGCATACAGTATGTATTAACAAAACACTGTTGAATATTGAGTTTAGATGTCAAAATCAGACCCTACGCCTAATTTTTGGCAAGTTGCTTCCGTCCGATGGTGAATGTTTGATATTTGCTTTTTCATACAATTCAGTGTATCCTTTTCTGAATGAGTCTGTACATACATTGACATTCAGGAAAGTTATCCCATGTTAAGAATCTTGAAGCGAGTAGTTAAGTGGATTAAGAAGAAAGAATTGAGCAGGAGGGAAACAAATATATAATTTCGAGGCAGAGTCAAACATTTTTTCGCATGTAGTATTTAAAGAATGGTGTGCAAATGATATGAGACTTCCACACGCCACCTCCATCGAATGGCGTGTGCAATCGTGCTCCAAGCCATTTGATATGTACTTGACACCTATCAAAATACAAAATCTTTCTACAGATAATGCAAACATGCACAATAAAAAATATTGCCAAAAAGAATACCTCATTGCATCAGACAAGAATACTCCAGAGTACTCTTGCAATAGAATAAACTCATTAAGCACATCACGCCTGCAAATAAAATAACTCTTTTAATCTTGTTTATAAACAAATTTGCCCTGAAAGATCAGGATGCACTGTAAAGGGATGGCATGCTAGTAGGTACAACATGGCATGACAATACCTATACCTTAAGACTACATGGAACATTGCATGGCATTACCTATCATTCAAGTATGTATGAATGCTCTTTGTGTAAAAAGATCTTGTGCCATTGAACATCTTAGCAATCTCTCTGGGATCATCTTGTAAAACTCTGTTGTCAATCAAATATTGAATGGCCTAATGAAAATATAGGAATTTATTTCATAAATCAAATTATATACCATTAATAGCGAATGTCAAATTACCATACCACTGGCATTACTGTGATATAATCAGATGAAGGTGCTCTCTTTTTCAAGCAGATTATCTCCACTATGGAAAGCTAACAACATAATTTCAGTGCATGATATGTAAATGTGTCACAGACTGGAAAAGAGCTCATTAATGTTTCATAGTGTAGACATGCAATTTCATAACCATTAGATACAGTAAATAAGTATTGATAACTACAGAAAACATTTCGTGCATTGAATTACTAAACACTCCAAATTTAATTCACCAATCTAAGACAAAAAAAGGAAGTAAAAACATTACAACATATTATCAATCAGTCAGAGTCAAACCTTAATTGGATCATAAGTGAAATATAAAGATGCTTCATCCAAAAGAAGGTAAATTTGCTTGTATGTTAGAACCTAGAAGTCAAGAACAAAACTCTATGAGGTGATAAGATTACAGTTCAGTTGAATATAAAACTGAATATCTGCACACACACACCATGACTTAATCAGATATACCTCTGAATGGGAAAGAGATTTTAGAGGTAAAATGCCTGGCAAGAGGAGCATGGGTAGACAGACAAGAAAATGGCATGACTGTATCTTAGAGCATCTTGAAATGTCAGTTGTACAGGGCCAATAGTTAGTGAATGCAGGACAGCATACAGTACAGCAATTTCTGCAACTATGTCCTGAAGGATGTGCTACTTAGGATGGTGATGAATTCAATGCAAACAAGTGATGAACACCATTGAGAGAGGAGGGGTAGTCAGGGTAAATTCCTGGGGCCCAAATCTCAATAAGAGCCTGGAAAAATGCTGCTAATGCAAGATAATTATTATCAAAGTGTTTCCTGAAAATATGCAAAATCATACTTTAAGGTATACATACGGGTCATTAACTTTTACTGTAAATTTTTCCTAGACATGTGCCAAAACATTATACTACTCTGTCAAATTATAGTTTTGGAGGTGCTCTTTAAGATATCCAAGAGGGTAAAATTAAAAACATTTTCTCTTGAACTGGATCCAACTACGGTGGGTCCTTCTACAGGACTACAAACAGGTCATCTGCTCCCTAAGGTATAGCTATTTGGTGCCATCCCTGTAAATGCCAATTGTTCATGATTCACTCCATACATTATTGGTTTGCACCCCTGCCAGATAAAGAGGCCACGCTATGTCACGGAAACAAAACATCAGCATCTGCAGAACTTAACAAATTTGAAGCCATAAAGGCCCATTTTTGGTCTAGACCTGGGGCCCTAAATTGATTGGGACATGGCATAGGCAGCCCATACTTCTATATCACACAGACAAATGCCATTCCCTGCTACTTATTATACATATATGCATTCTCAGAGAGTTTGCAATAGTACAAGAAATAGTGACAATTTAAAAGCACAGTCCAAAGGCAAGAATCTATTGCTATGATTTCAATAATGCAAATAGTGAAAAATCACTCTTATGGTAAATTCATACACACCTGATATGGACATGTAAGCATTGCACTGTACACAGAAACATAGGCCCATTTCTCAAAACACAACCTGGTACAAACAAAGTAGATATGCCTATAAACATATACACCATATGATAGTTTGAAATGTAAGAGAAAAATTGCTACCACCATGAAATATCAAATATAAATGCATGCATGTTTATAAAAATATACAATCCTTTTTATGAGAACAATTTTATAAGAACACAAGCCTCAAAACTGATGGGAAATTAAGAACAAATTTAAGAACAAGCTGAGGCTGAAGCACTGTCATTAAATGCATTTTTGGACAATGATGCATTCACTCTCTGATAACATATTGACATGAAATGTCATTTCCATGCTAGTTTGAGGAAGAACTGGTGGTTTTGTCACTTCTCCTCTGAGAATTTTGTGAATGAGTTTCCCTTGGTGAAACACCCAATGGTGTCTTGTATAATGTCTAGTGTCTAAATTGCCTACACCTTGATAATTTAAGAACAAATTAAGACCACTTCAACCTCTCCTCAAAATTTTGGAAAAAATAAGAAAAACTAGCCTGAACCTCAATTTTCCTGGTTCTTACAGAAAAAAAGAGTGTATATCTGTATCTTTTATAACATATATACTGTATATCTGCATGTTTACATAAAGGCGAACATGCTTCAATCTCTAATACACTTTAGTTGCAGATTATTTATTCTGATGTATAAAAAATCAGTCTGACAGTACTGCTGTATGCCAGTTCTCTTTGAAAAATTACCTTCTCCACAATATATCGTCGCCTGCTAGGTCCTGCCAGACACAGGCTGCTAAACAAAGATCAGTTGCATTCAGATTCCCCAGGATAGCAACGGCCACTTCAGGAGGAAACTGTCGCAAATCAGGAAAAGAAGTTAGCAATTGTTGTTGATTTCGACGGGTGTTCAACGCTCTACTCTGTCCGTTACCCATTCTAACAACAGCCTACAGACTTGAACGATGCATGATTGAGCTGCACATTGGAAGTACCATAATTCCTCTTTGAAAAAAAAACAGGACTGGCTGCTTCGAAGGACACTTAACAGAAGAGTAGATCCTCCGTGCCTGCACAATGTCGATTACCAGGGGCCTATGTTTGCACTGAAAATATTTCTTATTGAACAGTTAGTAAGGTTTGGCAGCCTTCTCTAGAGTTCTACTAAACTCACTGCGTCTAATAGTTCTTCCTAGGCCCCTGTTTGTTATTTTTCAATTTGCACGCATGCGTGTAAGCGTGGCATGTTATGCATTTACTTTTCCAGCAGTTTTACTTCCCGTTTCAGGAGACTGTGTGCCATGTAAATACATATACGTGTTAAAATCATTCCATGGAGGTGCAGCCACGGCGCCACTGCACATGTGTCTATGCAAGAAATAAAAAGGGGCAGAGCAAGCCAAAATGTCACAGTCGAATTCTGGAGGGAAAAGAGTAATGAAAGAAAAACATGCATTTCAAAACATATGAATCAAACACTACAGCCCAATTCGATGCGTTTAAATTAAAGCGTTCATAAAACTAAAAATTGAGAAGCCAGCAAAATCTTGTTGAATTCATTTGCAAGAGCAACTTTCCGACTACGGCCGAATTACGAAGAAAGTCGCAGGAGCAGCTATAAAATAATCCAGCACCTTTTTAAAGTTACCCAATGAAAACAACGTGCTATGAAAGTTTGATAGATACGATAAATAATTCAGTAGTGTCTAAAGCAACTTGCCAATAGGAAAGCCACAATGCATTCCATGCACACTGAAGATCTTCGGGCTTAAGCACAAAGAATACACTCTGTAAAGAGTAGGAACAGGCTTGAAAATGCTCTAGCTTGAATCCAGTTGATGAATCGATCAGTAGGTGTTATGGTTTGGAATCTATCTATTGATCAAATTTCATTTTTTATTTGAGATAATGTCTCATAGGTAGCATAAAAGCTTGTACTCTGACATCACGGTAAAATACTTAAATAATATTCTTCATACTGTCTTGCAAAGTAAAGACAATGCTTTACTAGAAACTAATTCAAAGTATTCAAATTGAAGTCATTTGCTAAATAAAATTGTACATTCTAATCCTTAAAAAAGAGCTCATTTAATTGTTTCATTGTGTCATCTGGTCCATTTACTGTGTGTCCAATTGTCCTACTGTCCGCAAAAATTTCATAGTCATTACCACCCTGTGAAAAATATAAATTTTAAGAGGTTGGCAATGAAGAAAAACATATCTGTTTTAGGTAGTTAAGAGAGTAACAAATCTAGAAATTAGCAATAAAAGTTCTCTTTAAAATGGAAGCAAGAAATATGAAAAACCAATCTTAAATGCATTGATGACATATGTATGTACCAGTCGCATATAGAAAGTGTACATCATGACTGTAAGCACAAACTACTATCAAAGAAGAAATTTCAAGTTGCTTTGCAATCAAATGATGGTGCTCAATATGCTAAATCCTTGGACAAGAGGGAACTCCGGACTTAAAGAATTCCGAATACTTAAACTACCAAATTTTACCAAATTTGCACATAGAAGAGCAAACGAGAGAACGAAGACCTTACTAGCAGATCTACAAGTCAGTCAAACTTGGCTTTATGGAAATTCAAAATCTTATTTCATATCAGATATATGCGAAGGCAATCAATTCACACCAAAAGAATTCATCTCGAAGAATGGGAACTTTATTTTATTTTGCTAAAATTTGTTTCACAACAGCGCCATTTTCAACAGAGTTAACGAACAGTTTACCTTGTAAGTCTTGTCCCCGAAAAAGTGTATCGTCTTGATAGTGTCCAAATCCATAAAATTTAAGCAAAATGTTTTGTCCCATCCTATTGGAAATACATCAAAGCTAATTTGTCCACCTATGGAGAACTGCAATCCATAGTCAGCGAATTTCTGCTTTAAATCTGCTACAAATGTCTCCCTGATTTTGTGGACCTGAGATGAAATTCGAACACAAAAAGAAAAGTGCAAAGAAGAATATATATAATTTGATTGTTTACTATTACATTAAAGTCATACACTCGGTTGCAGTAAGGTAAATTATAGATAGGATATCTGTGATAGATTAGGAAATATTGGGTAGGATTTAAGATTGAGATCCATTTGGTTCAGATTGAGATCTAGAAGCAATTCAATCAGAATCAGTGTAGCATTTTTGAGTAAATTTTCAGGTCAGTACTAAATCTATGATAAATGCTCTTTCAACAATACAATACTTTGCAATGTACTTTCCCCAGTCCGCTATAATAGAAAACACTCCATTAGAATTATACCATTCACCAAAGTGGACATAACACTTTTATAAGTTGAAGTCCTTATTTTTTCCAGGAATGTGAACATAAAAGGCCGTTTCAAACATCGTCACCAAAATTACAAATCATGCACATTTTCATCATTTACCTACAACCTAGACATAGTTGCAAGCAAATAAACTTTTATTGTACAATTGTTTCAAGTTCATACTCATAAGCAGCTTTTCCTTAAGTTCTGTTTGACTATCATTATAGTATCAATTCTCCAATTAGAAGTGGGTGATTGCACAAGACACTGACTAACAACAGAACATTTCAACAGTCCGTTGTTTTGCGGTGTCCCTCTCAATAACATAATCTACTAACTCTGGCCGTACTACTTCTGACTGTCAATGTAATCTACCTTATCATATTCGTTAAATTGTATTCGTTCTTCCTGACTGCAACTTCTTCCGACAGGGCAAACATTGATCAGGCCATTCCGGAACTCAACGAAGGTTCCCCTGAAACAACAAATTCTCAAGTTAGCGAGAGGAAGAAAATCAAGCAAAGCAGATAGATTAGAATCAAACTCAAAGGATACATCATAAATGCGCTAAACAAGAGCCCAGAGTTATCCTGATCTACAAAAAGCACGTGTTTATAAAAACAAGCAGAATACACCAAGCAGATCCAGGACCTGTAGAAGGTAGGGTGATCAAAAACCTCTCACATGTCAATAAAGAAAGTGTCATTCATTTCATTTTAAAATTACGAAAGTCGCTAAAGTCATCATATCTATTTCTAAAATATTGAACCCGATAATAGATTATAATTTATGCTCAGATTAAGCAAAAACAGTAAATTACAAGCAGCTCAAGTGTAAAATATTCGAACGATGAGTGGGATATAACAATAGGCCTTAAAGTGGTCCCTAGTAATAGTTCTGCGTTCCTAAGATTTCCCTGCCGGAAGGTCTTGGCGATCAAAGCAACAGTTGCATAACTTGGTGCTAGTTATTACCAATACAAATACAAAACAAGGCCTTTATAATAGATTCTTACAACAAGCCAATCTTGGCATTTGCATGATACTCAAGAAACGTATAATATCAATTGGACATTCTTGTAGGCAATTTGGCTACAATATAGCACTCCAAACACAAAATAGTTCCCGCTATAAACGATAGCACGAATCGCTCACGCTTCTTACCTTTACTTATCACAAAGATTATCAAACTGTCTATATAATTATAAGATAGCTCCATTATTCAGATCTCATCTTCAGTTATATTTTGTTCTAAATTTGCTAACTATTTTCTGAATATCAACATATAACTTGTTGTCCACATGTACTGAGCTATAACTGGTAATATACATTTAACATTCTGAAGAGTGTCACCAAAAAAGTGTTCAATGTGTAGTCTGGCTTTTCATGTAATATTAATTAATACTATATGAAAGCAAACCATATACAGAAAAGAGTTGTTAGCTCCACAATTATTAGATCCAGAAATGCAATATAATGGATACAACACTAAATTACATGAAATTAAAGGTATACACAAATTGTAGCACCACCCACAAATGATCTGAACATCATGGGGTGCATACTTACAAAGGATCTTATCCTGAAACATCAGTTTAAAGACACCATGAGCATTAGTACCTAGCTACTTTCCCCATATGAACATACATTTAATCATAGGCTTTTGCCATAAATACATCACATAGATAGAGTTACTTAGGTCTTAAATAGGATATATTGGCAATTATGATTGAAATCAGGCCCCCAATCATTGTTTGTTCCAGTCATGGAATAAAACACTCACAAATGTTCCCATATTTTGTTGCAGCATTTGTTAGAATTTGACTAAAATAATTTCAAAGCATTTTCAACACCATCAGGGGTTACCAGGCTGCCCAGCTGATTGATAATGGCTATACCCAATTAACTGTGCTCCCTCCTCCACCAACAAATCATTCCAGCTATAGGCCAGTTTCAAATTCTAATAAAGAAAGCCCTTATCTAGTACATGCTGATGAAACAAAGATTGTACCAGGATGAGTTAAACTAAACATTCTTCTTGAGGAAAATAGTTCAGATCTGTTTAATACAGAATAGCATATGCTGTGCAATTTACTTTGATTTTCAGAAAGAATATAAACCAATGAGGTCCCACTCTGGACATTCTATATTTTCCTTTCATGAGTCACAGTCAAGTACACTTTATAGTATGCAAATGCTATGATTCCTTTGCATGCCATCTCCATGCAATGACCTGCACATTCACATTCAATCACATGATACTCATGGAGAAGGTTGTTGATCTTACATTATTTGTCAGTTGTTCATATTCTGTTTACATTCTTTATTTACCAATACAGCAAAAACTAGTATACATTGTTGGGCAAATAAAGAATATGAGCAAACAATGCAAAAATGGTCTTACCTTTTCACTGGCAGTTTCAATTTTGACATATACTCCAGGCAATAGTTTATAAATGTTTGTAATTTTTCTTCACCAACATAACTTGAAATGCTCTAAGCAAAGAAAAATAATGTCACAATATTACATCAGCATTTGATTTTTATACATTGGAATTTTGTTTACAACAAAATAAGAGGTTTAATTCATAAAAGATATACAAGAATCAGCACAAAACATAATTTTTCATAATTGAAATGGATTTGATTTGGTTGTAGGACACTGCAGCTCAAGGATGAACTTTAGAACCAAAATTGTGAGAAATAACAGAGACATTTCTTCATCTTTAGAGATGTTTTAATTTAATGAAATTCTACTATTTAAGCTAATGAAATAATTGATGATAGACCCAAACTAGTGACAAAACCTAAACTAGTGACATATTCAATCAAGACATTTAGACTAAAACATGGGCAATCATCAGTAAGGGATGAGAATAAGGAAAGTAAGGTTTTCTATAGACTGAGCACAATGTTCTATAGAAAGATCAAGAAAATGGAAATATTAGTGAACATGAGTAAAGTGACATACATATATGAAATGGATGCAATGTGTAAACAAATTTCATTTCTTTTGAAAAAGAAGTCCTCATA
Organism: Mastigias papua; assembly: GCA_964019165.1. Classification (NCBI taxonomy): domain Eukaryota; kingdom Metazoa; phylum Cnidaria; class Scyphozoa; order Rhizostomeae; family Mastigiidae; genus Mastigias; species Mastigias papua. The sequence goes on from OZ025267.1 coordinate 22,058,987, forward strand.
CAAGATTAATCAATAGACAACTGGATAGTGTACATAGGAACAAATATGAAAGCTCTGCAAACTTCTCTATGTTACTATGGGAATAATTCTCTTGAGAAAAGAACTTCAAATCTTATCTATGACTCTATAGAAATGTTAATTTCACAGCAAAGTTGACTCAATTTAATACTTGTAAAGTATCCAAAAAATAGATTATGGATTGCAAAAATGTGCTTTCAGTGAATATTGAATGCACGGCACACTTTACCTGTTTTGCAATCAAAGTGCCATCTTTATATGCAACAAGGCCATTTTCTGAGAATACATAGTCATAACTGGTAATCACTGTGAAAAAAGTTGAAGTTAACTAAAATTGCAATCAAAATTAAACATGGTAATAAATGGAAGATGTAGATATTAATTTAATCATAATCTATTCTTCATCATAAGGCACTCTTGTTTCTATGCTGACATTGATCATAAGCTGAAGCAAATGAGTTTTATAGACAAAATAAATCACCCTTGACTACAAGCACCAGTCATAAACAAACAGAAGGGATTATGAATTGAATCAATCCAGTCAAAAAGGCCAATAGGAATCACAATCACATTGTTTATGTAAAACTTGTAAGCATCATCATTGACTATAAACTAAAACAAAATGTTCCCAGCAAATAAGTATAAACTGTTGCTCAAAATCAAACAAATATAGAAGATGCTGTTTACTTTAGACTATGATTTACACTTTACTTAGATTTACACTAGTACAGATACCCAATATTTTGGCCATTTGATTTCCCATTTATCTTGATAAGTCCCTTACAATATTTAAACAGTTTTAGTGCTAACAAGTGGCCTTTAAGTAAAAAGTTGCATGACTTGTTTCCAAAGTGTACTTGTATGGATCGGGCCCAGCTGTCTACACTAGACCTAAATGGGGACAAATCCAAATGAGTACACTCTGGAAAGAGATCCTGAATTGGTTCAGATAGCAGATCTAGATGAGTATGGATCCAACAGGTCTAGTGTAAATGGAAAACCAATCTGTGCTAGAAATGGTACGGATCCATTTGGATCTAGGAGATACCTTAATTTTCCCTGCTGTCTAGCAGCCAGTTTGCCAACAGGTGGTCTCTTATGAAGGCAAATGTGAAAAATATGTAAAACTTACAAGACTCTCCACCCATTTGCTCTTTTATCTTGACAAGATCTGATCCACCAACAACAGCAACAACTACTTTTTGTTTGAGCTTTTGAAGAAAATCCTTGATTTCCGGCGTTATTACCTGACAAGAAACATGCATTGAAAAGAAAAGAAAACCTTATTACCCAAAAGAAAAGTACTGTAACTACCATGATTCAACCAAGCTGTTAAAATCACTTCTCACTAGAAGTCTTTTTCATTACCGATTAGATTTTAATCCAACGAAACTAAATAACAAACAGCGAAAGAATCTATTTCCATCATGCTCTAAGTATGAAAAAATGCTTACAATAAAGGAAAAGTCAGTAAACTGGATACATCATCAATAGTTGTTTCCAAGCCACGTACGATACATGACAAGTGTACTTAAACACAGCTAAGATAAAAAGCCTGCGAAGTCTTTAAAATATAGGAACATCAGGTGCTTTGCTGGAACTACTAGCATAGCAATCAAACTCTCTGCTTTCAGGTACTAGCTGAAAAGAAACAATTTTTAAATGCTGAAACAAACCTGACGTGGTGGAGTTAACGTTCCATCGACATCAAAAAGGCAGGCAGTTGTTGCATCATGTTTCCGGTTTGCATCCATTGTTGTTGACTTTCTTCCGAATTATTCTCATCAATAAATATAATATCCGACAGTTAAATGCATGCAACAAGTAGACGTCAATTTGAAGTGAAGCTATTAATCCACATGGAAGAATTATCCTGCAAATTTACTTCCCGCTCTGAAATCGAAAATTACCAAGACGTGGCATCCTGTCTAAAACGAGGCTGCTCTAGCAACAACACATGTTGCTGCTGCTGTGCTAAGTTGGCTTGTTTATCAGGTTTGTTTGGAAATGCCTTTTTGGTATGTACTTTGTTCACACGATCAAGAAATTGGACTCCAGCCCGCTCCACAAAATGACTATCTTAACAGCCAGTTGTTTTCTTTGATTTTTGTTTCAAGTCAGCGGCATATGACTTACTTAACCTTGGGGATTAGGTAGACATGGGCACGTCCAAGGTACACGCGCGCACTTAAGCATAATAGAGAGTATCCTGCAGTTTTCTTCTCGTAGACTTAGTCGCCCTCAAAGCAGCTATAGGTGATTTAATTTAGTATATTAAGCGTTGTTGATGGCGTTACGAAATGTAGGGATTTTGTAAAATCCTATAGCATGCCTGTGCCCTGTGGGTTTGGTTATCATGCCATTCTTAGTCTTTGTTTCCTATATGATTAAAAAGTTACCGTTCATAATTTATGAAACTGTGATAATGACCGTGATTGCAAGATTACATTCATTTTCTGCCGTGAAGTTAACTCCTTAGAAGGCCTTCCTAAGTGAATTCCCTGAGGCCTATCTACCCATCAGCATTCACTAGCCTTATAAAACACTGCAACTAGGAAATTGATGGGAAATTAAGAACAAATTAAGAGCAAGAGAGGGCTGAAGGACTGATAAATTGTATTATTGAACAATGATGCACATGCTTTCCAATGACATTGACATGAGCTGTCATTTTGTTGTTAGCTTGAGGAGAATTCACAGCTTTGTCACTCCTCTTCTTTGGTTTTCATGAGTTGGTTGTCTCCACTGAAACTATCTACTGTGTTACAATGGCCTATTTATTAACTTCTGTCAAGAAAAACATCTACTAATGCTATTAAAAGCAATACCTGTTTCATAAACACCCAATGTTGTCTTGCATACTCTGTCTGAAGTGCATACACCCCAAGAACCTAAGTGCAAATTAAGAGAAATTCAGCCACAAAATTTTGGAAAAATTACAAACAGCTAGCATGAACCTCTAATTGTACTAGTTGTTATGAAGCAGACTGTACTTAGTCAGTTGTCCTTTATAGAATCCTCAATCAGCCAGACTGCAGAGTTTGGCAAGTGCACACTCAAGGTATCTTTTCTTGAATGATACTGCAGACCCAAAAATAGGCATGGTAGGGTGTGGTGTGATTGTTTACTTTGAACTTCATTGCAAATATCTTCCAGTATTCACAATGATAATAGAGTAAATTTTTCTCTAACATGTACTTTTCAACATTGAATTTTTTATTCTTCATATGTATTTCACATTTTAAATGCACACCTAAAGCCAAATACACACTTGCACACCTGGCATTTTGCTTGTGCACTCTCTAAATCTCACCAAAAAGGGCCATACTCTGCACTCCAGCCTCAGTGGAGTGTATTAGATCCTTCTCTTCTCATTTGCTACATAAATGATATCCCTGTTGTATGTATAAGTATACATATATACAAGTATTGATTAATATTTGCTTCATTCAGTTTGATAAAGACTGGAGAAATTTGAGGAATTATACTCAAAACTACCATGACCATAAAGACAACAACAAGTTGAATACTCAAAATCATTTTGGTTATGCAGTATTAACTACACCATCCTTGATATGATCACCTCTCAATGAGTTGTCCACTTTACACCATCTACTTTTATTTCACCTAGTATTATTAATTCATTGCAAGCAAAACACTGTGGCAACAAGAGCTAACCTTTGTAAAACTTTATAGGAGCAACACTGCTTATTAAATGTTATTCTCTCACTGTTTTATTTATAATTAAAAATAATTAAGCAGCAAAACTTGAATTGAAAAAGATAGCTTTATAATATTTTAAAAACTTTGTAACTAATGATGAAGCTCTCTGTTTTGTTTATGAATATGTCCAATCTCTTATGTTATTAAAGAGAGCAAGATATTAGACAACAACAAGTTGGTAATAACAGCACATACAGAAGGTATAAAAAGTGAGACCCAAAAATGAGTGAAGACAGAGAAAATGAAGAACTAGGATGGGTTGCAGATGATACTGCAGTGTTGATAAGAGATGAGGTGTCAAATGATGGTGCCAATGCTGAGCCAAACTTTGGAACTGTAGATGAAATCTTTGAAAAGATAGGACCATGTGGACGATATCAATATATTCGAGGTTTTATTCTCTGCATTCTGAATATTCCAATGACATATCAGATTCTAATAATGTATTTCACTGGACATAGCCCTAATTGGAGATGTGTCAATGGAACAGATGCAGCATGTAACATGACAGGAGAAATATCACCAGCTGATGTTGATCAATTCAATTCACGGTGTCATATGCCAAGACAGAGTTGGGAATATGTCACCCCGAGACATTTCTCTGTCATTACTGAGGTTTGGGTTCTGTTTGCTCTCATCCTGGTGACTAATTTAACTTTAGACAGGCGCAATTGCCCTGAGCTTTTGTGTCTATTTGAAAGGAGCAGATTTGACAGGAACATAAAACAGAGCAAAGTGCCTACTGGTTTCTTTTCCTTCCATCTCTGTATATATCATTATCTAATTATCATGAATTGATTGATTGTGGATTTGAATTTCCTTTCAAAAAGAGCAATATTATTTATCTGTTAAAGCAATGACATCAAGAAATTTCCATCTATTGCTACTTTGTAACAAGCTTGATTGTTAGCTAAAGAAGTGTATTTGTGATTTTTTCTGCATTAATAAGTGTTGCATCTTATGAGCTAAAAACAAGTTCAAAATTTGATTCCATAGATTTGCTTCAAATCTTGATCGGTAGTTAGCACCTAATAAGAGAGGATATTGTATGTATCTCATGATTTCATTTCCATATATTTCACATGTTTTTTATTGTACTATATTTCTGTCCTTAGTTTGATCTGGTTTGTGATAAGAATCCAATTGCAGCCTTTGCAAACTCTGCAATGTACATTGGCTGGGGAATTGGCTGTATCCCCTTAGGAATAGCTGCTGACTATGTTGGTAGAAGACCAATATTGTTTGTAGGATATACTGTTGTCCTTTCTTCACTGTTGGCAAGTGCATTTGTGACATCTGTATGGCAATTTATTCTGCTCAGAGCTGTAATTGGATTTTTCTTAACTGGCCATGGCATATCATCATTTGTTCTTGGCTCAGAAATTGTTGGAAAAAAGTTCAGATCCTTGATTGGAAATATCATTTTTGTTATTGGTACAGCTGCCGTACTTTTTTTAACCCTGCAAGGGTACTACATCCAAGAATGGAGGAAGCTTTGTATAATATGTTCTGCACCATATCTTGGTTGCATAGTTTTGTTCTGGTAAGTCATATCCCTTAATCCTACGCTATGTTAGCATATATTAAGGTACCTTATGTGATTACATAGATTCAGAGTGCCTGATAGACAGGGGTAGATCTGCCAGGGGTGTGGTTTGTGCAAAGGCCCCCAAATAATCTGTCTTTAGTTAGTAAATCACTATTCCAGTTGGTAAAATGGTATGTTGGTTTGGTAATACAGTTTCAACAGTGAAATTCAATACTGATATTTTATCACATGCATATCAGAATTGCCATTTCTATCTAGAATGGGCTTATCTCTGTACCAAAAAGGGCGCTTCCCAAAGGTCTAAAGAGTATAGCTGTGATAATTTTCTTCTACACCCCCACCCATCACACAAAGGTAGATTCACCCCTGCTGTTTGAGCTCCAGCCACCCTGCCACTGGTCTAAAATTAGCAAAGGGTGTCTCAAGGGAGATTGGAAATTGGTCCGAGTTAACGAATGTCTGAGTTAACCGAGTCTTTCAGTAAATTTTGGTGAGTCCAAGGGGAATGAGAAATCAGTCCGACTTATCCGGGGTACGACTTAACGGGATTTAACTGTATTGAGCTATTGCCTATGAGATATGAGTGAAAACCACCATCTCATTATGGTTTAGTCAGTACTCTTCAGTTGTTTAATTTGTGTCACCCTGCAGTCGAGTGTTCTATTGTATTTTGTAGGTTCATACATGAATCACCAAGGTGGTTGAGTAGTCGGGGCCATGTTGCTCAGTCAGCAAAGATAATGAAAAAGATTTCAGTCGTCAACCGGAGACAATATTCGATTCAGCAAATAGTCAATGACAATAGGAAATCTCGTGGCTCTTTCATTAGTTTGTTCCGTCCTGCAAGACAGCTATTGAAGACACTTCCATTATCGTTTGGATGGTTAGTGTACACTTAAAAATGCCTCTCCCATTAGAAGCAAGAATAAGTCGTCATCCTCACTAAACTGCCTTTTACTAACAGTAGGACTCTGATAGTTTTCATCGTAGTTTTCATGTAAAACGATTGTTTACCAGCATGTAAAATTCGTTAATTGCTACCGTGAACCAGCGAAAATACGACTTCGTTGAAATGTGGCATTAAGAACACCCTTCCCCCTTGCTTCAGTTGTATGGTAAAATTTGTTGCTGCTTATCAAGGAATTGTTTTTGCAGTGTAAAGACTCTTTTAAAATAGCAAGCGCCATTTCCAAGTGAATAGTACATTGGTATGAAGATACCACACAAGCCGTATCTGTTTTCCCTAATATATTCCTTTGATTTACTTTCAGGATGGTTGTAGCCATGACATTCTATGGCATTTCATTAGCCGCTGGTGACCTCAGTGGGAATATGTACAGAGATTTTGCTCTGGTGAGCTTAATTGAATTTCCTGCAATGCCATTAACTGTGTTTCTGCTGGAAAAGTAAGTAAACATTGACTGTTAGCGGTCATAAGATCTGCATCATTTCCTTCTTGTTTCTCGGAGTGATGCCCAGTTTAATTTTCTGTTCTCACCAGAATTATTTTGGGCCTCAAAATCACTTTAAAACGTAGAAACTTCCTTTATAATGGGTTTGCCTTATTACCCATGGATTAAGGTTGGAAATGAAGAAAATTCCATAGAAACGGGCCCACAAATAGAGTCTTAATCTGTCTATTGCTTAAAATCTCCACCGTAAATGACAGATCGTGCAATTGCAAGGTTGATTTTGAAGGAAACTATTGAGTTTTTGGAATCCACGGATTGTAGCTGAGGGTTACAACGACCAACATCTACTTCATTATTTATGAATGCCGTATGTTTTAATTATCGTAGTTGCTGATTGAAATTGAAAAATTCATTTGATATATCCTTCAATTTTTTGGTGAATATCATTCCAGTTTACTTCCTATAGTAAATACATACATACATACATACATACAAACATATATATATATATATATATATATATATATATATATATATATATATATATATATATATATATATATATATATATATATATATATATATATATATATATATATATATATATATATATATATATATATATATATATAGAGCATCTTGCTCTGAAAGGGCACGAGCTGATCACAAAGCATACGTTGTTTGTTTAGGGTCGTTTCAATAATTTTGCTTCTTTGATATCAGCTCAGAATGTTATTTTCCATAGGCTAGGAAGAAGGAAAACAACTGTATTTTGTATGGTTGGTGCTGGAATTTTCTGCTGTTTGGTTATACTATTTCCTGAGACATCTTCTCAAAAAAGTACGTTTGATGTATCTCATTGACTTGATTTAACTTTTTTATTATAAGAACTTGTTTTATGTGAACAATGAGGCTGCGAGAAAAATAAGAATACTGCTAGATGTATTCATTCTTAGCCTCAGGTGAGGATTGGACAAGCAATCAACTACCCACAGTCTTTTGGCAAGCAAATTTTGATGATTGTGTCTATAGATATATATATATATAGATATATATATATATATATATATATATATATATATATATATATATATATATATATATATATAGATAAATATATATATAGATAAATATATATATATATATATATATATATATATATATATATATATATATATATATATATATATATATATATATATATATATATATATATATATATATATATATATATATAGATATAAACATTCGTTGCTTTGCTCTTAAACGCAGTCTCGCCGGATGTCTTAGAAATTGTATACTGCATGTCATTTGTCAGACACTTCCATTAAATAGCTGTTAAAATGCGAACAATTGTAAGAAACTCTGAGTCTAAAATTCTCAGAAAATTAAGAGCATGGAGTCTTTGCAGAAATTATCTGACCATTATAAAAGAAGAGAAGTGTGCATTAGATTGTAAAGTTGGAATACTTCGTTTAAGTGCTTCTCTTAGGCGTAAATAAACTGTGAATCTCTTTGGTCAAAACTATTCGGCCAATATCAATTGATTCAAACTGATGTGCTGGAGATTATAAGCCAAAGAGAGTTTTACAATATATAGGCTATTCTGTATGTCTCTGAGTATAGTTACCCAGCAATACATTGGTAAAGGATGAAATTAGCATTCAGAGCAGAGAGCAGTGTTCCCCAGCCACTGTTCCGCTAGCATTCAGAGCAGAGAGCACATTAGTGTGCCGTAAAAGATCGCCAGGTGTGTCATGGTAAAATATCAACTCTCACCTGATTGTTTTTGAAAATAATATGTCTTTGTACATTTTTACATCTACCTTTGTGGGTGACATGAAGTGAAAGACGTTTGCATTGCTCTTATTCGGGAAAGCAACACTTAGTGAAGTCAGTTGTGTATCTATGTGTTGCTGCTACACAGCTTGAGTAATCAGTGAGTCTTTGAGTCAGATATTCTTTGGGATGGTGTGCTATGTGTGAAGTTTTTAATGTACAATGTGAGCTGTGATTTAAAACAAGTGGGGAAACAACGATGTATGGTATTTTCTTCTCATTTTGCTCTAGGTATTTTTTGTAACCTTAAGTTTATTGATTAGAATGCCATTGAACATGCGCAGTTCTGTAGCGTACAAAGGTTCCTGATTTCAGACTGGCCTTAAGTTGGTCTGTAATGTTATTTTTCTAAGACTACCATCATTAGTCTCCATAATATTTTATTAAGTACAAAAAATATTGTATTCACTTAATATTTTAGTTTATCCAATACTTCGTATCATTTCTGGTATGGCTGGCAAACTTTGCAATGTTGTTGCATTTGGTGCGTTCTATGTGTGGACTGGTGAACTTTACCCAACTTCTATCAGGTGTTGTTTTGTTTCAAGTTTCATCCTAATCTTATTTATCCGCGAAGTGTCTCTTATATCATCGAATCGAATCGATGCAGACGCTGTTTTACATGTGGAAGCTTCTACGCCAATGAAGATTCAGGGATCCTATGGACTATCTAGCATTTGAAATTACCTTATATATTTTACTTTAAGAACTTTCTTCTTGTAACACTTAGCAATAAATGCTAGTTTTAATAATTTTTTTAGCGACATTTCGATTTCATCTTAACATCATTATCAAGTTAAGTAAAACAATCGTTGTAGAACCATATACAGAAAAGTAAGCAATGGGCATCAGGAACCACATGACAGAGAGAATGCTTTGGCGGTAAGAATCTGACCGCCAAGAAATTTCTTTATGTCATGTGGTTCCTAATCTCCATTGTGTACTGTTCTATATACTTAAGCTTTTTGAATGTCTATGAATAGGAAAGAGAGCACGAGGAAGAAGTTGAACGCTGTTTACAGACCAACTTGTAAAGTGGAGGAACTATGAAAATACAATAGAATTTTTTGAAAAGTAACAAAAGGAGAACCCTTTTGCTGCCAACGTCTTTTGGCATGACACCCGAAGAAGCAAAGGAATATATATATATATATATATATATATATATATATATATATATATATATATATATATATATATATATATATATATATATATATATATATATATATATATATATATAGACACACTTTCAAAAGCTAAAGTTTTTAGAAAAAGTCTCCTGATGAGTGAGTCCCTCGCTTCATGAAATGGGTTTGTAGGGACATTATGTAGTCAATTTGTTCCATAATCTTATATTTGCTCTACCGCGTAGTATCGAGCACTGTACGTTGAATAATCCAGCTATAAAGCCTACACACACACACACACACACACACACACACACACACACACACACACACACACACACACACACACACACACACACACACACACACACACACACACACACACACACACACACACACACACACACACACACACACACACACACACACACACACACACACACACACACACACACACACAAACACATGCGCGCGCATTTATTTATTTTATGTGTTTTTTATTTAGCTTGATAATGATGTTAGGATGACATCGAAACGTAGCTGAACAAAATTAGTAGCGCTAGCATGTATTACTCGGTGTATTATCCTTGCCTTGCATAGTCATAATTAGCAATAACCATCTATCTTTGTTAATCTGACGTGCAATATTTTCCTATCTCATGATATCTCAACACTCTTTCATCAGAGTACACAGGAAATATGATTGTCTGTTGCTAAAAAGATTGTCTACTGCTATTGTAAATTTTAATATTTCTTGGCATATTTTATTTCATAGGACACAAGGACTCAGTTTTGCATCTTTCTCGGCACGTGTTGGTGCCACTCCAGCGCCATTTCTCACTGAAAGTCTTAAGCTCATAAATCCATCATTGCCATTTATCCTGATGGGAATTTTGTCGATTCTGTCCGGATTGACGAGTCTCTTCTTGCCAGAAACTGTTGGAAAACCAACTTTAGAATCAATTGATGCAAACTTCAATGGTAATTCTTACATCCTATTGAATGAAAGCTACTTCAATCTTCTATGCCTCCCTATACGCAAATAGCAAATAAATATATCCATATATCTAGTAAACATATAGTATATTAAACTAATATGTTATTAAATTAATATGTAGTGTGTTGCAATGTGTAATATATATTATATATCTCATAGTAATAGTCACATGTTTAAATAGTAATTATGACTGTACATAACCCTGTACTACTATATAACAGCCTATGTTAGAGCATCATTCCTTGTTGTACATTATGTGTTACCAAATCAGTCCATATGTTACTTTATCAGCTCATAAGATACTACATAAACTATTATGATACCATTTATTGCCTTACTCCGTCATACTATACTATACTTTACTTTTCTGCAGGCCAGTTTTTAATTAAAGTTATTAGCTCTAATCACGAACTGTGATTTAAGAAGTGTATTATTATGAAAGCGGTAGCCTCCTTGCATTAGTCAGTTCCCTTGAAGTGACTGTTAGTTGCAAAACGTTTGGTGACTCCTGCTCCATAACTTGTTCGTAAATCATCATACGACTATAAGTGTGTCGATGGTCAAATTGCTCCAAAAATTATGTAGACATATGTCATACATTTTGCATCGCTGAAAAATACATTTATCTTTATCTTTGAGGTTCTAGTAACTTATTAAATAAGCATGAATACATAAGGCCTACAGGGAAAATTTTCAGGTACGAAGTCGTGAACATTACAAACTGCAACATACTCCTTCTTATATTAGCATATTCCTTCGTCATAGCAGGCGTATCTTAGGCATATCTCGACGTTCAAGTCCTGAAAATCATATACATAATTGCTACTGCCATATTACCTAATGCACAGTACGAAGCAAAATATACTGTTGGTACTATGCAACCAATTCAAATAAGTAGAAGAAGACAAACACATTGAGCCATCCTACAGCTACAGTGGGAGCATTACGTAAAATTAGTTTGACGGCTGTCTGGTTGAAATTTTGTTGAATTCTCTTACAAATGAATGTTTTTCAAGCATAAATGCTAATATATGTTTCGTTTTATAATGAGTTAGTACCTACTTTCGTAAGTGAGCTCTACCCTTCTTGTCACACTACGCAAGAAGTATTGGTTAGATAAGCCATGTTGGCTTTTACTGTGTGTTTAAAGGAACGAATTCATTGAATCATATGATGGTTATGCAGTACATGTTGGAAAATAGTTTTGATGTTATGATCTTTACATATTTTTTACCTTATCATCATGTTATTTAGCCTCGATTTAAATAAACTATACGAGACATGTCATGTAAAATCCCCAAAAAATTATTGCATCGTACGATTCTATCAAGACTGCTGGGACACGCTGAGGGGGATTAGTTTTTTAGTTTCAGAGTGCATAGAGTTAGTTAAGATTGAGAACGAATGATAGAGATGAATGTTTTACAGTTGTTGTTTGATTGTGCCTTTTCTTTGACTGAGTCTGCGATTGGACAATACACCTTGGAACTAGCGAATTAATAGTTGAAAAACTATTACATCTTGGTCCACCGTGGAGCTGGAGGTGAAAGTCTAATCGATAGGCATACATTTGAAATGGCAGTGGAATTCGATAAAGTTAAGAAGACTCGGACCACATATCGAAGAAATATCACGAAATTGGTTACGAAAATAAGTGATTTACTAGCAGCCGGGAGTGAACAGTGTGATAAAGGGAAATTGAGATACCATCAAAATGATCTTTGCGACAAACTGAATGAATTGAAAGCAGCAGATAAAGTGATTCTTGATAACTTGATCGCCAACGCCGAACAAGATGTCGTTGATAAGGAGATGGATGAGATTGACGAATATAAGGAAAAGGTCTCAACAACACTTTTTAAGATTGAAGAAGTGATTGGAAAACTTCCGAACGGAGAGTCAACGCCCATACAAGGGGGCAGTAGTAGCGAAATAGGCCAAAGTGGATCGACAGAAAGCTTGCAGAGCGAAGCTTCGCCCAATGTTTCAACTGTCGGGGGCGCAAAGGTCAATGTCAAGCTACCCAAACTAGCAATTAGAAAGTTCACGGGAAAGATTCACGAATTTCAAGAATTCTGGGATTCATTTACGAGTGCCATCCACGAAAACGAAGCCTTATCAAAAGTGGATAAATTCAAGTATCTAAAGTCATACTTGGAAGATCAAGCAAGAAGTGCCATATCGGGAATTTCTTTGACTGACAAGAACTACGATACAGCTGTTGAGTTATTGCAAAAAAGATTTGGTAAGCCCGAGGTAATACAGCTTTCTCATATCAATCAGTTGTTAAACCTCATGCCAGTTTTCAATGAGAAACACGTCCAACGACTGCGCGCCCTGCAAGACCAGATTAAAACACACTTCCGTGGACTTCAAGCTCAAGGAGTGGATGCGAAAACATATTCCAGTATAGTAGTCCCGATTTTAATGGAGAAAATTCCCGAACAAGTGAGATTCAATATGATTAGATCTAGCGACAAGAATCATTTAAAGTGGACATTGGAAGATTTAACTGTTGCTTTTGATGAAGAGCTTGAAATTAGAGAAAGTCATACACCCTCGCTGAAAGCTGGTGGTGCGGTACAAACATCAGAAAAGGTGACATCAGGAGCACGATATCAAGGAGGAACCGCTACTGCGCTGTTCATTGACGCCAAGAAGAAATGCGTATTTTGCTTGAAAGACCATTTGCCGGAGCTGTGTGATCAAATAACAGACATTGACGAACGCAAAGGTATTTTAAAAAAGTATGCGAGATGTTTTGCTTGTTTGAATTCAAATCATAGAGCATTTGAGTGTAGATCTAAGGGGGTTTGTAGAAGTTGTAAGGGTAAACATCATACATCCATTTGTCACAACAATCAGCGTAATCTTAAACCCGCAGCAGGGGACAGCGTGCACAAATCCAACACTCCTCTCAATGCGAGCGCTCCATCGTGGGTAGGAAACACTGGATCAGGGACCAGTGTAGCGCTGCAAACAGCCTTAGCAAAGGTGAAAGGGGAGAAATGTGAAAGCAGAGTCCGTGTCTTATTTGACACGGGAAGCCATACTTCCTTTGTATCAGCTGAGGCTGTTGATAGGATAGGTTTGCGCCCTGTGAGAAGAGAAGCGTTGAGCATTCAAGCATTTGGGAGTACGGAAGTAAAAGAGAGAGTTAGAGATGTGGTTGAGGTTAGTCTGGTTAGTCTGTATGAAAGGAAGAGTGTTAATATACATTGCTTTGTTGTAGATGAAATTGCCTCAATTACAAATGTGCACCCTGAGAAAGTAAAGAAATCTTACCCACATATAAAGGATGTTTATTTTTCAGACGTTTGCAGAAATGAGGATGTTCTTGACATTAATGTTTTGATAGGGTCAGACAATTTTTGGAGATTTCAACAGCATGAAGTGAAACGAGGGGGGCCAGACGATCCAGTAGCAGTGAAAACCGTGTTGGGTTGGGTCTTGTCTGGGCCTCTTCAAGGTAAGTCATTAAATTCAACTTCATTTGTGAATGTCAATTATTTGCCAAGTTTCTCTTTGAAGAGTTCTGAGACGCAAAGGATAGATGAAGAGATTAATAAACTGTGGGATTTAGATTCCATTGGGATTCGCACTGACAATGAAATTCATGAAAATGTTCTGGACAATATTGTTTTCACTGGGGAGAGATATTCCGTAGGGTTACCATGGAAAGTAGGCCACAAGTCATTACCAACTAATTATAACATCAGCTTGATGAGACTGAAAGGACTGGGCAAAAAGCTTAGAAATGAACCAATGATCCTTGATAAATATAACGATATTCTTCAAGAACAGGTTGCATCTGGGGTAATTGAGCAAGTTTCTCAGTTGGAACCGGCAGAAAAGACCCATTATTTACCTCATATGGCTGTTGTTCGTGAGGAATCGGAAACAACGAAAGTGAGGATAGTTTACAACGCCTCGTGTAAAGAGAAAAAATCAGGTACATCTTTAAATGATTGCCTGCATGTCGGGCCGGCCTTAACTCCCCTTATGTTTGATATACTTTTACGCTTTAGAGAGAACCGTATTGCGTTGATAGGCGACATCGAAAAAGCCTTTTTAAATATTGAAATTTGTCCTACTGATCGTGATTGTTTGAGATTTTTGTGGTTTGAGGATTGTATGAAAGAAGATTCAGAAATTATTGTATACCGATTTAACCGAGTTGTATTTGGAGTAAACTCATCGCCATTTCTTCTGAATGCGGTGCTACGGCATCACGTTGAATCTTATAAGGAAGTAGATCCCAATTTTGTTTCCAAGATGTTAAACAGCTTTTACGTAGATGACCTAGTTTCAGGTTCAGACAGCATTGAAGATGCCTTTAAGTTGTATAAACAGGCTAAAAGTAGGATGTTAGAGGGCGGTTTCAGATTAAGGAAATGGAAAACAAATAGCATAGAATTAGCCAATGCCATAAAAGAGTGTGAAAGTGAAACTGAGAGTGAAAAGCCTAATTTAAAACCAATGGTGTTGCAAGATGAGAGTACATACACAAAAGAGACACTAGGTCAGGGAAACGTTATGGGTAAGGCATGCAAGGTCCTAGGTATGAAGTGGGATAGCGAGATAGATACCTGGGAATTTGATCTCGGTAGATTGAAGCAGAGTGCAAATGTAGAAAGGCCAACAAAAAGGGGAATCTTGAGCACACTCGCCACCCTTTTTGACCCATTGGGGGTTGTAAGTCCCATCCTAGTGACAGCAAAGGTATTATTACAGGAACTCTGTCTACAGAAGATTGGATGGGACGACCCTATTCCCCAAGACAAGATAGGAGAATGGATAAGTTGGCTGGATGACCTTAAAAGGGTTCAATCTATCACATTACCAAGATGTCTGTACGATAAGAGTGAGGAAGAAATATTTAATTGCCAACTTCATGGATTCGGAGACGCCAGTAGTAAAGCCTACTGTGCTGTCGTTTACTTGGTATACCAAACAGATAAGGGGGTTGAGGCTAGATTATTGTGCGCAAAGACAAGAGTAGCTCCCCTTAAAGAACTTACAATTCCCAGACTGGAACTGTTATCTGCTAGGATTTTGGCAGTACTGATGGATACAGTTTATAAAGCCCTTCAGCAGCAAATTGAAATTGAATGTATGAAATACTGGCTGGATAGCAAAACCGCGCTTCATTGGATATACAACAACGGCCAATGGAAACAATGGGTTCAATTCAGGGTGTCAGAAATACTTAAGATTTCCAAAGCAGAAAATTGGGGACATGTTGCAGGGAGGGACAATCCCGCGGACATAGGTTCTAGGGGGGCATTGGCAAGTCAGCTGAGAAGTAGCGCTTTGTGGTGGGAAGGACCACTCTGGTTAAAAGGGGGGAAGGAAGATTGGCCCAATGGACTGATTTTGGAAGACACAGAGGATGTGCAAATTGAAAGAAAGAAAGCTAATGTTATGATTACTATCACAGAGGAGAAGAAAGGTGTAAGCCAGATTGTCGATATTAAGAAATTCAGTACACTAAAAAGGCTAATAAATGTAACAGCGTGGATTAGAAGGTTTATAGAGAACGTGAAAGCAAAAAGAGAAAAAAGGGAATTGAATTTGGAAGGATTGAGTGTAGAGGAATTATGTTATGCAGAAAGATTATGGATAAAAGATGCTCAAGAGACCTTAAAGGGGGATTCATCTTTCAAAAAGACTCGAATGCAGCTTGGTATAATAGAAACCGAGGGAATAATGGTTTGCAGAGGGAGACTGGAAAGATCTGATCTAGAGCTTGAATCTAAGTACCCTATTTACCTGCCTAAGGAACATAGATTTGTAGAGCTGTTAGTTCTAGACTGCCATAGCAGAGTTTTTCATTGCGGTTTAAAGTCAACTCTTGCGGAGCTCAGAGCACGATTCTGGATCTCGAAAGGAAGGCAGTTTGTAAAGAAAATTTTGAAAAGGTGCTTTATTTGCAGGAAGATGGAGGGGCGGCCATTTCAACCGCCACCAACGTCTGCAATACCTGATTTTCGAGTGACAGAAGCTGCACCGTTCAGCAATGTAGGGATTGACTTTGCTGGGCCACTCTATGTAAAAGAGAACAAGGGTAATCCATCTAAGGCTTATGTGTGCTTATTTGTATGTTGTGTGACAAGAGGACTTCATCTGGAGCTTGTACAAAATCTAACAGCTTCTTCATTTTTGAACTGTTTTCGCCGATTTTGTGCAAGGCGTGGCACACCTAAGATCATTAATTCCGATAACGCTAAAACGTTTCAATCGTCAGCAAACCTGTTGAGAAAATTTCATGCAAACGATCGCGTAAAAGAATTCTCTGAATCAATGAGAATAAGGTGGAAATTCAATCTACAATTAAGCCCGTGGCAAGGAGGACATTATGAACGAATGGTAAGAAGCATCAAAAGATGTTTAAGGAAGGTTCTGGGTAATTCTCTTATATCCTTTCATGAATTAGCTACTATTGTAACTGAAGTCGAATGTATTTTAAATTCACGCCCGCTGTCTTATATGTATGATGAGCTGGGAGGGGAAGTTCTTACCCCATCTCACCTGTTTGTAGGTCGTAGATTGTTATCTCTTCCATCAGGGAACGACATTCACCCTAAATCCTTAGAGCACGATGGTGAATATACACTTAATAAAAGATTTTTGCATTTAACACGAATTTTGAGCCATTTTTGGAACAGGTGGAGGACAGAATATATCATGGATCTCAGAGAAACCCACAAACTTAACAACAACAAATCACCAAAAGTTGAAACAGGGGATGTTGTCCTGGTGCAGGAGGAACATGCAAAACGTGCATCTTGGAAAATTGGCATTGTGGACGAATTGATTATAGGGAAAGATGGTGAAATACGTGGAGCAAAGGTACGCAAAGCTGGAAAAGGTAAGCATGAATTTATTAAACGACCAGTACAAAAATTGATTCCTTTGGAAATTGCTAGTAGAGTAGATCTAAGAGCTGAGAACAGTGAGGAAGGGCAGACAGGAAGCAAAGATGTGAGTCAGAAAGAGGACGGAGAAGATAAGCAAGAGATTGTGGAGAGGCGCAAGCGCTATGGCAGGGCTGCGGCGCAAACTTCGCGCGCAAAAACGCGGCTCATGCTTGACCCTTAAGAGGGCCAAGGAGGGGGGAATGTTGGAAAATAGTTTTGATGTTATGATCTTTACATATTTTTTACCTTATCATCATGTTATTTAGCCTCGATTTAAATAAACTATACGAGACATGTCATGTAAAATCCCCAAAAAATTATTGCATCGTACGATTCTATCAAGACTGCTGGGACACGCTGAGGGGGATTAGTTTTTTAGTTTCAGAGTGCATAGAGTTAGTTAAGATTGAGAACGAATGATAGAGATGAATGTTTTACAGTTGTTGTTTGATTGTGCCTTTTCTTTGACTGAGTCTGCGATTGGACAATACACCTTGGAACTAGCGAATTAATAGTTGAAAAACTATTACAGTACACCCTCGATTTTCCGAGCATCGATTATCCGAACAGTTGATTGATATACCACGCATGTGATTTGAATTAAGATACAGCAATTACAAATGTAGACGGTGTGCTCCGGTATGTCCCGTCAGCCATAGAAATGCCATAGAAGCCTTTGATACGCGCTTGACATGGCTTAGATTCAAGAGGAATTGGCTAGCATAAACACAGCTATATTAATGAATTTTTGTGAGATGGCGGATAAAAAGCGAGAAAGCGCCCGAAAGCAAAAAAACTATCAATTCGTAGTTTAAATAACCCATTTTTTAGAGACTTTTTTATTATGATTTTGTATTAATACTTAAGACACTATAGAATAGTTTGATTCACCCCTTGTTTTTGATTTTCCTAGAAACAATGGCATCCTCGATTATCCGAATATTTAGCTCATCTGAACATATGTCCCGAAATTATTTCCTGAACTGTTGTGATAATCGAGGATGTTCTGTGCCATTTTAACATTGTTTGTCTTTCTTGTTTTCAATCAGGGCCTAGCGAATCCAATAGCAACAATATTGCCATGGAACAGGTGAATAATGATGACGTGTATGAAGAGGATGTCCCGGATGCATATGAAGCGAGTGAAGAAGAGGCTTTAATGCTAGCCGACAGATGACGATGATAATGATGGTGGTGAGGATGGTGAGAATAGTGAGGACATGATGAAGATGAGTATGATGAAAATGATAATGAAAATGATGATGACTGTGATTATGATGGAGGTGATGATGATGGTGGTGATGGTGGAAATGATGATGATGGTGGTGATGGTGATCATTATCGTCATCTTCTTCTTTCTTTCTTCCTGTACGCCCCTTACGGGGCCTAGGCTGACCCTGAGGTCAGTGTCGCCTTCAATTTGTTTAGAAGAGGTGATTGAGTCGGCTACACTCAACCCACTCTGTTACCCCAACAGCTACTTATCAGATCTGCAACCTGAAGCTGCTGTGCCTGACTTTCACTGAAGGGGCCTGGTTGGACAGTTTGCCACAGGTCGTCAACATCTGCCCCAATTCTGAATCTTCGCGAAATGAATCGCTATCAACTTAAGGGCAGAGTCTCTGTGCCCGCTTGCCACCACGAGGAGGTCTCCAACCATGGGCTAGCCATTATCGTCATCATCGTCATCATCATCACCATCATCATCATCATCATCATCGTCACCATCATCATCATCGTCACCACCACTATCATCATTATCGTCATCAGTATAGTTGTCATGTGTAGGATTATTGTGATCATGTGGTCATAGTCATGATCGTAAGCATGCTCATAGCGGTTTTAAAAGTATGGAGTCCGAATTAAATTGTAGTCTCGCAATAACCTACATCCTCACGGTAGGTATTAATCGTGAACTCTATTTTAGTTTATAACTGTTTGTGTACACCAGGTGCGGAACCAACAGAGTATAGGTCTCCTTGTATCCGATCCACCATTTTTGAAGTGGTCATTCTTTGCTCTGACCGGTAGGAATTAAACTGAGAACACCATCATACCTTGTCTTACAAGACTAGCTCGTTTGGTGGATCCAAGCTTTCATCAAATCTACTCTATCTTGTGTACACACAAAATCAATTCAAACTAATCTTATGTCAGATGCATTTGCATCCATAGTGCAGGCATAGTGTTGTTGGGGTATTAGTTTCCCCTTTTTTTATGTATTTTCGGTTGTAAGTAATGTATTTATGAACAAAGCGCCTAGGGCTTTTGCACACAAACACTGTGCTTCAAGAGCAACATGCAGTGTTAATTCTAATATACATATGTGAATATATATAATTCTAAAATGAAAAGTGATTCGGCCATAGGACAATATATATATATATATATATATATATATATATATATATATATATATATATATATATATATATATATATATATACATATAGAATAAAACACAAATATACTTTTCTGTCAGTAAGCGTTTCGATTAGAATCTTCCTCAGTACTAAACTTACAATGACATTGGGCCTGCTTAAATTACCTACATAACAATGGGGTCACAATTGATATTACCTAAGGGGGACCTACCTATTAACACCCATATAATGGATTCTTAATATATCATGAGATGTTAATAGGTAGGTCCCCCTTAGATAATATCAATTGTGACCCCATTGTTATGTAGGTAATTTAAGCAGGCCCAATGTCATTGTAAGTTTAGTACTGATGAAGATTCTAATCGAAACGTTTACTGACAGAAAAGTATATTTGTGTTTTAGTCTATGTATACAATTTATATACATTGTGGATGCGGCTTAGGATCAGTTTATATATATATATATATATATATAATTTGCTTGTTGTATATTTATTTATATTTTACATGGTATTAGTCTAGTACGTTTATTACTCTAATGTATTTGCTACTTTGTCTTTGGGTATTTGTTCTCATACGTCGTAAATAGCTAAGCTCTTTAATTTTTGTATTGCATATTTATTTAGTTAAACTTTTGTAATGTTGTTGGACACATAAAAAAAGATAATTTGACTAATATTCAGCAATATAAGCGTGTCAAGATATCCGAAATGAAAGAGATTTCGAATTGGTATGTAATTGTCAGTTTTTTGTGGAAAGTCATGGCATTCAATAACGGCATGCCATCTGATCTTGCAACACTATTATCTTTCTTCTCACATCCTACACCTGTAATAGAAACACTGTATGCTAGTATTGCGGTTTTAAATACTAGTAGCTAAAATCGTATAGCAACGTCATTTCAATGCATTTCTGATCCATCGAGTTAGGAATCAACTAGTTTGAGGCTACATAAACTGTCTATTTCTCTCAGTACATGGATATGAACCACGCAAATCCACTGTGACTTCATTCGTAGCAGTTTTCCATACGAGGCTAACTTTCCATGAGCCTAGAAACAATTGTTGTGATTGCAGCTAATGTACTTTACGTCATTGATATAACTGAGCCCTACTTTGCTAAGGGCTTACGTAATCGAGGTAATGAGTGACGTCGGGACAGAGTTCAATCATGGGACTTAGCATAAGGGCATTTGCACTTTGCTGAAAAAATACGCGAGATAAAAGATCACTGGAAAATATAGGTAAATATGGCTTATATTTTTTCAATCCTGGCTGAAGATAATAGAGGAATGAATTCACAATCAATCTGTAATAATTGTGATTAGTTGCAACCTGGTCAGCTTCGCAAGCTTGTGATCGTCAGTATTCTTTCCAATTTACAAAATTACTCGATACGGCTTTTAAAGTAGCTTAGTACTTTAAAGAACGGTGTCAAACCATCTTTAAATGATTCCTGCTATGGATACTGTATGCAGAAACGAAAACTGGTTTCATCTGCATCAAACGGCTGTGAACTGATTTCATCTGGATCAAACGGCTGTGAACTGATTTCATCTGGATCAAACGGAGGGGTAAACCACTCGTAGAAAAGTGTGCGAGACTGCCATTTGTTTGTGCTTGCAATGTGATTTTCGTTACTTTTTATGACTTCGTTGCGATCTTTATGATTTTTTGCGATTTTTTGTTACTGATTTCTGTGGCTTTTAGGTGAGTTTTTGTGACATTTTCACAAAGTGTACAAGATGTTCCTGACTGATATTCTCCTTGCATTATGGAGATAATCTCAAAAGAAAGCTATCACCTATTGCAAAAGCACAGGATTGCATATATCCCCTTTCTTTCTTGGTATAACATCCGTTTGTTTATATAGTTTCTGCATACTGTATCTACCTATTACTTGTTTGGAGCAATTTTTAAAGATTCAAAGGGCAGTGCGTCTCAAAGTCCTTACCTATGGAGGGGTATTCTCTCTTCACTAGAGGGGTAAACGTTGATTTTGAAGGGATAATGCAAAATAGTTGCAATGCTTGCAAAGCGGCCCTGAAATCATGTAACAAAAGAATCTATTTCAGAAGTGTAAAGAACAAAAGTTGAAGAGTTCAATAAACTATTTGTAACATAGCATAGCATAGCGTAGCATAGCATAGTATATCATAAACATAATATAACACAACATAATATAACATAAAATAACATAAATATAATGTAACATAACAACATAGCATAGTATGACATAAATACATTCTCGTTTGGCCAAAAGCCTGTTACAGCTCTAATTACTAATTAGAGAACAGCTATTTTGTGGCTTAATTAATGTGGAAAACTGAAAGGGGTATGAACAAGAATAAAGTAAAGTTCGAAATTCTTATTTGGCCTTTGGAAACGTTTAGAGATGAGAGTGTAACTTCTGATAAACTTTAAGGGAAGTACGCGGACCAAGAAAGAAACAGATGAGTAGTATCACTAATTAACCGCGTAGTAGCAGATAAAATTGACTATTCAAAAGCAGGTTACACATCCAGTATCACAAAGAGACAGATCAAGGTGACAAGTTAACGTTTCTAACGTTTCAACTCAAACATGATTCATCAATGATACAGAAAACGGAAGGACTATAAACGCTAATTATAGTCGGGCCTAAAAGAACCCTTTTAAAATTGATCTAGTAGTCTTGAAAATGAAAAATAGCTGTGTATGAATTAGTGGGTACTGCTGTTACGAACTTCCTTTGCAAAAAGGACAAGAGCACGGATGTGCTCCTAGAGTAGGGATGTGGTCGTAGAAAATTTTCTCTTGGTATCCACCTATAAATCATTACTAAAGTCTGTTAAACAGTTGTACTGTAACGTTATCGATAGCCTAGGCCCTGATTTATAGACTAAGGACGCAAACGAGCAAGGACTGGGTAACTTTTGCACTTC
Source organism: Mastigias papua (assembly GCA_964019165.1). Lineage (NCBI taxonomy): Eukaryota > Metazoa > Cnidaria > Scyphozoa > Rhizostomeae > Mastigiidae > Mastigias > Mastigias papua. The sequence continues at coordinate 22,081,881 of OZ025267.1, forward strand.
TAGCCTAGACCTAGCTTGCTGTGATACTAGTTTCCCGCTCAGAGATATGCCTACTTTTGAATCCTGAATAAAGGTTCCCTCCCGCTATTATAAGTAGGAAATTTTCCACTCACCCCCTTTATTCCAACCCCCTGTTTATTGGGTTTCAGGAGTTTTCCACCCACCACTACTATTCCAACCCCCCGTCTATTTGGGACTTAAAAGGTGAGCCACAACATCTTTAGAATGTATTGTGCTTAAATATTGCGGCATCTTTTCAATCTAGATTTGAAGCAGGTGATGGCTGGTTGACATGGTACGACTACCGCATGAGTCACAGGTTGCATATCACGACACCAGCTAAGGGCAGAGTGTATTTCTAGAATGACACTGAACCATGGGTTTAGTGGAAGTTTAAACCGAGAGGGGGCTAAAAGCACAATTTATCGTTAACGTATCTCAAAAGTGTAGATGAACAAGGGGTATTCACTTCGTAGGAGATAATCCAGATGATCATTGCTGTTCCAAGTCCGAGGAAATCGGCTCTGCGAGCTCCTTAGTTTCCCATTCTTCTTTATAGAGGCAGATGTCACTGATTTGTTTTGCCCTTCATAATGAGTATTGGGGGGAATGGCGATAACAATAGATATCTAGTTAGCACGGGTTGTTTGTTCCAACACAACATAAGTAGCATCTTCTAACATACCAAGCAATACCTTCTACACGTAATGTGCTAGAGTTTGGGCTCCAACGAATACGACACAGGCTTATTGACTAGCAACACGATGCTACCTTCAAAGGTACAAATTAGTGACTACTCCATGGTGTCTAATGGTGCCTCCCCCCCCCCCCCCGCTAATTAGTTTTTTAACATTTTTCCATAATTATTAGAGAGCTGGCGTCATAATAATTATAAGGGAATTTTGCTGCTTTATAGAGAAGACGGACCAGCTTAGAACAAATCAACCATGAATGAAGTTAGAGAAAGCCCGCAGAAGGCTACAGATCACAGCAAGACTTTGACAGAACGTCAAATGCCACGTGAAGCATCCTCCAATCATATCGATGACGACATTGAACCATGTGTTACAACAGTAGATGAGATATTTGAAAAGATAGGACCATGCGGAAGATATCAATATATGCAAATATTCGCAATTTGCATTTTATGTATACCAATGGGATATCAGATGTTTATAATGTATTTCACTGGACATAGCCCTAATTGGAGATGTGTCAATGGAACAAATTCAGCATGTAACATAACAGGAGAAATATCACCAGCTGATGTTGATCAATTCAATTCACGGTGTCATATGCCTAGAGAGAGTTGGGAATATGTCACTTCAAGAAATTTCTCTTTCATTACTGAGGTTTATGACCAAACTTTTCCTTTGTCTGATATGTCAGTATTCTGTACATTGCTTTCATAACAATAAAGGATATAGCACTGTATTAGTGTACCCAATTTGATAGTTCGCGCCAGTTATTTTCTCAAGAAGATCAACATCAACTTGCAATGATGCAATTCACCTTTATCCACCTTCTCAGCTCAGGATTAAATACGTTAGTTGCTAAAAGATAGAGGATATGACATTTATCTTGCTTTTAAGACTGCCTACCTGCATTTAATAAGGCCAATAGTAAGCAGTACAACATATTCATTTTTGTCATACCTTCAACCAAGATATTGAATTACTTCTGTGTATTCTTCCCTTTGGAATCTATCTTTTGGCTCATTATCTCCATAATTCTATTCCAGTTTGATTTGATATGTGATAAGAACCCAGTTGCATCCTTTGCCAACTCTGTCATGTACATGGCATGGGGACTTGGTTCTATCCCGTTGGGTTTAGCTGCAGATCATTATGGAAGGAAACCAGTATTGCTAATATCCTACATCATGATCGTTTCCATGCTGCTTCTAAGTTCATTCATCACCTCCGTTTGGCAGTTTCTACTTCTCAGAGCGGTAATTGGACTTTTTTCAAATGGCTTTGGCATGCCATCATTTGTTCTTGGTTCAGAAATTGTTGGGACAAAGTTCAGATCCATGCTTGGCAATACCCTTCATGGCGTTGGATCAGTTGGTGTTGTCATGTTGTCCGTTCAAGCATACTTCATACAAGACTGGAGAAAACTATCAATTATATGTTCAGCTCCGTATATTGCAAGCACCATCTTGTTTTTGTAAGTTGAATTAATACAAAACATGCTTATTGTCAGCAGAATAGAAAGTGGTAGGCAATGCTACTTTAGTACACTATAGTACACACTTTTTTTTATAAGGAACCACTTTATAAGGAACCTACATTTAGAAGGCCGAAATATTTAAAGAACTTATACTACTAAAGGAAAAATCCCTAAGGAACTTTTCATTTTCAAATTCCGAGTGCTGTACTCAGATGCAAGTGAAGATTACATTACATTGGATAATATCAATGGAATAGACATGATACTTCTTGATTGAAATTATGCTTTTGCATATATAGAACTTATTTCCTGTCGCATTTCTGCTTTTGAGCTTGAGTTCTAGCCATAATTAAATGTAAAATTCAGAATGTCAATGCTTTTCTAGTATCTGTGCCATTTTGTGGCACTCTATGTGCAGTGAAAATTAAGGAACTATTAAGGAACTTTTAGTACTAGAATTTGATGAAAAGAGGTCCGAAAATAAGGAACTTTCAGAACTAGGCCTTTAGCTAGGTTCCTTATAAAAAGAAAGCGTGTAATGCTACTATAGCTAAGAGTCCATTGACGCACTTGGTAGTGAAAGAAGCTCTTTCTCAGAAGTTCATAATAGACATAGTACAAGGGTTGCATACAGTTATAGCTAGGTACACCTACACATTCGTGTTTATGAAATATCACATACCTATCATAGAAGGAACATAACCTACTCCTTAATCACCAAACAGGGATACTGCACAACAGGGATACTGAAGACAGTATATACGCCTCCTCCCCATTCACAGAAGGTAGATCAGATCGACTATCTTGTGACCAGCCATTGTAGTTGTTTATGAAGCTATTCACTGACACCCTCCTGTCTGTATTATTTCCTGTTTACCTTGTAATGAAACCAGTTCATTATTGCATCGAAGTTATGTTTGTAGGTTCATACATGAATCACCAAGATGGTTGAATTCTCAGGGTCACGTGGATAAGTCAATAAAAATCTTGAAAAGGATTTCAGACATCAACAAGAGACAATATTCTATTCAACAGATTGCACAAGTTTGTGACACTAAGAAATCACGTGGGTCTTTCATTCACTTGTTTCGTCCCGCAAGACAACTAATGAAGACAATTTCATTGTCGTTTGGATGGTAGATGATATTTATTAACTTTAAAAACATACTAGTATTACTACATTTGATACAATTAGATGATCTTTTTAGCATCCGACCCTCCGAACTCGTTCAATTGATTATAGATATAAGCATTTTCCATTTTCAGTGTTGCAAGTCTATTTAGTATTTAGAGCTTGCGCTGTCGATATATGGGATATTCATTTTTCCTTTATGCACTTAACAGTAATTTAATGAATTTACCATTGAATTGATTTACTAATCCAACAAATCGGTTATTGCCACAGTTTACTACCCATACATTTAACTGAATTTTGCAGGATGGTTGCAGCCATGACATTCTATGGCATTTCATTAGCCGCTGGTGACCTCAGTGGGAATATGTACAGAGATTTTGCTCTGGTGAGCTTAATCGAAATTCCTGCAATACCATTATCAGTACTGCTTCTAGAAAAGTAAGCCCATTTTGTTTGAAACTCATGCACTTTTCGAGTTAAATTTGACGTCAAATTTCAACTGTAATGTACTAGTTATACAGCTGTCAATCCATTATTCCATCTGTCATAGGAAATCGAAATTACTATGAAATAACCATTGTAGTAAATGCTAGGTTTTATAAAATAACCATCTTGTAGGTTTTTCTTTTTTTCCTTATTTTACAGGACACATGTTGATAACAGCATCTTTTTTTGCAATGTATATTTTGCTTAAAGATTCCTTATATTATTACAATGATTTTAGAGTTAAAAATCCTTCTATCGGAATGTAAACTTGTAGAATCGAAAATTCGTTGGAGATAGCGAATGTCTGAGCTATCGGACAGTGAGTTATCAAATTTCAACAGTTTAAAGCAATTGCATATATTCCACAAAAGTGACAAAGTACCCTTTAGCAGTCGTAAAAGGGATTAAATAACCTATGTTCCTCCACAGGTTAGGTAGACGAAAAACCACTGTGGCTTCCATGGTGGGTGCTGGAGCTTTCTGTTCTTCGGTTATTATATTCCCTCAAAAATCACAAAATCAACGTAAGTTTGCAGCTATCTCTTCATAGAAGTAAGAATTAACCATCAAGTTGTATTCTTATAATGTAGATGTATCTTCAACTAATGTACTATTGGCATTAGAAAACTTGAATTATTCTGGGGAATCAATATTGATTCGAGTTTCTGAACATTTTGAAAAACTAAACAGGAAGAATCGAAAGTTCATTGAAGGCAGCGAATGTTGGAATGTCAACTGCACTTGAATTGCCTATTTGTGCTGCGCTTTTCATGCTGGAATATCAACTGTACGTGAAATGTCTATTCGTGTTCGCTTTCATGTTCGAATGTTAACCGAACTTGCAATCTCTACTCATGTTCGCTTTTCATGTTTGAATGTCAACTGAAGTTGCAATCTATATTCATGTTCACTTATCATGATGGGTACACTTCAATGCACAACCGGGTAGCTTATATATGTTTGTAGCCTCATTTTGTTCATTATGATATGATTTCACATTCTGAGCCCAAAACACTTTCAGTACATGTTTTATTTTTATAAGAAATCACTTTGCCTGAGCTTCAATATTCTCAAAATTTCCGGAAATTGAGATTGAGATTTTCTTAATATTTTCTTAAAATTTAATGGAGTAAACTCGGTCTCATCGTTGAGAAATGCACGTTCAATTGAAGGGCTGTGCCTAGCACGAGATCTAGAAATACGGGCAGAAATGAATCTGGCTATATATTTTGGTTCACCTTTCGGTTGTTACCCGATGTTTCATACTCTGACGAGTGTCGGACGAAAAAAGCTTTCAGCATGTGTACAAAATGTTGCCGCTTTTTCGTGCTGTAGTGAAGTTTCGGTCTATGTAAAGGAGCTTGCAAAGATTTTTCTTATACACAAAAGAAACGTGTGTATTTTAGTTATACTGGTGCATATATAACAATACAAATGACTTTAGGAGTAATCAATCTTTGCACAATTTGCACAAACAGTACTAGAATTGTTGCTATAACCAAATAAAATCATCAAAGGATATTTTCAACTACCTAAGTTATCGAATTAAGATATAGTTCTAAAAATGTATTATGTTCTAGTTAGTATGTATTAATTAAGACTATTCAGAAAACTTGAGAATGACAAAAGCGACATGAAACATTGCAAATGGAACCAAAAGAACAGTCAGCCGTGTAAACCTTTCAGTGTATTACAACTATGCTATGTTAGGTATGAATGGATAGAAAGATTAGATCACTCGGAAAAAACTTTTGGATACGCATCTCCATAATTAATGGCAAATGCTTAACTGGCACTATTCGTAGTATAATGAAAGATCTACACATATGGTTGCTATCTTGGTTCCATTTGCAAAGTTTCTCTTTGCTGTTCTCATTCTCAGGTTTACAGTCAAGCTGCAGGTCTCAACAACTATCAAGGAAGTTTTTCCATCTTGCTTGAGCAAAAGCTAAACCTATCAACTTGGTTTTTTCACCTAATATCACCTATATTGTTAAACTGATTTCAGCTATTGTGTCTCAAGTACTTCTTATATTACCGTTCTTAATATATTATTTTTATTATTATTATTATTATTAAAAATATTTAAGGAGGGTTGCCCTTCAGCTACAGCTGCTTTTCAAGGGGCCCTCCATTTAAATACAATACATGTGTTGAAAAATAAATTTGAGAAAAAAATGCCTAATTACAATGTCTACTACCTAAAAGCGATATACCGTTATATAAAATATTATTTACAAAATTATTAAAGATACAATGATAAAAGCACAAAACATATATTGGTAGAAAAAAAAGAAAAAAATAATTTCAAGCTATATACAATTCATGCATCATGCATCAAAGACGTTTTAAAGGAGGCAAGGTTAGGTGCTAGCTTCGATTCTGTTGGTAGGCTGTTCCACATTTTCGAGCCCTTGTAGGAGAAACCCTTCTGCCCATTAGAGGAATTCCTCTTTGGCAGCTTGAGATCTGTGGCAGTATTTCGTAGATTATACGTGGCCTCAGAATAGTTTGCAACCAACATGTCGAAGAGGTACTGAGGGGCAAGCCCATTTCTAGCTTTGTAGACAAGTACTTGCGTTTCATATTGGATAAGTTCTTCGATCGTTTTCCAACCTAGGCCCATGATTAAAGGTTTGCTAGGAGCATCAAAATTGCTTCCAGTTATTATTCTGGCTGCGCGATTCTGAAGCTTCTGTAGTTGCTGTAATTCAGTAAGTCCACAGACACCCCAGACTGCGCAACAGTAGCGAAAATGTGGATCGACCAAACCAGTGTACAGATTTTTAAGTGACTCAAAAGGTAAAAACCTTTTGGCATACCTTATCAGCCCAAGAGATCGAGAAATCTTTTTCGATACTTCTTGAATGTGATTCTTCCAATCAAGAGTATTGTCAATATGGACTCCTAGATACTTAGTGCATTGAACAACATCGAGATCATTATGCCTTATATTCAGCCTTATATTACCGTTCTTAATATATTGTATTAACTTCATATTCTAGTTTATCCAATACTTCGAATTGGTTTTGGCATGACCGCAAAACTTTGCAATATATTCGCATTTGAGGCATTATACGTATGGACTGGTGAACTCTATCCAACGACCATCAGGTTTAACTTACTAGAATATATAATTCTTTCTTGTGTTGTCGAAATCCGAGTCGTATGTAGAAACAGGATCATTTAGTTTCATTGCATATGGATAATATTGCCATAAGGAAACAACTATGTGGTATTCATGAGAGAGAGAGTAATGTATCGGATCGATGTTACCTACAAGTTACCCCCGTGTGGATAATGAATCGATCATGATTATGTCTAATATATAGTGCCATTCACGGCCATTCCTAGAAATTTCCTTTCGGGGGTGAAATACTTGTAATTTGCTGACAAAATGGGCATGGCTCCCAGGATTGAAGAATATTCAGTTCAATTTGTCAGCAAATTGTGTAATCTATAGATCTATCAAATTCATGAGCTGTCTGGTTCTCTGCAACACCAAATTCTTCCTCTATGTTCCAAGAATACAGAAGGTTACAGCCTGGTTTCCATATAGTAGCCGTAAAGTGCCTATGACTGCCTGCTATTTCTTTCTGCCATCTGCCTTCTTGATGGAAACGCTTTCATACGGTACCGCCGGCCACTGTTTGATGTGTCGTTAAGCTTCCGAAACAACCGAGAGAAAGTTCAATTTATTCAAATTTCTCCCGACAGTTATTGTAGCTCCCCAGTAGCTTAGCGGCACATTAAACCGTAAGAAAGCGTTTTCATTAAAACTTAATTGCCTGCGATGCTGGGAGCATGGCAGATGGCAGATGGCAAAAAGCAATCGCAAGAAATCGCAGGCACCTTAAGACACCACGCTAAAAGCAGTTTGCCGAAAGAAAGTCAAAATTTTGGTTATTTGCTGGAAGACATTTTTTCTAGTACTTGTGGCACCTCGGACCCCAGTGTAGAAGCGGACCTGGTGTAATTGAAATAATCTTACCTTATTATAAATTCTTGCAATCATAAAAAGGGCAGGAAAATTCATACTGAAATTCACTTTCATAACAAACATGCAAGTGAAAACAAACCTCTGTGTTTATATCAAAATAATTAGCTCAATGAATGTGAGAATAGTCTGCTGTAGAGAGGTGCCTCTACAGATCTGTCAGCCAACTTTTTTATCGAGGTGAAGTATAAGTAAGGATTATATGTAAAGGTGATCAGAGATTCCTGAGCATAAGAGAGCCCTGTGAAAACCATTGTAAAGAAGCTCTGCAGTACTGAATGGTCTCTATAGAGCAGTGCCAGCTTAATCCGTCAATGTATGCTTCAATTTATCCACCATCAAATGTATTTGACTATGTGTTAGTGCAGTAGGAAGAGAACATCAGGTTTTCAATTCGCTACGAGCCTAGGCTTTCCAAAGTTGCTGACATCATATGTTATATTGAAAACGAGGGTAAACCCAAGCGACATTGGTTAATATCTTCCATATTCTGTCACAGCAATACAGTGCAATGATGAAACTTGACCTACAATGAAGTCATTGGCATACGAAAGCAAAATCGTGTCGTAAATGAAGCTAATTGGAGATACATGAAACGATATTGTAAATTTGTTCCCTTCCAAGTTGTTTAAGAACGGGCATTCCTATAATATTTCAGATGCTACACTTTCTTCGCTCAATATACCAAAAAACATATCATCAACACAAATCAGAAACGAGATACATTTAGTATATACTAACTAGCATTGTAAATATCAATATATGAAATAAAAATCCACAATTTTTCTCCGTTTTTACTTTCATTTTTTAGCATCTTTACATGCATGTATTCGTTCTGATCATTTTATTCGTGTGTTATCGTGTTGGCTTGGAGTAGCTTGGCAGCTATTTGATTAGTCAGTTTTAAGTAAATATTAAATAAAGAAATAAATATCTTGAAATATTTTATTATAGAACACAAGGACTTAGTCTTGGCTCTGTGTCAGCACGTGTTGGTGCCTCCCTAGCGCCATTTCTGACCGAAAGTCTAAACCTGACTAACCCATCCTTGCCGTTCATCATAATGGGAATTTTCTCAATATTGTCTGGATTATTAAGTTTCCTATTGCCAGAAACTGTTGGAAAACCAATTTTAGACTCCGTTGATGCTGATTTGAAAGGTAAAATTATTTCTATTACAATTACTATCATAACTTGGGATACAGAAACCCAATATTTAAGAAACTTTAGGACTATTTTCCAACTGTGTTTGTGTGTCCTTTATAGTAAGGACGACGAAGCAATAGCTTTGGTAGGGAGCTCTAGCAAAAGGGCTAGAAATACAAAAGCAGGTAAAGGGCAGTGGGAGTCAGTTGGGATCAACAGGCATCACTGGAGCTAAATGGGGCCCTTTAAATTCGAGTTTATGCTTTAAACGTTTCAACGATGTATGATAAAATCTATCACTGTTTAACTTCATAGTTCATTGAAACAAAATACTACTTCTGTTGTTGATAATTTGCAAGAGTATTGATTCTGTTCGCCTTTGTGCCATGCTATATCCTTCACATGTTGCATTACATTCAACCATATCATTCCATGTCATACCATACCACACTATGTCATTCTATGTCAAACTATGACCTACCATACCATACCATACCATATCATACCGTACCGTACCATACCATACCATACCATATCATATCATACCAGATCATACCGTACCATACCGTACCATACCATACCATACCATACCATATCATACCATACCGTACCATACCATACTATATCATACCATACCGTACCATACCGTACCATACCGTACCATACCATATCATACCGTACCATATCATACCGTACCATACCATACCATACCATACCATACCATACCATACCATACCATACCATACCATACCATACCATACCATACCATACCATACCATACCATACCATACCATACCAATGCATACCATATCATGTCATACCATACCATACCATACCATACCATACCATACCATACCATACCATACCATACCATACCATACCATACCAATCCATACCATACCATATCATACCATACCATACCATACCATGCCATGCCATACCATACCATACCATACCATACCATACCATACCATATCATACCATATCAATCCATACCATACCATACCATATCATACCATACCATACCGTGCCATACCATATCATACCATACCATACCATATCATACCATACCGTACCATACCATACCGTACCATGGTGAATAACATATTTGTTACAACATCATAACAGTTCATGCTATTATCGTGTAAGATTCAATAGGAAGAACCCCGCCATTGTATTATGAACTCCATTCATATTGCCTTACAGATGCACGTGGGTCTAATGACAATCCAACAACCACTTGTCACGTGAACGATGATTATGTAAAAGAGGCCACCTTGGATGTGGACCCATATAGAAACTACGAAGGAGAATCTTTGCTGCAACCAGGCAAATCAATATGTCATAGAAATCAAATGTACTAAATGTTCACATTTGACGTACTTGTGCTATATAATCCAACTAGCTAATTACCTTCATATTTTTGAATTAGGATGAATTCATGTAGTCTAGAAATGTCAGAAATATTAAAATGCAATTGTATGAAACTTTCTTCTAGAAACAAATTCAAAGTATGAACATCTTGAGGGTTTTTTCAATTCTTTCAAGTCTATGATTCATTTTTAGAATCAAATTGCACATTATATTTGTTTATCTTTTTATTATACATTGATCAGTTATATACCCCTGCTATGGCAAAGTAGAGAAATGTGATAAATGGGGTCAATACCCTTGTAGAATGCAAGATGCCATGTTATCGATGCAGGGGGTCTTTAACATACAAACAAGTGGGAAACGTCCCTTACCAGGCTCTTAGATTTCCCCACTACTTGGCCCAAAAGAGCCTATTAGCACATGGCCGTTTCTTTACAGTTGTTTTAAAACTCAACATTAAATAGTTCTCGTAAAATGCTAAGGATGTGAATTACTTTTTACTGCCTTCGTCTCATAACTATAAATCAATGCCTCTTTGATTTTCCTGTACTATACAAAAATGAGGTGGTTAAGTCCATGGGAAAATCTCTCATATCTCCTGGCAGCGACGTCCCTGTGAGTCAATCTCCCTCCAGTGAAAATTCCCTAAAAGATCATATCGATGTAAATCGTCCCCAGCACCTTTAACTTCGATAATCGTATAATAATGATACTCAACTTCAGTCCTTGGACTTCTTCTTTTCAATGTATATATTAATGATCTTTTCTTTATGGTAACGGACACTGTAATATGCACTTTTGCCGATGATACCATCATATTCGCAGCTGACAGTTATTTAGATAAAGTACTAGAACGGCTAGAAATTGATGCTCTTGTCTTATCAACGTGGTTTCCTGAAAACTTTATGAAAATGAATGAAGGAAAGTGTCATCTGCTAACTATCGGGACAATCCAAAGTAATATTAACACCAAAAGTGGAGAGGCTATTGTTGAAGAAAGCTCCGAAGAAAAACTACTAGGAGTGATATTAGACAAAAAAAATTTAATTTCAGAAGCCATATTTCAAGCTTATGTAATAGAGCTGTTCCGAAACTGCACGTCCTTACAAGAGTATCCACATTCACGGATATGGTCAGTTCACTAGCGCAATCTACAATACTTGATGAGTGACATTTACAAAACCAAAAACGAGCCTAATTTCCAGCTTCATGAAAGAGCTTTTTAAGTCAAGAGATTTACAGTATAATTTAAGAAATAAAAATATTCTTGATATACCAAAAGTCAGAAAAACATCATACTGCATAGAAACAGTGCAATATATTAGTCAAAAATTGTGGCAAATGCTTCTTGCCAATGTTAGAGAGTCCCCATCATTAATAGCATTCAAAATTGAATTAAGACCCTGCAAAATCAAGTGTGATTGTAGATTGTGCAAAACGTTTATATATAGCATTGGTCTTATTTAACTTTATACCGTTTATTTTATTTTATCTACTTTATCTACTTATCTTATCTTTAATTAGTTTTATATAGGTATATCTACTATCGTTTTAAGCCAACTTAAAAATAATTATTCATTATTATTATTATTATTATTATATTATATTACATTATATTATGTTACATTATATTATATTATATTCTATCAATAAGCTTTTCAGTATGTCTAAAACATGGCACCGCTTTTCCGTGCTGTAGTGAACTTCTGTAGTATCAACAGAATTTATTATATTACATTATATTATATTATATTATATTATATTACATTATATTATATTATATTATATTATATTATGTTATGTTATATTATATTATATTAGATTATATAGTTTGTTGTAATACAATTGAAATTCGTTAATTCGACTCGGGCAGTCGAGTAATCAAATGCTAAGTATGATTATTATTACCCATTAGGTTATCAATGTTGATAATCATTACATATATAAAGCAATCCATTGACAGTTGGCTAGGAAAAAATAACTGCTGTTAATAGGGGCCTATCTATCCTAATTAAAATATATAAAAGTAACTCAGTAAAGATGAGGCAGTTGCATCTTCCTATCCAATTTTTGATTTTCATTTTGAATTCAATATCACTTTGGCAGTTTTATATAGGTCTTGGATTCGATTCCAACTATGCTCCCTTAAATGAAAGAGACAAGTTTCCATATTTATCTGCAGTTTCCATATTTACCTGTACATGCATTACATTATCTGGAGAGCATCTAGAGTTTATTCGCAAAGCAACTATGGAAATTTGCCGATGGGGAATTATAGGCAATACTGTGGGGAAATTTATGGGCCTGGTGGAAGTTTCCTCACTAGTTTGTATGTTAAAAGATCCACTGGTGCATTGTGTTTTCATAGAAAACCTATTGATAGCAGATCCGATGCTGTAGCTGCTAAAATCTTTCAATACTGGTTTACAAATATTGAGAACCTCTTACTACATCTTATGAGCTATGATGCCTGCCAAATAAAGAGTGTAACATTTTCCAAATAAAAATAAAATTTTTAGAAGAATAGCTAACAAAGTTGATTCCTCTTCACTCCTTCAAACCAATGATATACAAAGCCTCAGTAGTAAATAATGATCTGTTGAAAGCCAGCCGGTGAAGAGATCGAGTTCCAAAGGAAATCTGTTCGATTGCATACGACTTTTCAAACATGATCTCAATCAACCTAATGAAATGGTTAAATTAGCGCAATATATGAATTGACGGGACACAGGCACAGCCAGACTTGGACGGCCAACTGTAATCACTCCCAATATATGAAAACCACATAACACAAATGCTGGTCAAAAGCAAAGTTCTGGGCACAAAAATTAAATGAATAATGGACGTGCTCTTTGAACAGCAAGGCCAAGAGAACCCTAAAACTTGCCATGAAATTGTGCATTCAATCCATAATATGAAATTACTTCATGTGCTTGTGTAATATCCGTCAGGGTATACAATCAGAAATATGTGCTTGGACAAAATAGATGAATATATAGGGTGTTTGCTGCATGGCCCAGACTATCATAGATACAACAATTATGTGCAAGAAAAAAACCATGGGGTGTACAGAACTTACATTGTTGACATATTATGGCATTATTTTCCGATTCCATATTGCATACTACAACACAAAACTTTGTTGACGGAACGTAATATAACTTAAATGCGAGTTGGACGGAAAAAGAAGTTGCATGCCAGTATTCTTATTACTTCTTGTAAAGTTTGCACTTTGCGTCGTCAAAGCGATAGATGCCAGAGGTCGTTATGGCGATCTTTAGACTCCACACACTTAAGCTGACAAATGCTCTTTTCGTGAAAGGACTTGAACGATGCAATACTGACAGACGGTACAGGTAAATCAAGCGTGTTTCAACTGCTTTTTTTAATGTTTACGAAAGAAACTCGGCATTGCTATGAATTATTTTGATTTAGTTATGTATCCTAATCATGGAAACGAATCCTCTCGCTCTAATTAATATTCTTTTTTGCGTTGGCTATTGTTGCACAATGTTTGATTACGGGTAAGTTGTCTTTGTGTATGATTTAGTTCGTTGATTTCATTTTACTGCCTATGATTTTATAGACTTAAAAAACTTTCGGTTAGCTGTGTTGCAGCATAATCTCGTTACAGTGCAGGCTGTTATAGCATATTTTCGAATATAAAGTATCGAAATAGCTCTTCTAGGGACAAAGCTTAAAGAAGCCCTGACAAATGTACCCCTGGTATAACGTACTCGGTTATTACGTATTTTCAATTAAAAACGTACTCATTTTTGATTCGCCATGAGAGATTCCTTTGGTTGTTACGTATTCTAAGAGCTTTCTTTGCGAGTTAAGTGATAGCGTGAGAAAATGAATGACCGGAGAGGGCTCCAACTCGACGTACAAAGTCTAGGGTCACGAATGTGAGGAATTTTGTTATCTTAACTTTCTTTACTTGTTCCCCTGTGCGGATCTGTCATACGAACCATTAATCCCGTGACAATGATTTATGTTTCAAAAATGGCTGCTTCTCTGGCACCCCTAAATACTGTCACTGGCTACAAGTAAGCAATGTGATCCTTAACTGCTACCAATTTACTTCTGGCAGATATCTGTATACTCTGATCATAATGTACTTCGGATATAACGTACTTAGTTACGTGGCACCTTGATGTATTGGTTTGTTATAACGAACAAATTTGTAGAAGGCCAGAAAATTAGAAATCCCTATGACGGGAATGTCTAAGGAACAGTTCGATGTGGAGTGTTTACATCACTGGAAGCAATCGAGAATTGGCAAGCAAGTCCCATTCATTGAAGCCACATGCACATGAACTATGGCTAATCCATGTAGCACTGTTTCATAGGTGTCTTTGCGTTGAAACTTGCAATGTTTATAATATCATGTCTTATCAACACTTTTAGTGTCTAGATAGTACTAAATGTCCAGCTATAATCATGGAAATTTTAAAAATGAACTCAAAATAGGCTCAAAACTAAGGCAATTTAAGAGCTAGACTTTGAGCCAGGTTCCATGTAAAAAACGTGTACAATATGAAAAGACGATACTTTAATAAGACAGGTTGAAATGTTGCTTGAAAAAATGTACGGGGGAATAACTTCCGAAACCTCATCTTTCTGCCATCGATTGCATTATGAAAAGAAATAAGAGAGGGTAAGTGGAGCACTTTGACACATGGATCAAATTTCGCATTTTCTAAGCACATAAGCCAGCCTTAAATCGAATGAAGTCAGAAAGATCAACAACCAGCCATGATAATCAAGTCACAACAATCGCACTCCATCTCTATCAATTAAATTTATAGCTAGTCCTTTCACCGAACCAATACCACCCTTTTCATAGTGATGATACACTAAGTATAGAGTGAGAATACACGTTTTCTTTTTAAAAGAAGTTTTTAGCCCAAAGCTGAAACTTTCTTACTCTTTTCATGATTAAAGTGTTGAAACTCCCTTAAGGTTTTCTTAGCAGAATATCCGAGTTTATGCAACACTGCAGTGTTACGCAGAAAGATAGGCACTACACAAACATAACATCTATGCAAATTAAATAAAATTGATTATGAGCTTGAGTGAAAATTTGAATTTTATATGTATGTAAACTTATTGACTTTCTTAGGCCTCAGAAAGCCAGAGATGAACTTTCTTAACTTTTTGAGCATCCGAGTACTGTTATCCTATAGGTCATTTTCTTAAAAAAACATGTGCAACTTCCACTAATTACGTCATAAGGGACTAAACCTAAACTTACATTGGGGATATTAAATTATCTTTGACAAAATCGAACCATATCTCGTCCCTTCTATTTCAACTTTGAATTATGATGTAGTTTACTAATTCTAACCTCTTTCCAGATATCTGGCACAGGGGGTGGCTAGATATTTCATCAAGTAACAGTAACGAACCGTTAAAATCAACTATGAATGAAGATAGAGAAAGTCTTCAGCAGGTTGCAAGTGAAAGAGATGCTTTGATAAGCAATGGAATGCCACGTGAAGCATCCTCCAATCATATCAATGACGACATTGAACCACGTGTTACAACAGTGGATGAGATATTTGAAAAGATAGGACCATGCGGAAGATATCAGTACTTGCAAGCAGTTGCACTTTGTATTCTAAGTATACCCATAGGTTATCAGATGTTTATAATGTACTTCACTGGACATAGCCCTAATTGGAGATGTGTCAATGGAACAAATTCAGCATGTAACATAACAGGAGAAATATCACCAGCTGATGTTGATCAATTCAATTCACGTTGTCGTATGCCAAGACAGAGTTGGGAATATGTCACCCCGAGAAATTTCTCTTTCATCACTGAGGTTTGGATTCTACTTGCTCTCTTTATGACCAAACTTTTCCTTTTAATGATATTTCAGTATTTTGTACATTGCTTTTTAAATAAAGAATAACAAAATTCAGCATGACAATATTTTATAGCACTCACGGTCACAATTATTCATGACAGCCACTTTGGTTACGACCTCCCAACCATAATACTCTCAACTCTCGTGTGCATTCAGTGATAGCTGTTCGTGATAACATCAATAGTATGATGGGTAACACCATTACCTTTTTAATGGTCTGTTGACAATGCAGAAATTTCACTGTCACACCAGAAAGTGGACAAATTTTGAAGCATACTGAAAGCACCTATTTAGTTGGCACTGAGAGCATGAACCATCAGAAAACATCCTAGAAGTGTATGTTTGTTAGATGTGAATGAATTCAAATGACAAGACGAGTACTGCGCTTGATTGGCAACCTAGTTTGGCATTTAGTAATCATTTCCCGCTCACTTTTTTATTTTTTTCTAACGCTCCATACTTTGAAGAGTATCAGATAAAAAGATTTCAGCATGCTCAATACTGAATCCACTTTATCGAGCAGTAGTCAAATTATTCTTCCCATACTTCAACTTAGAAACCGAATTAAATGGTTTTGTCCTTCTTCAAATAATCTGTGATTTGCCTTTTATCATTTCCATATTTCTATTTCAGTTTGATTTGATATGTGACAAAAACCCGATAGCAGCATTCTCACACGCTGTCATGTACATTGCTTGGGGACTTGGTTCTATCCCATTAGGCATAGCAGCAGACCATTATGGAAGGACGCCCGTCTTATTCACATCTTACATCATAATCCTCGTCATGTTGCTTTCAAGTTCATTCGTCACTGCAGTATGGCAATTTATACTTCTCAGAGCTCTAATTGGATTTTTCTTAACTGGCCATGGGATGCCAATATTTGCTCTTGGCGCAGAAATTGTTGGGACAAAGTTTAGGTCTTTGATTGTCAATGCTCTGCTCGGTATTGAAACGGCTGGTATCGTTATTTTGACCACACAAGCATACTACATACAAGAATGGAGAAGGCTAACAATAGTATGTTCAGCTCCCTACATTGGTTGCATAGTCTTATTTTGGTAAGTTCAGTCCTAATTTTATACTTCAGCTCACCCTTCAGTCAATTCTAGAAGTATAACAATCTTAAAGAAGATTCTATCCTGGTAATCAAGGTCCACGTACAACCAAAACAGAAAATACTCTTTACAGACTAAACCCCCGAGACGCATGCTACGGCACAGATCTTCATCAGTAGGTTGTGTCTGTCAATAAATAAATATATAAACATATGTAAATATATATATATATATATATATATATATTATATATATATATATATATATATATATATATATATATATATATATATATATATATATATATATATATATATATATATATATATATATATATATACATATATATATATATATTTACATATGTATATATATATATATATATTTATATTTATATATGAGAACTGATGAAGGCTTGTGCCGAAACGTTTTAAAAGTTGGAATTTTTTCTTGAGTGTCTATATATATATATATATATATATATATATATATATATATATATATATATATATATATATATATTTATATATATATATATATATGCATAAACAAAGATCACACCTTTTCGATATATGGCTGTATGGAACCTTTAAGCAACGTTTCACTCAACATAAGCTTTACTACTCTAACAACAGAAAATATGCCAGCAGCACTGAACTATTGAAATACACCTGGAAGCTCAAAGACAATGACCAAGAATACAACATAAAATTGACAGTTATCGCCAAAGCCATGATAAAACTTACGACTGCACGCCTTGGAACTATTAAATCTACTTCGAAAAGACGCACATGTACTACCTACATACTGTACACCACATACTCTACATTCCATGAGATACACCACATTGGACGAATCACAATCAAACGAAAAGTTGTATGTTAGTATTTAGGACCTAAAGTATTAGTATCACACACAATATCACATACTCAGACTGCCCAACTGTCCCGCAACACCCATTTATGATCCTCCGATGGGGAAAACATACTGTGGAGTTCCCTAGCCACTCTGCCAATAATGTAGAGTGCAGGGTGATATGTGATGAATGAATGAATGAATGAATGAATGAATGAATGAATGAATGAATGAATGAATGAATAAATGAATGGATGTGAATAAATGAAAGAAGGAAAATAGGCATTGAGTTAGAAACGGCCTACCCGTGCAATGCTTACGTTCACTACATATTAATATATGTACTGATTGCTACTGATTGCATATATTAGAGCTGCTTGAGAAAGGCGAAAGCCGAAAGTAACCATAAGGTGCTAAAAGTCAGGAGAGATAAAACAATCCACTGTGGTCTAGTGTTTACGACGCTTGCCCGGAAAGTGAGAGACCCTGGTTTGATCCCAGGCGGTGGCAAGTTTTAATTTTCTCCTGATTTTTCTGAGCATAATATCAACCTTTGTTGCACCGAAAAAGGAGAAATCCCGGTTACAGTTATATATATTTATATAGATATATCAGTGCAACTTACTTGAGCGTGAGTGTAGACGAATGCTATAGTACACCCACCGAGAGTGCTTAAGGCTGTCAAAGTAGTAAGCTATGTATAATGCTAGGTGGTGGAAATTACAGCATCCAACTACAGTCACAGCGTGCTCAATCCCATAAGGTTGTACAGAGTTTCACCGCAATTTGGAGAAACGGTCTGGGAACACAAGACTGCAGTTTAGGCCTTGTTAGACCTCGTCAGTTGTGCATACCCATTAACCCTATGTGTGCACACATACATAGTTTTCATTTATGTTTTAAGTTATATAGACAGTTGCCTCTTGTCTATAGATATTTATGCACAATGTGTAATATACGACTTCCGTCATAAGTCTCTACATGTGGTATTAACATACCATTGAAATTTTAATCTATATAGTTCTATTGCCACGAGCTCTTATTTACCTTATAATGGAACCCAGTTGATGGCTGCATTAAAATTATGTTTGCAGGTTCATATATGAATCACCAAGATGGCTGACTACTCAGGGTCACGCTTCTAAGGCAACAAAAATAATGAAAAAGATCTCAGTCATGAACAAAAGACAATATTCTATTCAACAGATTTCGCAAGTTTGTGGAACTAGGAAATCACATGGCTCCTTGATTAACTTATTTCGTCCAGCAAGACAACTATTGAAGACACTTTCACTATCGTTTGCATGGTAAGTTTACTTATCAGCACTGTTTTATCACTTTCCAACGCATTATCCCCACAAAGTACCTGTATTGTATTTTTCGATGTATTATTGAAGTATATTAATATCTACTAGTGAAGTAGCATATCATATTATCGTGTTTAACCTATAATTTTTGTATTGTACGTAGTAGTAGAATTTCAAAATTACATGAAATGGGCTGAAAAAAGTCATATAATCAGGCATATATTGAATGAAAATTCAGCACAAGTCATTGTGCGTAGATTGAGCAACATGCATACAATTATTTTGAACAGAGAATGTAGATTTAAAATCTTGAAGACTACTTCTACGAGTTCATGAGGTTATTCGAGAATCATATCTAGCATGTCTTGAGTTATCGACTTCCTTCACAAAAGGCTACAGCTCTACCCATTCCACTGTCAACTTCACGGCAGAGATAATACGTCCCAACATATCCATGATCACGAAAGCATTCTAGTCTAAATTGTATACTCCTCGAACAAGGGCCGCAATGCATTGTCAAATAATTAAGACTTTTAGTGTGGCGCATAATCAAGTGCAACACCTAATCGAAGGCAACACTTAATCGAGGTTTGTGTAACCGAGGATTTACATTCACTACGTTGATCTTTTCAAGGATGATTGTAGCATTGGGATTCTTTGGCATTTCGCTAGCAGCTGGTGACCTTAGTGGAAGTATGTACCGTGACTTTGTACTGGTGAGCTTGATTGAATTGCCAGCAATACCACTAACAGTATTACTTCTGGAAAGGTAAGTACCTCTTGGCTTACAGTAGAGAATATTTTATGTTGCATATGACATTGAAAGTTCCACTGTGCTTTTTGACATATCATTCCTCAACAATCTTAGAATGTAGCATCAAATTGTCAGTTATCCACGGAATATCTACTACGTTGTATTCTTCCACAGATTAGGTAGACGTGGAACCACTGCAGCTACCATGGTGGGTGCTGGAATCTTCTGCTGTTCGGTTATTATATTCCCTCAAAAATCACAAAATCAACGTAAGTTTGAAGTTGATTTTTTAAGAAGTAAGAATTAACAATCTAGCTGTATTGATTCTTCAAATGCTATGCTTGCAATAACCAACTATTCCAATGATGGCCCACTAAAAATGAACATAAACATGTCGTGCTTCAGAATTTAACATTGCACAAGAAGGAAAGCAGCTGGCTGTATTCTGAACTCGTTCTTCTAACCCAACAAATCACGAAGCGCGAACATGAGTGCCAAAGATTACTACAAAACAATTCCAGCCATGCTCGCTTTTCATGTTTGAATGCCAACTGTGCTTGCAATCTTTATTGACGTTCGCTTTTCATGTTTGAATGTCAACTGTGCTTGCAATTCATGCTTTCTTTTAATTGTCCAATGTCAACCATGCTTGAAACGTCTATTCATGTTCGATTTTCATGTGTGAATGCCAACTGAACTTACAATCTCTATCCATGTTCGCTTATCACGGTTGGTACACTTCAATGCACAACCGGGTAGTTTATATATGTTTGCAGTCGCATTTTGATCAATGTGATAATTTTTCGTTTTTGAAAGAGTGTCAACCCGAAACACTTTAATTACATTTTGGTAATGCTTACATTTCTATGGAAAAACATATAGCCACAGTTTTGAAATACAACATAAATTTAACACTTTTCAAATCCAATCCAGTATTAATTAATGTTACTTTGTACATCCTCTGCAGTTCAATATGAGTTGTTAGATTGTAAGAATCATTCGTGGCTCAACTGTTGGGCTCATACCTCTATTTGGACCATTTCGAAGAGAGGAGCTGGAAAGCATTGTTAAAAACAGAAAACAAAGGAAGCAGCATGAAATAGTTTTCTTTACTGCTAAGGTCGGTTTCCACTTCAGTGAAATGGGTCGCGCGCCCCGCTTCATCACGGTCGCTCATTCGCTTGGTTAGTTTTCGGTAAGACGAAAAACGCGCACTTTTCATTTTGCAAACAAAACAAGCATGGTGCTCACAAGAAGACGGATTTTGCTGCTGATGATACTGAGAAGAAGGTTTCGAAGAAAGAATCAGAAATTTGTAAAGAGGAGACTTTGGGTACGCAAAATTTACAAAAGGCGAAAGGAGAAAGGTGAATTCCATTTGCTTGTGCAAGAAATTAAGCTTTTTGATCACCAATATTTCCTTCAGCAGTTCAGTATAAACCCTGCAAAGTTTGAGAAACTGCTAAATCTTGTTGCCCCGCGGATTGCAAAGTGCTCTTAAAGAGGGAAGCATCTGGTCCCAGTGAGAGACTCTGCAGTACTTTGCGCTACTTGTTAATTGGGAATGCACATTCAGCTATTGCTCCCAGCTACAGAATAAGCAAGACGTCTGTTTGCAGAATTGTTAAAGAAAGGACTGATCTTCTGTGAGATGTTTTGAAGGATGATAATTTCCTGACAGTCCAACAAACTGATGAGGAATGGTTATACATTGAAAATCAGTTTGAGGCTAAATGGAATTTTGGGAATTGCATTGGAGCTATGGAAAGCATGTGATCATGCAGGCACCAGCAAGGTCTGTGCTGTTCATGAGTAATTTGGCATTCTTGATACTTCCTCAAAATTGAATCTAAAAACTCCTGTGGTATTCTTTATCGTTCCAGTTTATTTGGTGGTTAAAGTGTGTTCCTGCACTATAGGCCTTGCTATGTGATGCACTGAACGTTCCCGAGCATTTCCTAGACAAGCGATTTGATTGGCTATCGCTCAGTTTGTTGGCAGAAAAGTTCAACTCAATCCAACTACCACAACTGTTCGTGCGCTCGCCCCTTTCCATGATGATGACATGCGCATGCCCAGTTGTTCATTTGCTCAGTCGCGCGACCAGTTGCGCTTAAACGGACCGTCCTTTAAAGGCCATTCAACAATTTAATATTTTTTCATCTTGCTGGAGCAAAAGCTAATTCTACATACTTGACTTTTTAACCTATAATAATAAATTATAATAAATAATAATAAATAATAAAAAATAATAAAAATAGTAATAAATAATAGGAATAATTGTAAATAACAATAAATAATAATAAATTCTTTACTCAAAGTTGGCTATGCTTTCTAGCCGTGTGCTAATAAAAGCCAACTATACAAAATAAACAAGACTACTTAGAACGAAAACTAATCAATCTTAGATGAAATCTAAGCCTGGAACAAAATTTTTACACAATCTACAGGTGCAATCAAAATTTCTAATTAATTTAATTTTTAGTTTGAAGTATCGCTCACTTCAGTTTCTTCACATGCCAAACCTTGCTTTCTAAGATACTGGTAAATTGATGTTAAATCTGGTCGTATATTCTTTTTTCTAATACCACTTATTGCTCCCACAATGCTTGTGAAGTCAACATGTACTGAACTCAATTCATCACCGCTCTTCTCACATCCTTTCGCCATGATGAATGTTGCATGATATACCTCCGGCCAAGAGTCCAGAAAAATGCCCAACCTTCCTCCGGTTGTCAAATTTTCATCATAAACCTTCCTCTTTTAAGACTATCAGAACTAGCCAAAGTTCTTGAACTCTGCATTGTGTATGTCTCGGAAGCTTTTACTGTAAATGGACTATGCCTTTTACAGTCGATATCGCATTATCTGAAAACTGGCTGAAACTGGATTGTTGATACTAATTTCAAAACCCTCCTCAAATACGACATAGAGAGCAAAATTTTGCTCCGACTCAGAGCCATGGAGCCGTGACTTTTTCCGGACCCTGCTCCGGCCTACCTAATACCAGCTATATTGCTGAACTGATCTCGGCTATTGTGTCTCTAGTACTACTTTTATTGCTGTTCTTAATATATTGTATTAACTTCATACTCTAGTCTATCCAATACTTCGAATTGGTTTTGGTATGGCTGCTAAGCTTTGCAATGTTATTGCGTATGGGGCATTGTACGTATGGACTGGTGAACTCTATCCAACGACCATCAGGTATGATCAGTTTATCTATCAACCTGTTCATTGCAATGATTGTTGTATCTAACACACAATATAATTCGTGTTGATTCTGTTACGTTTGAATAAAAATTCTCACTGCATTGCCTGCTTATGTGGACTTGCTATCTTCAGAGTGCAGAATATCGGTTAGTATGGGAACTGCGTGCAACAAGGTGTGGAAAGATATATGGGATGACGTCTCGATAGATATATAGAACTATATGAGATAGGATATGGAGAGTGTATTATGGAACATTTTTCAGTAAGTTATGTCAGGGAAAGGCCAGTAGAGCCTATAACAAAGTCTTGACAAAGGAAGAAAGAAAAAGGAAAGTTAAATAGATAGGGAAGATAGGGAGATGAGATCAAGTTTGTTGATGTTGGATTTGAAGCAAGATAAGATTCAGGGAAGGAAGTGGAAGGAACTACATATGAATAAAAAGACATTGTTCCCCATGAGTACCTGGAGCCACTTGCATTAAGTTTATGTACTGATTAAAATGGAGATATATATACCACACTGAATATAAGACTTTATGTACAAAACAAAGCTATAAAGCTGAAGGATACCCCATTTGTTTCTGTGTCTCATAGCAATATCAGGTCCTTGGAAATAGTGAAGTTGTACTGGTTGCAAACATACAGTTGAAATCATCACATTCATGACACGATTTTTTCGGTAATATTAATGTTAAAAACACCAGAAAACTACAGCTGCATGATTCTGCACACAGAGTATAGATCTAATTTTATCCAAATGATCTTCTATCTATAGTAAGATTTCACATTGAGAAATAGCAGGAAATAATAACTAATATTAAAAGAGTGTGTACAATAGCGGAGTTCCTTAAATTTCATTAGCAGCTGCAAGCTCAACCTGTTGCTCTGAAGTTCACAAGCTGATCGAAAAACAATATACATTTTCATTGAAAATACTAACTCTCTTGAGCGTTTAACTTTGTGTGATGCACTGTTACAAACAATTATCAGAGCAAAACTAAGTAGAAATTGCTTATACAATATATTTTCGAGGATCGTGTTGCTAAAAATATTACAACGAAGTCAGCACAAAGATAGCTCTAATTTGGAACAAGTAGGAGAGAAAGTACTAAGACGATGAGCATCCAATGAAACTGATAGTGAGATTTATGTATGTTGATGTTGGTATCAAGTGCTCTGAAAAACAAACAAAAGTTCCCTTTGTTATGGTGGCACTCAAAGGTAGTGCAAATTGAATGTAGGCTTTTGGAGATCACGAAAACTAGAACACTCAAGACACGATAGTGCGAGTGATCAAATGTTTGAGGTATCGAGGCTCTCTCTTTATTTCTTAGTTACTTTGTCCTTCCCAATATAATAAGCCTGAATTATCGAATGAAAAACAGCTAATATGGAAATGAAAAATAGTTCGAAGTAGCGACTGTACGAGACATCGGTGGCTCAAGTTATCGGGGATATTTTTATTCGAAAATGGCGAGCAAGTGGAATGAATTGCCAAGCGGCTCAGCTACTCCTGAGTCCCGAATAAACGTCTCCCCCGCTTATTACAGTTGAAATAAGTTGTGAAACTCACCCAGAGCCATTTTAAATAGAGAAATTTTCCACCCACCCTTGTTATTCCAACCACCCGTTTATTAAACTTCAAGGAAATTTCCAATCTCCCTGCTATTCCAACCTCCCACCGTCTATTCGGGACTTAAAGTTTCCGTTAGGCAACTGAAGTTAAGCTTGGCTCTGTTAGCAACTGGATGGGCGACTTTCCAGATAAACAACCAACACAACTCACTCCATCGTCCTTTGGAAGGGACGTTAAACTAGGGGTCCCATACCTGGATGCGGCAGGCACAATAGGCCTAAATTAGCTGAAAGCACTAAGTAAAACAGCCAACTCAAAATAAGGTAAACAACAACGACAAGTAGATTCAAGGTGAGTGCAGTATGAGTTCAACTTAGATTGTGATTGAGTTATTTGGGGCGCCGGCTATCAAAGGTTCGATTATCTAGAGCTAACTGTACCTTCAAAAACTTCATTCTCAATTGTCAGTGAGTAGAGCGTTGTTTCACTGTTCACCGTCGTTGGGAAAAATGGGATTAATTATTTGTACCCAAGTTATTTGTCATTGAGCATGTGATACGCCTTCCATTAAGCCTGCTACCTACCTTGAGGTCGTTCAGTTTCAAAGTCTAAAGTGCTTGCAATCTTCACCCAAGGTAAAGCAATCATCTGCAATCTTCACGTAGAGTGAATAGGCTTTGATATCTCCAAGAGAGTACATATTACTTCCAATAACATGCCATACTCTTTCAACCAGTTTTTCTAAGCAATACATATGCTCCTATTCCAAAATTCTTTGACATTGTAATGTAAATCCAGAAACCTTATCTCAACCATCAAGTAGAATAATAATAAATAAATTCTCCTTGTTAATTAAACCTGATAAGAAACATGCACTCTCAACAATCTGTTTTATGTTTCCTTGTCGAATATGCCCACAAATTATATGATTGAAATGGTTTAGGAAAATGAGCTATTTTGAAGACAGTTTTCACGATCGTTTTCAATATTCATACTTATTTGTATATTTTATTTTATAGGACACAAGGACTCAGCTTTGGTTCTCTTTCGGCTCGTCTTGGTGCCACTCCAGCGCCATTTCTTACTGAAAGTCTTAAGCTCATAAATCCATCATTGCCATTTATTCTGATAGGAAGTTTATCAATTCTGTCCGGATTGACGAGTCTCCTATTGCCAGAAACTGTTGGAAAACCAACATTAGAATCATTTGCTGATGATATTAAAGGTACTGTCGTTTTTACGTTGAACAGACTTAGGCCTACTGTCATGGTTTTTGGGCTGAAGTCATATAAACCATTATAGTATATAATATATTATGAGATAGTTACCAAGGTATTTCAAGATGTCTTGTGTGCTATACAATCGCACAGCACAATACGGTATTACATGTCATATCACCTCACAGTAGTACGGGCTATGATGACTTTATCCCATAATGCAATACAATATAATACCCACGCAATTCTCGACTCTATAAAAACCATCTGCACATGTTGCTGTACAGAGCTGAGAACACTTAGGCGATGGCAAACATATCGTAGCAACCCATTCAATTCAATTAATAACACTCACATAAATTACACATTGTAAGATCTGAACAGCTTTCATGTGTTTCATGTAGGTATACACCCATTTTTGTTATAAGAATACCTAATTCTTAGCTGAGCCTCAATATTCTTAAAGTATTTTATTTTGAGCCTAAGAATATTCTTTAAATTATTCTTAAATTTTAGTGACTTTGAGCATTAACACTCATATAGACTATATTCTTATAATGAGAAGTTTGTAACTGACACTCTCCAAAGAGTTGCTGAGTCGCATTCTAGTGCAACGATTCAAAGATCCGATAAGTGAAGTTCACATTTGTTTTGTATTCTAAAGACAACTCACATAGACAAAAAATCTTAAATTTCAACGATTCTGAGCCTTGATATCCCTAAAGATTTGATTGTTCATTTTTAAATATTTATACATTATATTCTTATAAAAATGTGTAGAGAGGATAGGCCATCTCCCTAGCATCATTGCCATGATTCGAAAGTGTTCGTTCCACATATTTAGTAAAACTTTATTATGTTTTAATATATACAGTCATTCAATGCCCGATACTGTTCTAGTCTACTCCATTGTCTCAACTTTACATCATGAAATCCCTTCATATTTCCATCACAGAGCCATGCGAATCTAATGGCAGTCAAACAGCCACTTGCCACGTTAATGCTGACTACACGCACGAAGACAACTTGGATGTAGAGCCTCATAGGAAATACGAAGAAGAACCTTTGATTCAACCAGGCAGACAATGTGAATACAGAAATTAAATGTTCTGAGAACAGACGTGTACTATACGACTTATGATCTATGATATCGTATAGAATGGCAAGTACGCTTATACTGCGAGTCACCATTCGTCGTCCCATAGTCACCAACAAATTGATTGTTAGCAAATCCAAATACGGCCCGAGTCTTATTCTTCCTTCAACAAAATTCATTTAGTGCCAAACAGCCTAAGAAACCCTCTTAGATCCTCTTCTTACCCGACATCAGGCCCCTATGGCAAGATTCCAGTCATAATACAAATGTACAATATGATCAGCGCAAAAATACGAAGCAAGTTCTAAAATCCGTTCAAGCAATAGCAAGGCCAAGGCCTCCTTGAACACAAATTGAAATCTCAAGGCATTATCATTTCATCGATTATTAAATTTGCATCTCCAAAAGTAACTAGTCTTTTGTCCACTGTTCAACAAAATATGCCCCAGAACATTTTCAATTTCTCCATGAAGTGCTTTAATATATCTTTAGCAACCCGCAAGAACATCTCAGTCATCCGCATGCCACTTTTGTCTTCAGTCAGAAACACTACAACACAGCGGCTCC
Source organism: Mastigias papua (assembly GCA_964019165.1). Classification (NCBI taxonomy): domain Eukaryota; kingdom Metazoa; phylum Cnidaria; class Scyphozoa; order Rhizostomeae; family Mastigiidae; genus Mastigias; species Mastigias papua. The sequence continues at coordinate 22,109,709 of OZ025267.1, forward strand.
AGCTATAAATCGTACCCCGATCAAGGCAGATATACTTGGAGACATGATTCGGTTCTTAACTTTATAGCCAATACATTATGAGTGATTCAGTGATTCCAAGTTGCTCCTTATGTGCTGATCTTCCTACCTTTCTGTCCCCTTCTCATGTTACTGATGATTTTCTTCTACCCGACTATGTTTTAATCACTAGTAACAAAACTACCGTGAATGATTGCTTTAGCGCCGCGGCGCTTAATATACAGATATATATATATATACATGTATATATATAGGTGCCGTTTTAGTTAAAAGCAGGATGACTTAAATTCAGTCACTACTTGTTGCAGAGACAGAAAATGAGGTAGGTGAATCGAAAGATCACATTGAAAGGTTCCACAAAAAATAGCGCACTTGATTTGGTAAACGTCTTAGGCTAATCACATGTCCACTAAGGAGAATAAAGAGAAACCGTTGCTGCAATATCACGAATTCTAAGAATTCTCCTGTAGCCATGACCATCTTGTATTTAAAACGTTAAATATTGTGAGTAGATAAGTTTTGTAGCGTAGAATTAGCCATGTTTATGGATAAATTTGATAGTAAGTTGTGGCTGTTATTGCTGCTGTTAGCTGATTCACGCAATTTCACATTAATTTTGATATTTTTATCCCATATTATATTAGATAGAATCTGATATTTTGGTGTTAACTCTTGGTTACGAGATGAGTCATATATATATATATATATATATATATATATATATATATATATATATATATATATATATATATATATATATATATATATATATATATATATATATATATATATATATATACACAGTAGACATTAGAATAAGACGAGAGAGACTAAGTTATGCGACTCTGAGTTTCATGATAAACAATCATTAGGCCTGATAATTGTTTATCACGAAACTTAGAGTCGCATAAATTAGTCTCCCTCATCTTATTCTAATATCAATATTAGAAGCTCCTTGTGTTGAGTACTTTTGATCAGTTATATGATCTAAATTAAGCATGATATATATAGCTGTATATATATATATATATATATATATATATATATATATATATATATATATATATATATATATATATATATATATATATATATATATATATATATATATATATATATATATATATATATATATATATATATATATATATATATATATATATATATATATATATATATATATATATATAGCTGTATATATATATATATATATATATATATATATATATATATATATATATATATATATATATATATATATATATATATATATATATATATATATATATATATATATATATATATATATATATATATATATATAGCTGTATATATATATATATATATATATATATATATATATATATATATATATATATATATATATATATATATATATATATATATATATAGCTGTATATATATATATATATATATATATATATATATATATATATATATATATATATATATATATATATATATATATATATATATATATATATATATATATATATAGCTGTATATATATATATATATATATATATATATATATATATATATATATATATATATATATATATATATAGCTGTATATATATATATATATATATATATATATATATATATATATATATATATATATATATATATATATATATATATATATATATATATATATATATATATATATATATATATATATATATATATATATATATATATATATATATATATATATATATATATATATATAGCTGTATATATATATATATATATATATATATATATATATATATATATATATATATATATATATATAGCTGTATATATATATATATATATATATATATATATATATATATATATATATATATATATATATATATATATATATATATATATATATATATATATATATATATATATATATATATATATATATATATATATATATATATATATACACATGCGAGCTTGTCGCTTAGAGTTGTAAGGGATTCATTACTTATTTCCTTAGAATTTGGCACAAAAATTTTTAGAGAGTTTAAAATAAGTATGTAATGATGACGGCTTTTTTGTACGACTATGTTTTCCACAGTTTTAACAGGGGGTGGCAGGTAACATACAAACAAAATGATGCCAACATTCAGGCTTCTGGTTGGTTGTTGAGAATGTCTTTTGATTGGCTAATTACAAAATTTGCGTCTGTTATGAAAATCCAAAAGAGGCCAGCTAGGAACTGTGAGGTATTGCTCAAGCGTTTTAGAGAGCATGCAGGTGTGTCATTTAATAATCCATTCCTGATGGCTATAAACGTTGATTCTTCTCACGCTTCGTAGAGAATTTCCACGAAGTTCAGGTGAGATAAGTAAATACGCAACGCTTTTCACACGATTAGCTCTTTTCAGCTTGAACTATAGTGAAAATTTCCAAACTTCCAATTAAAGTTTTTAGCAAATGCATGAAGCAATAAATCGCATGCTCACTAACCATTTGTTTTAAATCATGACCGTAAGCTACAGAACTAGCCTGCAATGATCAACTATCAGTATTCTCTCAACCCCATGGTCATATCTGGAAAACAAGTTTCACTCATAATCAATCAACTGCTCTGCTGACTAGAGTACACACTCAAAAAGTCTTTATATTATTTTTTTGCCAAAACTCCATATATTACTTCAATTACATACACCAGTACCTATATTAGTACACTATCAAAAAGAAATCGACTACGCTACCTCTTCATATTGATCATAATTCAACAGCAAAACGAGTAACGTCCTCCTCTATCGAGGATGTCTGAGCATATATTTTCAATCAAAATTTATGTTGCTGATTTTCATCACCTCTGGTGTCCATTGCCATTACCCCCCCTCGTTCCCCTCTCTCCGGCGTTCCCGTTAGTATCCATTGGCGTTGACAGACCAGTGCTAAGATATACTCTTAGTCCCTAATAAACAGGGGGACGCTTATTATTTTTCAAGTTTTTGCTGACCCTCGAGGCTTATTAGGACCCCATTTATTAAATTTTGATGAATAAAAATTGGTTCGGACGTTTTTTCCTTAAGAAGAGAAATGTCTTCTTTCACTATGTGATAGTGTTTTTAATCAATTGAATGTATCCTTTGGTGCTTGTCAGAAGCGCAATAGACAAATTGCCATTAGGTATTAGAAATATTTCCGATCCCCCGTTTATTAAGACTCCCCGTTTATTAAGTTTTAGAAATATTTCCGATCCCCCCGTTTATTAAGACCCCCGTTTATTAGGAACCTAAGAGTAGGTTCCCGTGGATTTCTTGATCACCACAGGGCTCCTTCCACTAGGTCTCCTGACAAGGAAGCAGAAAACAGCAAATAAGAACTACTGTCCCGCACTTTGTAGCTCAAACAGCTAAAACTAGCACAAAGACAACATAAATTTAGCTACTCTACCAATCATGCCTAAGTTACATGTCAGGATTTCAGCATTTTATGGCTCTGTTATTGACCTTAGATGCTCAGGTATTACGTAATATGGGGCTAGTGTTAGCTATGTGAGCTAGCTCCAAAGCATGCAAACTCAATGAAGACGTCATGAATCAAACTTATCGTTGAACAATCAATCGATTTTTTCGCAATGGCGTGTAACATTCAATCTAATTCAATTCAATCAGCCAAATAGTATTCGATGACGAGTTCCGGATGACGTCAGTAGCAATTTCGCTTCCTGAATAATCACCAGAAACTAGAAATGAACAAATTAGAATTGCAAATACCCGGTTCCTACTTTTACTACAAACATTTGGCTTGAGCGCAGGCCTCGGAAAACTGTACGTCTTTCTAATTAATCGTTTACCTCTTATCCTTATCTGAAAATATGAGAATAATCAGTTGGTACCACAAAACTTCCCTTATCTCTTAACTGATACACAGTATTTATTGATGCATATGCAAAAGCACAACTTTTCACACTGATAATATTGCCTCCTCCAAAATGTAACGGGGACTTTTCAGTTAATAAGAATCCCACTATACTCACAGATATTATTAAATATTAAGAATTCTCAGTCCTTATGAAGTCCCTCTGTTTGGTAACTGTAGTTTTGACCGTTGAGTAAGACCAGAGCTGTCAAGCGGTGTTCCTGTCATAGCCTCTTTTGCATAAATACTTTACGGTGACATCATCAGCCCCACCCAGAATTCATTCCATGAGCCATCATTGGCCAACTATTAATCAATAACTGCAAGATTGAAAATAGAGCATCTGTATCACCACTACTCGAGACTTGAAGAGCTAGCTTGTTTTTGATCATACGGATCCCTTTACGAAAAGTCATGGCAAGTACTTCGGATAAACCATCTAATTTCTTTAGTGCAATCTATTAACAGATGAGCAATTTCATGCAAAAGTTATGCGCAATTGCTATAAACTAATTGCAAAGCTAAACTAAAAGACAAAACTCAAAATGCTTTATAGAGATATGTCATAGCAGAGACTCTGCAAAGACAGCTCAGATATTCAAATTTGCATACGAAAAGCGAGATGAAGATTTGAACGTCAGGTTCTATTTTCACGTGTTCTTTGATCTCTGTCATGCAGAGTTCTTATACGGGAAGTCTTTCAATTACAAAATAGGCTTTAGTCATATTAGAATTATAAAATGTATATGAGATGCGAGCTTAATGATTGAATAGTTCATGAAGTGAGTATCAGGTCCTAATTTCATATAATTTAACTTGGATATGTTGTTTAAAATGACCTGGAAAGATCACTCGAAATTACTTCTAATCCTACACCTGTCCCTACAATAATATTCTTTTAATTGAAGTACCAAGAATATTTGCTGCTGATAAGGCGCATAAATCCGCATGGTACCCCTTGGACCTTTAGAAGTTACCCGAAGAATTGAAAGCGTTATAAAATGACTTTGAGATTTTCAGCAAACGCAACTGGCCTTGAATGGACAGGAGCATTTTAAGAACACCATATGTTGAAATGAAATGAAATGAGGTACAATTATTAATTATTAAAAAAGTCATAAAAATTATTTGGGAATATTTAATACCTAAAACAGGTAGATAATAATCATTTCAATCTTTTTCATCTGCATATGAATTATCCCTCTTTTTATCATAATCTAAATCTATGGAAGAAGTAAAAGGGATTACAAACTATTTAATGGAAAAGCGCTGAGTATTTGAAGCATAATTCAACTTGTTGTTTGTATGGACTAACATCAATAATTATCATTTTATATCGTAAACCACTCTTTCTCTATCTCTCTAGGTGCCTTGTGTTCTGTCAAACCGATGGCGGACATGGGTTTCCATAATGTCCTGTCCTTTGCGTGTCTTTGTGTGTCATATTCGCTTGTCACAAACCGCTATTTACTACCAAAGATATACTGATTATAATCAGCATTCATCTTAAAACTATGACGATTTGGCCGTGTATCTAGATCAGGCCTTCTCAAGTAAAATTTTTAAACACCACTTTGGAAATCTTAGCTATCAAGATTTAGTCAAGATAATATGTAGGTGCAGTCTACATATATATATATATATATATATATATATATATATATATATATATATATATATATATATATATATATATATATATATATATATATATATATATATATATATATATATATATATATATATATATTTATAACGTATACTTGCTAGCTTTCAGTGTGTAGATACAGTTCAAATGGACACTTGTTGCACGCCACTCCACGTGACCAAATGTGCCATTAATGGCGAGTCGCCAGTTGAGAAATGATGCTCTAGATAGTATGGTTTATATCAAGAGTCGACGCTTTCTAGATTGCAAGCCACGTTGAGATTATCACTCCAAGCATGTCTACAACTCAGCACCCCATGCAGTAAACAATGTAAATACAGAAGTTTGCGAAAAAGTTTGCAAAGATGTTGGTTGTTTTGCTGGATGAAGGGTTACATGCAAACATAGCAAATCTAGATGATAAACAGGTTTCATTCAGGAATAAATGCAAACTAAATGTTCACATGCATTCTGAAAAGGAATATATGCTTTATATTGATGCTACTATGAACTACTTGCAAGGATGGACGGATTATGGGTCTTCATGCTCGGTGCGTTTGCATGAAGCCACCTGATTGGCTGATCCACTATTCAAGACAATGGTGTTTGTGATAGCTCAGAGTTGCGTCAACGCAAATAGGTTTTCGAAAGATGTGTTAGGTTAGATCAATGTTCCTTTGGTAAAAATGTCATAATTTCAACAAAAATCATGCAAAGGTACACTGCTGTTGGAAACATTTAAAATGGTAGGTGTTTGTTTTGTTGCTGACCAATTCTGTATATATAGTGTCAGTTGTCGACCTCAAAGTAAGGATCTACAAATGGTGATTGTTATTTCTTTCTTGCTTTTATTTCCGATAGTATGGCTTCATTCACTGTGCACTGCACGACTTAGTCACACGTAATTTTGGAGAGGAGACATGGAGAGAAATCCTGTAAGTTAATGATTCAAATCATCTATTTTTCTTTCTTTCTGTTGAATGAAATAAAGATGCAATTACAAAGTACCTGCTGCTGTGGACCAAAATAAGGATAGATACAATCGTTATATTCCTATTAAAGCACCTCATTGTTAAACGAAAATTTTGAAAGACGAATAATCATCCGCTTATGCTCGAGAAGCAAGCCAGCACATAAGCTGTATTGTACTGTAAACTAAAGGTTTTACAATCAACTTCTTTAATTGCACTCATCGGAACTTAAGCGCGAATCCAATCTACAAAGCAGTGTACTAACATTCAGGATCTTCTGTTTTGTCCAGCAAACCTTTGTCTGCTACAGAAAGGTTTAAGTTATTCAGTCTTATTTGCTGGTGTCGAAATTCTTACTGTTTTCTCATGGTAATCTCTCAATCATTTTGTATGAATAACAGTATTTTTAGTCGAGCGAAACGAAAACAAGCAAAAACACATTCGGTAGCTAAACACAAACTTCTCTGTCGATAGGTATCAATTCTGTATATATTATGACTGGTCTTCTAGTCTGAAACTAGACACCTATGTTACTCTCCTGATTAAAGGAAAACAGTCCCTTAGATCCTCCTTCAGTTGTCCTCTTTGACTCTATCGACTAAATGTAGCAGAAGTGCATGAAAAGTACTGAGTCACGACTTTTCATGTAAAGATCATCTCTTTTCATGATCATATATCGAATACTGAATATCGATCGATTAACCTTATTCTGAGGCAGCAGACAGATGTTAATTTTTATAATTACAAAGTAGTATTAATTTTGTATTTGAACTTTTTGCCGGAGAAGCACTTGAAAGCACTCGTGAAAGATTTTCTATCCACAAAGGGTGTACACAGCCTCCCTCGATCACGTAGGCATTTTAATCTTGACCTCTGTGATGCTAAATGCAGCAAAATTACTGAATTAGATTAATACAAGCTTTAAGGGATGATTAAGCAACACAATATGACAGTACGACAGCCAAGAGTTGTAACTAGATATATGAAGGAGGAGGTGAGTTGTGGAGCCCTAAAGCGTGGAAAGATTTAAGAACAGAAATCAGCAGAAATCGTATTTCTCGCTTTAAGATATCATACTAATAATGCATAACTTCCTATCATATTTATTAACTCCAAAAAACTTGATGAATCGAAGATGACCAAATGGAAAGAAAAAATGAGAACCATACTCTCAGTCTAATGCCCCTATTTTTGATCAAAAAGGTAGAGGAGGTATGGAATGTAATTGATGAATGTAGCACAAAATCAAATTCATTGATTGATAAGAACTTGTGATCGTCTAATCGCGGCTTTAAATTATAAAGAGATGAAACAGTAAACATGAATTTCAATTTCGATCCGTCAAAGGTACTTTTTAAATCAAAAGTGATTCATAAAACACTTTGTTTCCACAAGCTGTATTCCTGTCATTTGTTCCCGGGGTATTGTGCTGTTATACCCTCCCCATTACGTACTCCAAGGAATAATCTAATATATAGTTCCCTGCAAATATGCAGTTCAAAATGTGAAATATTGAAAATTAAGAAAGCTATGAAAACAGGTCGAGAAATGTAGTGCAAGCATAGATAACCAAGGAAATACTTGATCGAAAGACCAACATTTTCTCATTGCTATTGATGGAAAAATTTACAATTGATATTAATCAATGTTGCTTCACTCAGAGATCAACAGTAATAGGACAAAATCACTAGATAAGACAAGATAACGAAAAAAGTCCGTAAATATATGCCACCTTTTACTAGCAAAGTTGCTAATATCATTCTTCGTTAGTAGCACTAATGAACTTTTACACTGAGAAGTTGAACATCAAAGACAAATATGCTTTGGTATAAATTAAGTATTATTTAATAATCAAAAGTAATATATTGGTATGTACACTATCCTCGTAAGCAATCGTAAAAAATGAGCAGGTCCGTACTCGACTTGCTGCGTAGTACTGGACGAATTTTCATGCTGACTTTAATGCATTACATGGATTATACCAACATGTACATGCCCGTATAAATATAAAATATCATTTTATTTCCAAACATAAACATAAATGAATATATATATATATATATATATATATATATATATATATATATATATATATATATATATATATATATATATATATATATATATATATATATATATATATATATATATACTGTATACATATTTATTTATTTGTTTATTCATTTATTTATTTTTATATTTAAGTAGCTGTTGTATTAATGTACATGTAGCCATTATTCAATAAAACTGAATGTTATCGACTTCTTTCTGAAGGCATTTGTGCTCCAAATTATGTAACCTATATACCTCGTGCTGTCTGTCTAGTGTCCAATCCAATACGTCTAATAAGGCACCTGATTCTTGAGTGCCGCGCCCATGGTTTACCTATCAGATGGAATTGAATGTCGGATAATTCATTTGAAATCCAACGAAAATTGATTATTACACTATGATTGACATGATTAACTCAATTTTAGGGCAATGCTTTTGTTGATTACACACACCTTTACTCGAACAATATGGCGCTTCAAAGTCATAGCAATATAATTTAGTTTCTTGAGCACAATACGTTAGTTTATGCAGAATAGCTCCTTCGCCATTCCAAGCTGACAATATTCTCCCAACCTGACAATGTTCTCTCCGGGGAACTTCAAAACATTTACTAGTAGTACAGCAATTGACAGTACACAAAAAAATCCACATGATGGAATATGTTGCATTTTCATTAGGGATTTGATACGGTCTAAACTGCGTGTCATTGGGATGAGCGAACTACTTAATTTGCACGAAACGCATAGAATAGGAAATCCTTGGTGAATGACATATTGTACTCGTTAAAGAAAATGAGCTTCGCCGTATTTAAAATTCAGTTTTTTTAATATCTGATTTTGCCAGATTTGAGTTTCTAACGGTTTGAGCTTTAAGATTAGTTCGTTTTAGAGCGATTCCTACGTATTGTTGCTATCTTGATAAATACTGAAAGAAAATCAGATCATACTCCGAGGAAATCAGATCACATTCCAGAAGTCCAAATGATAACATTCCGGAGCCCAGCTCGGGGTCCGTTCGGGTCACTGCCCTGGATCCCTGATCCGGCAGAAAAAAGTGATCTGCAACCAATCTTTGTCGAAAATCCCTTTGCTTGAGATCCGATTCTAGGTAAACAAGCCAACCAAATACGCATTGAATTATTAGATAAATTAAAAGTAACCTGCACATAACTCTATTTTACTTACGAAAACTTACAACTATTCTACTGATTCATGTAGTTCTCTCTCGCCTGCTTTGGTTTACGTTATTTTAGTAAATTTACTTTGTATACATTAGGAAATGTTGCAAATAAGATCATTTAATTTTTAGTTCTAATAGATGCTGTAAAATTTTAGATTGATTTTATTTTTTGTAAGTATTAGCACGGCCCACTGTAAATCAATTCCTCGATTGACGTGGCTACAGTGCCTAAAGAATTTAAAATCAAATCAAATCAAATCAAATCAAATCAAATCAAATCATTGCTGGTTCGATACAAAGCCACACGGTGAATTGAGGGGGTATTTTCGGAAGATCTCCGGTGCCGAGCACCAAACCGGAGATGTTTTGATGCAGAACTATGTTGCAAGCAATTCTGGCGCAACACTGTGGCGCAATGATAATTGAAGTCAACACAACCAAGAGGCATTTTGTAAACTTAATCATTAACTCGCTCCTTTTTCTGCTTAGAATTCAACTCCGTTATGTCCTACGCAACATTTTTTTGACGCAGAGGAACCTGCACAAGTCATGCATGTAGCGTAAAAAATCATCGACACACGTTGAACTTCAGATTCACCCTGGATAAAAAGTAACTCCAGAGTTGCCGTTGGCTGCTTAAAGTCTTAGCAATGGAATAAGTCCTCATGATTGAGTGAAAAACCTAAGGTAAGTAAAAGACGGGGGTGGGGAGGGGTAAGTGCATTTGATAAAGATGGCTATAAGAAAATGAAGAAAATATTAAGGACTGATGGGGAAAATTGATTTCAAATGGGACCACATAAAGAGAAGATCATGCAGATCATCAAATGGGGAGGAGAGAAGAAAGGTTTTCAAGCAAAGACAATGGTGAACTGAAATTGAAGTTATCGTGAGCATGAAATATATGAAATATGAATATGAAATATATGAAATAAGAATATGAAATATATGAAATATGTGAGCAATGAAGAGCATATCAAGTATGCGAAAGGAGCATATGACGTCACGTACATTCTGTTGTTCCTTTGAAGAGTACATTTGCTCATGAATTCCCGTGTTGGTCAACAGTAAGCTGCTCTGATTCTACAATTTTCATGTGAATTTCATATCACAATTCCTGGGCGGGCTCTGCTTTTAGCTCCGCAATTATGTTCCACAATGGTCCTGAGGCACATAGCAAAGCGCCCCTCAGCAAAGGAAGAACTTGAAACACTAAAGTGTGAAGGAGACTAGACCCGATTTGTTGTTGGAAGACTCGTAGGCAGTGGTGTGGCAATGGTGGGCAGTGCCTCCACCAATGCTTTGCTCAGATTGTATTTCGAGATGTTTTAAATAGCCGTTTTATCTCATAGCATGACGAAGTGCCCACCTCATCCCCCCTCCAATCCGGGTCAGCTGTCAACAGGCCTAGCTGGCAATCTTGACTTACGTTCCATATTTCATACCTGTATGAAACGAATGATGAATCGTGGGATAGAACTTGATGGCTAGGCAGTGAATGGTGAGTAGGGTGTGAGTGTATAGAACCTCTATTTATATATTAATTAATATTTATATATTTGTATTTATACTGATATATTTATACTGATATATTTATATTTATATATTTATATCTATATATTTATAAATTTATATTTATATATTTATCGAGAATACTACGCGCAGAGATAATCAGGCCCGGTCTTCGGATACTCTTTAAAGCTCATTCTCCATACCCAAGGCAGATTGCTTGTTCTGTTGCAAATGATAGCCTTCTTTCTCGCAGCATGCCAATGGTAATAAACTGAGATTCAATTGCTATGTTGTGCTGTTAACAATCGAAATCTTGCCGCATCGCAGAGTCGGCAAAATTTCTTTGAAGTTTGGAGCACAGAGTAAGGAGAGCATTACTATCAAGCATGCTACAAAGCAAGCACAATTTAAATATCAGAATTTGCGCAAAGAGTCAGCCTTCATCTTGACAGTAACACATTTGTTTATCTAATTTACCCTCTTGTAAAGATTTTCTCCAGCAAGCTTTGGAATTATATTACGATGGAGCCTCTCTAACTAGGAGAAAGTCATAGTTGGTTCTGGAAAGGTGGAGAAGATACGAAAGGGTTTCATTCACTGACAAAATTTAACATACATTTATATATGTATACATTTTTATACCTTTAAACAATACAAAGACAAAATTTTACAGAAGATGATGCCATTGGGAGTATGATAGGCATAACTGTCCAAATCACCATTTAATAAAAACAATACAAATGCCAAGGGCAATACTAAAATCTATTGGCCTATCACCAGAGAGGAGTGTATCTAATACAAATGATGCAAATTAGTACATAACCGTTAGTTTATTTGAACCAATATATTTCTTCAGCTCGTAATTTACCAAGACATTGACTATTAACTTGCCTGGTGAAAATGAGGCAATTCTTAGGAGCAATGTTTACCTGCATTCTTTGAGTCCAGGTTTGGATCCGCGCGTCCTTTGGTCCAATGAAAATGCACTTTTCAGGCTTTCGCTAAAATTTGGTGAATTATTTTATCCGTCTGGAAATTTCAACGCTCAGTAAAGTTGAGAGCGCAACAGGTGCGACAACTAGAAAACATGTTTACTAGAATCTCACTAAAGCATCGGTATGTTCAACTCAAGGAGGGATTCAGGCAGAAACAAACAGCTTAACTGAAAGTCTCACATCCCACTTCGCTATAAATGGCTAATCAAGTTCAACTATCTCGTTGAGCATTCCTTCTGTTTATCAGCTTCAACTCTTTTCCAAAATGCAATGCTTGAGTGGTAATACAGAACTCAAATTTTAGTTTTTCAAATCAGAGAGCAATCAGAAATGACAGTCCAGTGCAGGTATAATTCTATGCAGTGCCCAACAAAGCTGCTGGAGATATCAATTTTATTGTTACCAGAATAGACCCTTAAAGTATTGCAAAAATTTTCTAAACCAGGATGTTATGGCACCTCTAAGTAAGTTAGCATTTAGGACGAGCCTGAGATTGAATTCCTTCACCAGGGGGGTACCGAAGAAGGGCGTACCGATGTAGTAGGTGTTACAAATTCCCCACTTTTCGCAGATCGATAAATCTCGTGTGACTCCCCCCCCCCCCCCCCACTTCACTCACAGGGTACCAAACGCACAACTGCAGCAAGAAAGACATCTTCTTGCCATTTGATTTCCTAAGTATTACAGGCCTATTTGCAGACCAGGTAGCAGGGTTTCCCCACCTGTCCAGAATTTCCCAGATGAATCATTCCTTTGAGTATGCGTGCAAGGTTGTAACGAAAGAAGGAGAGAAGTATCTAACTTGACCAAGATCCAGAAGAATAGTACAGGATATTTGCTCACTGTGAGCTTGGATTGAAGCCGGTCAGTCCGGTTTTTCATGTAACTTTCATGAACATGTGCAGTTCGGTCGGATAAGACACTTGGTTTGCGGCTTTGTAACATGTCTTAAGGCTTAAAACTGTTAGATTTGAAAACATCAGAGAGGCTGGCTCAGATAACAGGGATAGAGATGTGTCAAAGCCAGTCAGGCTAACATGATTGCTTCACTTTCATGCAAGCAGGCCCCAAAGCAAGCTCTTCTGCTCATAGCCTCCCTTAATCTTCTGTGTTATGAAGTCGGGAGTAAACATTACAAAGGTTTTGCTGCAATACTATGCTACTTTTGAGGTGGATGATCCTAGTTTGCTTCCAATACAACACATTTATATGATTGAATGAATTGAATTGAATGAGAACAAACGATAAGAACCCAATTGTCATCCAATTCAACATCTCTAAAGCCTGTGAAATTTCAGCCAAGCGATGTTAATTGCAAACAATACATTAGTTCACATGTTTATTCCTTATTCAAAATGTCTATTCATTAATTCTCAGCCCTTTAATTCCAGTGCTATAAGTACATAACTTCATCAACACTTTCATGTCTTTCTATCATAATTTCTTTGCAATCATAGCGCTATGTGTATCGCCATGTTTGTATTTTGTGGACGAAACCATTGCTTGTAAGTAGTAAAAACCGACAACTTGTTAGTAAGGTTCCATGAAAAACCCAACATTATTTAGGCATAATCTGATTCTTCGACACCAGCAAGACTATCTGCATCTTACATCAAAGGGAAGGAAAGGTATAAACATACGGGTGATAAACAGTGACAATTTACTTGCTGCTTGCTACAAAGCTTTTCCAATTTGTTTTCACCGATCTGTGTGAATTCTCAGGAGATTGTTGTATACCATTACGCTGTGTAAATACTTCCTCAGACCTTTCTTACTATGGTAACTTTGTCTTTATTTCATTTACTCTTGATTTAGGCATACAGCAGGGGTTGAGTTAGAAGGTGGCCGTTATTTGATTCACAACATATACACAGATGAAGAAACATTAAAACTTGTCAGTGCTTCATGCTCAGTTCTTGGTAAGTTTCATAGAATTCGAGATCCAAAGAAGTAAACTTCTGTAATTTTTAGTAACAAGTTTGGAAGGCAGCTTTTGAATTGAATAGGGTTTTATGATTGCCGTAGAATGAATAGCCCTTTCACCAAAAATCAGTTAATTAATTGGATGGCGCAATTGACTAGCACAGGAGTCCTCTGATCTAAAACAGTATGAATCCGAAGAATATATATATATATATATATATATATATATATATATATATATATATATATATATATATATATATATATATATATATATATATATATATATATATATATATATATATATATATATATATATATATATATATATATATATATATATATAAGAATCAACCAAAAATACACTTGTCTGTTAGTAAACGTTTTTCTATTAAAATCTTCATCAGTACTCATGGGTCTATTTGAAAAAAGGTAAACGTGGGAGCTTAAAAAAGAAAATTTAAGGCTGCTTTGAACTTTTCTATTTTTCATTACTTTATAAACTACTTTATTGTAATTAAGCATTAATTTTTAAAAAAAAATTCATTTTCGTTTAAATTTTTGGCCATATAGCGACTCAGTTCACTTGATTTTAGTGTCGGATGGAAAATGCATATACCTTATTCAAAATGCTACTACTTTGAATTTATATGGAAATTATCAAAAGAAAAATGCTTAGAACCTTTGAGCTAATATCAAAGAGTAAGTAAAGATAGATTGAGTCATCCTGCAAACTTTGTAAATGTATTTACTGAATGGTATAAAAGATGTAAACTTTAAAAATTGTCATCTTTTCTCAATTCATAGCTAATTATATTTTTATAAGATCAGTGAGGTCTCACTTCGGCTTCGGTTTAACGTAAACCATCAAATTATCACTTGCCCCTGTAGCTTGAGAAAAGTTATACACGTTAGCTCTGAGTTAATGCTCCATAAGGGGTGTTAAATAAGTGACACTAAATATTCCGTCCGACACAAAAATAAATTTTACAACGCAACAACTTCTAACAATGAGAAATGTTAATGATTGACGTTTTTCCCAAACTTTGCAGTGTAATTGATTCCAAAAGTTTTTTTTTACGTGTTCGACCGTTCTTTACTTTTATGAAGACATGGAAGAAGTGCAAGTCAAAAGACGTGGTAAGCTGATTTGATGTTTTGGTGTATTTAGGAAGAATTTCGATCTATTTTGAAAACTCTTTACGTTTGTGTGCCAGTATGAGATTTTCAAAAGATAGTTAACGTTTGAACTAAGATTAAAAGAGTTAATATTTTAGGACGCCCAAGAAAAGGAGAGTATTCTGGATTAACAAACCGTGAAAAGTGTAAGCTAAGGCGTGAAAAACTTAAAGCAAAGCCTACCAATTTTTTGAATAATGAGAAAGAAAGGAAAAGAAAATGGAGGGCAGAGATTAAGAAAGACCAGGCAAAATATGAAAAGTACAAGGAGGGTGAAAGATTGAGAAAATGGGCTGCTAAAAAAACGAAAAAGAAAGCTAATGACTCCAATGCTCAGGAGGTTGCAAGTGATTCAGCTTCATCAACCCCTTGCTCGGCTTTTTCGTGTAAACAATCTCTACATCGCAGCCTCTCAAGGGCCGATCTGCATCTGCCAAAGAGTCCAAACAAAAAAGCAGAGATAATCCAGAGACTTGCAACAAAATACAATCTAAGGGTTGATTTGAAGGAAAATCGGGGACGACGACGCAAAGAGCTAAGTGATGAAGAGAAGATGTGGCTGATTGAGTTTCTTAATAGATCTGACATATCGTATACAAACCCTGGACGCAAGGATAATGTGTACATTGGAAAGTTCAACGGCGAAAGTAAATACAAACAAAGACAATATCTTTTATGGCCTTTAAGGGATTTAATCTTGATGGCTAACGGGACAGAGGAAATGAAAGATTCTTTTGTATTGAAATTTGAGAAAAAGCTAACATTCTCCAAATTTTATGATTTTTTAAAGCGTCACAAGGAGTACGTTTATAACACCAACATACCGCATTCATCCTGTTTATGTGAAATTTGTGAAAACGCTTCATTATTTGCTAACGGTTTGAATAGCCAAAGGAGAAAATTAAAGGGAAAACTCCCAACCAATCCACATGAACTGATTGAGATGTTCAGTTGTAATTCAGATGAAGCTGACTGTATGCTAGAAAATTGCTGTATGTGCAAGTCCTCGAAGTTGATTGATGAATTGATTGTGGATCATCCATCAGAGAGCGAAAGCAGTGAAGAGTCAAATTCCTCTGATGGTTCTAGTGTCTCAAATGACCCCAATGACTCTGAAGACCAAGCTTCCGAACAGAACGCTGATAAAGTCATTTATTACCGTTGGCAAACAGTCGACAAAAAAATTACCAAAGCTAGGATTGAGATTGGTTTCAATAATGCGATAGAAATGTTTAAGGAAGAAGTTGCTGTACTGAAAGAGCATATCCATATAAAAAGGAGACAAGTCAATGCTTATCGTGAAATGAAGGAATCTCTTACAAACGATGATCTCATGGTTCAGGTTGATTTTGCAGAAAGTTACAAAAATGAGCATCAAAATGCTATCCAGAGTGCCTACTTTGGAAACCAGTGTTTCAGTATTTTTACAGCCTGCTGCTATTCTAAAGTTTCAGAAAAGATTAAAAATGATAATGTTATAATTGTCACTGAGAGGTCGGAACACGATAGGGTTGTGTCGATGAGCTGTTTGCAAAAAGTCGTCCAGGAAATTGAAAGCAAGTACAGTAAATCGTATAAAAATTTGTACGTCTGGAGTGATGGAATGGGGGCTCAATTCAGGTCCCGTTTTGTTTTCAAGTTGTTGGCAGGTACTGTATTACCCAATAAGTCACTCGCATGGTTTTATAATGAACGGCACCATGGGAAGGGTCCCATGGATGGTATCGGAGGGACCGTAAAAAATGTGGTTTTTAGAAAAGTGAAGTCAGGTCAAGTGATGATCTATTCACCACGAGAGTTTTGCGAAGCTGTCAATTCATTTATACCGTCAATACTCGCTGCATACTTGCCTGAGACTGAGAATATTGTAGAGCCAAGAGATATTGAAGCCTCCAAAAGAATCAAAAACACCCTTAAAATTCACAAATTAGAAAGAAGATGCAACCAAAATGGTGATATCTACATTAATTTTTTTAAAATTGCCGATGACAAAGAGCCGTTTCATGTTCAATGGTATGGAAAAGAGAACGAAATAATTTGTGGGCATGACAAAACAAGTGACAGTGATGGCCACTGTCAGAAATGCGAAGAAGAATACAATGAAGGTGAAGAATGGTTACGTTGCCCTGTGTGCAACTATTGGTTTCACGAACAATGTTTTTACGAATGACCAAAGTACACCATAACTGTTTTTCTATTTATCATGTATCCATGTCTTCTTAACTTTAATATTCTTGATATTCTTTGGCCAAGTTTATATAAGGTCATTCTTTATCTGTTCTAGAAACGTTCTGTAGTTTGTATTTTAAATGTTTATGAAATTCATTGAAACTACGAAATTTTTTGTGGATCATCAATTTTAGTGTCGGACGGAAGAGCAATTTTGTGCTATTTTCCAAGATTAATTTGGACAACACAGACTTCCGCAGAAACTAAATATTATCATTTCATATTGGTTTCAATGTAGTGACAGGATTTATACCTAAAAAAGTCTTTTCCAGTAGAGATCGATTTTTCGTCTCAAATTTTCCGTCCGACATTTCCGTCCGACACTAAAAACACGAGGACCTGGAAGAGGAAATAAATAAAATTGGTGTACTTTCAGATTTTTAAATAACAACGACCAAAATCTATTATAGATGGCCTTTACTATACTATAAAGCCCTTCCCGGAGAAATAAGTCGTTTTGATAATATCTTCTGAAATACATCAAAGTGCTAACACAGAGTTTTTTATCGATTCCGTCCGACACTAAAATAGTAATTGGAATATTTTCCCAATCGATTCATATATAGCCAAAATTCAATCTTCATTTTAAAGATATTCAAAGCCTTCGGCAATTATGATGTAACTTTACCATCGGAACAAACGGAAGCAAATAGAACAATTACTTGAATCATCGATTTTTCCGTCCGACACTAAAATATTAAAAAAATAGCCCCTCATAGTACTGAAATATATATATATATATATATATATATAAAATTCCAACTTTTAAAACGTTTCGACACAAGCCTTCATCAGTTCTCTTAGAACAGATTAAAGCTTGTGTCGAAACGTTTTAAAAGTTGGAATTTTTCTTGAGTGTCTATTTCTTACTTTAAAAATTTATCGGTGATTGTACCTGTTTGAGTGTATATATATTTATTTATTTATTTATTGATATAAATGGACTATATATAGATACCTATTCATAATTAGATATAAATACACGTGAATACTTATCTAACTATAGCCTTTGGCAAGCCTAATCAGAGAAAAGGGTCATTTACGAATGTTGTTTTCCATGGATCTTTTCGCAATCGAAGAGCAGGTTGTGATTCCAGAGTGAGCTACATTTGATTATTACTACCATATGGCAGTTTTCTAATAATGCCGAAATTTGGCTAAGAATCCATGGACATCTGTAAAAATGTGAGAAAATTCCAGCATCAGGCATATGGCGACATGGTGAACAGGAATCTCAAGCAGGAAAATAGTGCAATGGTTAAACCTAACCTGTTTGAGCTACAGTTCAGTGTAGGTAGTTGCTAAAAGAAAATACTTTGTAATGACACTGAAAACAATGTCAATGAGGGTTTTTCTTGCTACATTAAAATAAGAGACTCTCAACTATGATAAAGTACTATTAATCGTTCATGGAATAAAATTTCCAGCATGATCAGATGCCATTCTTTCCATGTGAAATAAATCCGATGGTTATCTGGATTGTGGCGATGCCAAAAACATGAACCTTAATTTCAAATGAAGCAGGACACTTAGCTGTTCCCATTCCCCAGCATAGTAAATTGCACAACACACTGCCTTTCATTCTTGTAACTATCAGACCCATAAGCAAAACGATTTCATGAAACAATGTCTGACCATCTTCTATTGCGTAATTCTGATAATTAGCAAAAAGCATATGATCCATATGCTAAGTACTTTATCCTCCATAGGCCTTCGAGAGTAAGTCTGAAAATTTATCTAATTTTTCTGGAGCAAAGAATTTGTATCCGAAATAAATAGAAAATCGAATTAGGAAACAAACAATTAGAATCATTGGTCTTTCTACGAAAGCTTGCTTACGCCCGGTACGGTAACTCTCATAGCTTTATCATGATTACAGAACTGAAACATTCTTAATATTTGCTTAGTGAGAATATTCAAAGTTGTGTATCGCTATCTACAGACAGATACTACATAAGCATAACACTCTGTTACATAGGTTGCCGCAAGAAACCTATAAAAATTAAACGAAAGAGGTTATAGGCTTGAATGAAAATTGGAATTTCATGTTTGCATCATCTTATCAACCTTCTTAGGTCTGAGATATCCAGTACCGAACTTTCATCACTTTTTGAACAGCCGAGCACTGCTTTCTTATAAACTGCTTTGTTATGAAAAGTGTGTATGGCTGTGTCCAGAAAATATTAACATTTACCTAGGGAAGTAGTAAACTGACTCTCATTGTATACATTAAAAATGAGCGGCAGAGCATCGTGTTACCCTTCTACTGTTGGCTACAGAATCCAGTTCTTAATGAAAGCTGTGAAAACGGCGTATAAGTGTCTCACAGTTTTTTTAGTGCAAACGACGTTATATACCGAAAGCTGGTATATGATGTCAGGTACCAAGTAATCATGCTTAAACCAAAAGATAAGCATGCCTAAGATCTAAAATCCAGGATTGAAAGTCTAAATGTATGTTTGGAGTTAAAAAAACTCCACAAAGATGATTATCCAATCGCAAGGTCTAACTTTAAACAAAGCTCCTAGAACGTAAACCTCATGTTGCTGTATTTCGGTGATTTCGAGATTTGCGGCACATTACAGTAAATTGCATTGACTTTTCTGCATTTGCAGACTTTATTGAGATTTTCATTATCTGAAGTAAATGACCCCCAACCTTTAAGCTCACGCGTTAATCCTCATTCTCGCCCACATTTCTGTGTATGCAGGCTTTTCTCAATTAAAGGATTTAGATTTGCATCTCCGATAGCCTAGTTTGGTTGACTTAAATACCACTAACTATAAAATATGCTAATTTGATTAATGATAGTGTGCTGCAGAAATGACTTCCTCAAGTATTTTGGATCGAAAAACTGCATCTTTCTTGCCGTTAATGTCATTGTAATTACCACAAGGGAGTGCAAGACATCCTAATCAGGGGGGCATATACCTAAGTTAAATCATCTACATAAATACTGTTGCTTCAAAAAGAATTAATTCGTGCTTAAAATTAATTAGTTTACAATTTCTCAGGGGCATTTTTGCACCCAAGAATCATGCATGTCTAATTAGCCAATGTTGTTCGTTTGTTAAAAAGTGCATCAAATGTCAAAGCTCGAGATTTTCTTAAGAGTAGCCCATAAGCATTTTTCTTGAACAACTTTCTTCTCGTGGACACTTTATTCTTATAGCACACCATCCTATTATAGCGTTGTTTTCATGATCTGATGTGAGTGTCTATCTTCCTATAGATACACCGTTGCCCTCGATATAAAATAAGAAATATTTTCAGCATCTGTATAAACAATTTGCATGATTTCAAAACGAAGAATTGTCTTCTTAGCAGTCCAACACTACACATATGATATGCTATCAGTGGAGCTAATTTTTTGTTTTACAACTGTATCGCATCAGCGATCAGAAATCCTTTTTCTGAGTAACATGTGGGCTTGATAGACCTGCTACTGAACCCCTACTTATCATATTCAGAGATATCAGATCATTGCTGTCTATACAATCAATAAGGATCTTTCAAAATAAAATTCCTCAATTGTGTATTAAGAGATAGGTCAATCAGACCCGAGCCAAATACATGATCATCAATATAGCATCTTTATTTGCATTTGCTGATTTGGCGACATTAAGAATAGATAGAGCAACGATCCCCATAGAAATTGGCTAAGGAGATTATCTCATATCAATATTTCAGCGGCGTTTTGAGTAAAGAAATTGCTCTCTACTGCAACAATGACTAACGTGTATGCACACACACATACACACACCTACACACCTACACGCCTACACACCCACACACATACACACACACACACACACACACACACACACACACACACACACACACACACACACACACACACACACATATATATATATATATATATATATATATATATATATATATATATATATATATATATATATATATATATATATATATATATATATATATATATATATATATATATATATATAAACAAACTGATCCTTAGCCGCATCCACAACGTATATAAATTGTATAGACAGAATAAACCACAAATATACTTTTCTGTAAGTAGACGTTTCGATTAAAATCTTCATCAGTATATATATATATATATATATATATATATATATATATATATATATATATATATATATATATATATATATATATATATATATATATATATATATATATATGTGTGTGTGTGTGTGTGTGTGTGTGTGTGTATGCATAACTCCCACGAGAAAGAGCCAGCATCTTTTAGCCTTCTAAAAGAGCTTTCTTCGTTCGACACTCATAAGAGTATGAAAAGTCGGGTCGGCTAACGACCAAAACTTTTAATTATGGGTATATGTTTCGGTTCAATTTTCGGTCGTTATTCAATGTTTCAGACTCTGATGAATGTTGGACGAAAACAGTGTGTTCAGTATGCTTAAAACTGTACATGTAAAATTGAGCGTTGACAACAGACCATTAACATAAAGAACTCAGTCTATCACACCTTCAAGTTGATATTGTCTGAAACTAACAAAAAGGTTGCAAAATAGGTAAATTTGCAGAAACTAACCATGAAGTTAGTACATATGAAATGAAATGCAGACATAATTTTTCTGCACTATTGCTCACACCAATAAAAAGACCACATTTTCTAAAGTTTCTACCAGTTCATTTTTTCCCATCATTAGTAGTTCTGAATAATAAAACGTGCTGAGAGAGGTTGATGAGAATACACATTTGTAATATGATTTGAGCTCTTCTATTGAAAAGATATATTATTATTTTTTGAAGGACTTCCACTGGATGCTATCTTAGAGAAATTTGGCGAGCACTTCTTTCAATACTGCGTGCAATCTGGATATGACCGAATTTTACGTGTATTGGGAAGGAGCCTTAGGGAATTTCTATGTAATCTAGATGCACTACATGATCACTTGGCATCTATATACCAGGGTATAAATGCTCCTTCATTTCGCACAACT
This sequence comes from Mastigias papua, assembly GCA_964019165.1. Taxonomy (NCBI): domain Eukaryota; kingdom Metazoa; phylum Cnidaria; class Scyphozoa; order Rhizostomeae; family Mastigiidae; genus Mastigias; species Mastigias papua. The sequence continues at coordinate 22,132,282 of OZ025267.1, forward strand.
GACCGCACTGATGGCGCATTGCTGCTACACTACTACTCCGCAAGAGAGGGACTGGGAAACATAGTAATTGGCATTGTTAAAACAGTTGCCAAGGAGATCCTTAATACAACAGTCAATATGCAGATACTTCAAGACAAAACCATTGAGCACGATCACATGATTTTTGTCATCAAAACAGAGCAAGGAAATGGCGGAAAGCAGAGTCAGTCCCATATGACACTTGAGTTGCCCAATCCGAATTCGTCCCAACTTAAGCTTGGAACTGCCGGCCAGCTGCAAGAGCGGCGACTCAGAAGCCGAAAATTTAATTCCTTCATGACTGTTTCATCATTTTGCAGATGTTTTCCTTTTCATATCGTCTTCGATAGATCACTAAATATTCGACAATTTGGCGATGGCTTAAAAAAATACTTCGCTCAATTTTCTGGAAATGGTGATTCAAAAAAGCTGATATTCACCGACTTGTTTCAGTTGTCAAGACCCAGAATGCAATTCTCTTTCAAGGCCATTCAAGCGCATATCAACACGGTATTTGTAGTCGTTTCTCGCAACAGTTGTGGAAATTTTCGGAGAATCTCTCCAATTCAACGCCGCGAAAAAACTAGATCAAATAGTGTTAGTTTCGTTGCAGGACCATCCGATGAACTTCGTCTTAAAGGACAAATGATACACTCATCTCAATCGGATTTTATCATATTTTTATGCTCCCCTCGTTTTGGAAGCCTTGAAGAGCTAAACAAAGCTGGCATCCTATTTTCAGATATCCCAGTCCACGATGCAACACGAGAACTGCTGCTAACTGCGCATGCACATGCCCCAGCGAGGGAGCTAGTAGGAAAGTTAGAGGAGAGTTCAAATGATCTGCGAAAACTCCAAGCACGACTCATTGAAGATAAAAAGAACACAGATGATCTTCTTCATGAGATCCTACCCAAAAAGGTTGCTGCAAAACTTCGATTGAACGAGCCGGTACCAGGTGAAACATACAAGTTAGTTACAATACTATTTTCAGACATAGTTGGATTCACATCACTTTGCTCAAGTGAAAAAGTTGTGCCCATGGACATCGTTCGGCTACTAAACAAGCTATATACATTCTTTGACATGATGACAGGCTTCTATGACGTGTACAAGGTAAGTACAACATTTCATTTATATTTTGTATTATTGCATAATAAGGTTATGATGTGAAACCAATGATAATAACATTCCTACTGCACATATCACGCAGGCACGAAGTATTTACTAATGATATACGTAATGAAGGCAAGATTCCCAATATACGTGGAACATACAGAAATCTGTTACAGAGTTCAAATGAAACGAACAGCAGTAATTACTTACGTGGTATGCAACGTTATGGGACAACTTTCAAGCTCTTCAAATGCATCTACAAGCTCTTTCATCGCCATATTTGCATGTGATTTGAATTTCTCCTGCGCAGTTCCCAGTCTCTGAAACAGTGTAGAAGTTTCAATGTTTTTATTCTTTTTCTTTAGATCAACAGCAGGTTAAACACAACTATAATTCAGTGATGTGTCTAGATAATTTCGCTTAGGGGAGCGTACTGAATATAAAAGTAATGCTCAAACAGCAATAGAAAAGAAACGACTTGTTAACTACGCACTTAATGATAACAATCAGTGTTGAAGTCCCTGCAGCCCCCCCCCCCCCCAGCCTCATACGCTTATGTTTGTTGACACTAGCAATTGCATACGAGTACCTAATAGAAACTTGAAGGCTTTTAACACCGAGAAATATCCTGTGACCAAAATCGATAAAATATGACATTAGCTAAGGGCAAATAAGTGTCTATAATGGGCGAATGGCCAAGTGGTTAGAGCACTTGGCTACTGAGCGGAACATCGATGGTCGAGCCGAATCCTCGAAGCATAGCTGGGTTGCTAGCTCACTGTCCACACAACAGCAGATGGGTACCCGGTGGCAACACTGGGGAAGTTAAAGGCGGCGAGGAAAGGAGCTGGCCACACTATCACACAATACTGACGACTCAGGATAAGTGTCCTCTCTAATAGGCACTCTCTAACATACGGAATCGCAAATGGGACTAACCTTTAGGTGAATATAGAAAAGTTCGTGAGAGCTGAGAGAGTAAAGCCCAGGTATTATTCCTTTAACTCTGACCTGCATAGGTCCTAAATTTGTAATAGCAAGTGACCCAGTCTATTAAGGTAGCAGTCTACCTTGATAAGGCAAAAATGAAAAACTCCCATTAACTAAAAAAGTGCCTGAGCTACAACCTTGAAACTCTCGGCTAACTTTCATGTTGTCATGTGAAGTGTAAAAATGTATGTTTGATAGGGTGTGGTCAAAGCGTTGTCATAGAAACAACAAAACAATAGTGGCAATTCATCATCTTGTGAAAGTGATATCTCTTAAACACCAAAGCCTATGGAGACAATTCCTTGGGTACAAGTTAGAAGTAATATGGTCCATGCAATGAGCACACAGTTTCATGATATTGTACTCACTTCTGAATTTATCTTGAAAAATGGCTTTTTCTTACATTTTTCATAAAATGTTCCCTCTATCAAAAATATGTGTGTTCATTGCATAGAGCATAACAAGATATATATTACCTGAAAATTTTACATCTATATCTCATACACAATGAAAGATATCCTTTTCACAAGCCTCACAATTAGCCGTAATTGATATTTGAGAAAAATGAGCTTAAAGTTTGACCTGGAAAAAACAAGAGAATTTTCATGATTGTTTGAACTTTTCCAGGCTTGGCTGTTTATATAACATACCATTCCTATTCCTTAAAGTTTTTAATGACTTCTAGAGGCATCACAAAGTTGATTGTAGGCTCTAATTGGCTGCCATGTGCATGCCCAATACTTGGTGTATCACTTGGCTTTTCATCAACTTTCCTCCTTCCTTGATTCTGTCCCTTTTTAGCTTTTGGAGCAATTTCTTTTCTTCTATTAGATATATTCTCTGGTTGTGCACATAAACCAAAAGCACCAGATAAATAGCTCTTTTCCTTAAAATCTAGTCTTCTCTTCTTTATGGCTCTTAATTGCTTCCTGCGATTTCTATATTTGTTTGAGACCTTTATTGCAGCATCCTTCAGTCTAATATTATCCATCTTTCTTAAGTATCTTGAAGTCTGTTGACCACAGTTAATTTTAAGTGCTTTCATAACATCTGCAATAGCTGATGCACCAATATTGAAATTGCCAACTGATAAACATGCAGCAATTTTAACTTTCCTTTTGCCACTAAAACAAGTTTTAGGACACCTTCTCCATACCATTCCATGCAACGACTCATTCTGGTTCTGTGTTATCCCTTTCAAACATCTCTGTAACAAAGTAACATCAGAGAGCCTATCAAAGATTGGCTTCAAAAGGTTGAAGAAAACTGATGGAAGCCTATGTTCTACAGAATATGTTGCTGTTTTGTTTTTTGCATCTTGCCAGAATTTGCACCATGTAAAATTGTCCTTTGGGCATAAATCATGTTGCTCTTCTAAAGATTTTCCCTCCTCCTTTACCATATGTTTCAGAATGGCTTGTATTGCATCATGCATCTGGTCCAATTTTCCTTTGTTGCCCCGAATTGCTGAGCCATAGTGATTCTGCATCTTATCAATCACCTTATCTGTAAGCCTGCCTATGCCCCCTAAACCTTTCCCATCATCAAGCTTCTTTCCTTTATAATGTGCTTTCAAATCTCTTAGGTTCTTCCCTAATCTCTTTTGGATGTGTCCTATACATTCCTCCTTTTCAATTTCATATGCATCACCAAACTCTCTCTTTAAGGCCTCACGAACAGACCCAAAACACCCTGTATCACCATCACCTACCATAGTTGTATATTTCAAGCTCCTTTGTTTTATTGAACGCATGAAGAGCCTTATTGCTCCTTTTGTCTCCATTTCTCCACTAGATCCTTTGTGGTTGATGGGGCAAACATACTGGTGCTTGTCTTTCCATTGTTTGTACTCATCACTTAGGTGATCTAGATTTTCATGAGCTTGACATTGGTGACAAACCAATGAAAGAACTTCAAAGTCTAAGACTTCTCCTGTGCACACAGACAACACAAATACTATGCCATTTTTAGAGCTATAGCCTCTCTTTTGCCAGGTTCCATCTACTGTAACAGCAACTTTTGCAACTTTATGCCCATCATCATCAATCTCAATCATGTCCTTGTTTTCTCTTTCTGTGATGAGCATAAGTCTATTGGCTGCTTCATTCATTATTTTCTCACAAACAGTAGTTGATGCTTTCTCAAGACGAACTAACTGTTTATTGTAGGCTGCTTTAGACAAGGGCTTTGGCAGGTTGAGAATTCCACAAAATCTCTCTAACCCTGCAAGACCAAATTCCAATGATGCAACAACCGACCTACAATTTACTTCATATGATGCTTCTCCGCCTCTTTTGTCTAGCCTCTCTGAGCCAGTTAGCTTTTGACTTGTCTCAAGTGGTGTTTGTGTACAACAGGAACTGCATATAAGGTAATATGTCTCAGCCAGGCCTTTACTATTGCTAAATATCAGACTTAATCGAGATGTAGGATCTCTACATGTTCGACAAATAGCAGCAATGTTGACAGCGCTCACCATTAGTTGTCTATCAATAATAAAGAAACCATCACCATCAGAACTGCTGCTGCTGCAACTACAATCTCTCATTCCTTTTCCAGCAGAAATTGATCGTGTGATGGTGCCTGCATCGTCTGAATTAAATGATGAATTTAGTAGTTTTGACATTGAAGCACTTCCTTCCTCTTGATCATATTCTCCATCTATTACCGCAGCTGATGACGGTGTTGGTATTCTTTGACTACCTTCGAAACAGCCTTGGCCTAAGTTCTCCGTTCCAACAGTACTTTGAGGATAAACATTTTTTCTAATTCCTGCAAATCCTTTCCTTTTCTTACGTTTTATCGATCGAAATTTGCGATAATAAACTCTCTTCTCGGGGATTCCCTTATCTGACAACTTTCCTTCGTCATCAGAAGGGCACTTCATAAAATTTTCCTCTGCCATATTGAAACACTTTGAACTGGGATGTGGATGGAAATGCATTGTGGGATATGCTCAATGATTTGCGATTTAGTATGATTATATTTAGGGGGCTGAAGCATGCCATATGGGTGTATAATGTCCCTAGCAACCAAAATCATATTGGTTGCTATGATACAAACATCAGACTATTGCCTAAATAAAACGGATTTTCCAAAAAACTAAAATAGATACCCAAAAAATCCATTCAATACTAAATTCTTCAATAAATTTCATACTGATATCGTAAAAAAACGACATTTGAATAATTTTTTCATAATTCACTATGATCAAGGTAGACTGCTACCTTAAGGGATTTCTTTTATGGAATTTATGAGTTGAAAATGGATGACAATGGAAAGACATAACTCTAAGTCTAAGAGTGAATTTAACACATTTATTTCGACTAAAGAGCGCATTAGAGTATAGATGGCATTTGGCTTAAACTAATTCATTGTTAACAGATGGAATAGCTAGCTCCCACCAATACCCTTCACTTTGGGTACTTCTTTGCCAGTTCGGATTATAGATCATTAATCTTCTTTATGAATCGCTTATTGCTCTCACCTTGCTTCCAGACTATACAAGCGAAGCTAGAACTTAATTCGATCAGAGTTAAGAGTCAAAGCATTATAACAAATGAAGATTTTATAAGTTATTACCAGTTGTAAAGAAATTATTATGATAATGCCAGCTTTAAGATCCTAATTTTCAACCCTAGCCTTTACATTTATTATTTCATCTGCAATTAGTTTAAGCTAATAAGTCTAGAATCGGACTTAGTTGGTCTACCTTAAAAGGCAGGTGCACAAGTCTGAACTTAAGGCAAATCCAAATTCTGGAGGGTTTCTGTTCGTATATGCTATCGTTTTGCGCTTGTTTGTCATACCCAATTAAAACCTAACTATACTACTGTACATTTCGTTGAAAATAAGGGACATAGGGTGGAGTCCTGAAGACATATGTTTGACCACACCTTTTACATTCACTTTTAATATGAGTGACACCAGCTTTCTGCATAGGTAATAAAATCTTGATATAAAAATGACACGTGATTAAATGACGGCACATTTTAGGTGTTTATTACAGTACAATGACATTTTATCACTGCACAAATTGTTTATCATTGCATGCTACAATTAGCTTATAATTAGTATGCAGCGATAACAAACTAATTAGGTATGGTGTGTGCTGTCGTCTTGTGCGCGCATGCTGTCGTCCTGTCCGTGCATGATGTCGCCTGTGTGTGTATGCTGTCAATTTTTGCTTGTGTGCTGTCGTTTTGTGCGTGCACGCAGTCGTCTTGTCCGTGTATAATGTCGTCTTGTGTACTCACGTTATCAGCTTATGAGTGCATTCAGTTGTCTTGTGCGTGTATACTGTCATCTTGTGCGTGCATACTGTCAACTATTGCCTGATGTTCTCGTCTTGTGCGTGCATTCTGTCGTCTTATGCGAGCATGCTGTCGTCTTCTCCGTGTATGCTGTTGTCTTGTGTGCGCACGTTATCATCTAGTTTGTACATTCTGTCGTCTTGTACGTGCATACTGTCATATTTTGAATGTACACTGTTAACTCTTGCAAGTATGCTGTCGTCTTGTGCGTTCATGCTGTCACCTTGTTCATGTATTCCGTCCTCTTGCTATTGTCTTTGGGTTCCTAACGCTCGCAAATCTTATCGAGTGCATTTCAAAGCATGGATGCAAATTGTACCAGAGAATAGAGTTGTCTTTATCGCCTCACAACCGCGATCATTAGTATAGCAATATAGTCTTCAATAAAAAAGAAGAGGAGATGTTGATTTGATGAAATAGAAGTATAACTATAAAAAATATACTATACTTCAGCGTGAGAAATTTTCCGTCTGAGAGGAGATAAAAAAATACAACTGCGTTTGGTAAATAGCCATAGGATCATCACAGGCCTAGTTATCAACTGTGGCCGCAAAGCAACGCATAATTCTGCTTAAATCTGGATTAGCTAAACGTAAATTTCCTAGAATTGCTTTACAAAATAGAGCATTGTTAGGTAGGTAGAAGGGCTCCTCAGTGCTATAGTCATTTTCGCCAAAATGGCTCAGCTATGAAAAAGACTGAATTTCAAAAGGTGCTGAGGAAGTATCTAGCCAAATGGATTAATTCTCACAGTATCTGCGTACAGAGGCTGCAAAAGTTCTTATTTTGAGACTCGTGGTTGTAATCAACATGTAGCTGATGGTAACAGGCGAAACTTGATTGTTTTATCATGGAGGGGCGCAAACAGAGATGCCCAAGGAAGAGCATGACTTACGTGATGAAAGGGTATGGAGGGTCAAAAATGAAAACTCAGGCTAAAACATGGAGAAATAATCTAAGAAATAGTTAATTCTGAGAATTTTTCATAAACTTCATAATATCGTAGTGCAAAAAGCAGCACTGAAAAAAGATATAAAAAATTCTTTAGAACTACCTGTTCAATATACGAGTAGCCTAAAAATTGCATGAAAGATCCACTTTTTTTAATTATTGGGTACTGCATTCCCCTGCATACTGCTAACTAGTTTTGCCTGTGTTAATCATACGGGATTCATGTAAATTATTGTGAAGAATCAAAACAGGAAAGAACACATTATACATATTCCTTTTTATTCGGAAGTTCAAGGCTTTTGGTTCCTAAAATTCCTTATCTCTGGAATTCTTTTGATCAGGTTACAGTGCTAACGGCTTCTTGATATTTCTTTTATTTTAACTGCATCTCTTGTACAATTAAAAATGCTACAGAAACAGGAAGAGCAATGATACTAGGGATTGTTTAGTCATAAAAGTGTTGCTGAAAGCACTTGCTACATAAATTATGCACAATTCGTGGGAATTTGACAGCAGCAAATTGAACTAGCCTTCCAGGGCTTGATAGCTTGCTGTGATGAAAATATCAAAAATTCTAAAGTTCCTGAGGGATTCTGTCTTCACGTAGGTCCCTCTAAAAGGCGGTTTCTTATATAATATCAGTATATAACGTGAGTGATATAAATTCTATCTTCATACTTCACGATTTTGTAATTAAATACGATGAGGTCTTTATTATGTTTTCTACTAATTCAGTTCTAATGTGCAGTTGGGGCAGAACATCATAGAAACCCAGGTCTCTCTTGGCAGTAAACATAAGTTCTATTGATATATAGTTGAGAAATTTCCCTTTTCTTTCATATCTAGGTTATGTCATTTAAATTCATCACAAGATTCTCTATATGTAACAGTTCTTTTTTCCATTCAAAAATCACGGCCCCATCCATAACCCTTTCTTATCAAATTTTACCAAATTTGGTGGACCATCTCCTTTATACCCCTTCCAGGCCAACTGGAAGTAGAATGACTGATGGGACACAAATGCTGTCTATCCTTTTCGCTCATTAGACACTCGAACATAGTACTAACTTATATGATACTATTTTTACTTCTTGATATTTCATGACTTTATGTTTCCTAATGACTTATAGACAAGAAGTTCATTTAGAGGCCAAACAGCATAAAACGCCATACAACGCATGATGGTCTCATTAAGATTAAACCTTCACATGGTAATGGAAGTTCAGAATGACATAACATGGAAAAGCACTGTCTGATAAATTGCCCGATTACACACTGTCTCATTACCGAAAAGCCTATTTCTTAAAATGGGATTTCCCTTATTGTTGATGGACAACGCACAGCCATATGTGTGCACTGTTTTTGATATCAGGCTTAACTGCCAATGTAACTATGGATATAGACAGGCCTTTGTTTCAAAACATTAAGATTTTCTTAGATCATTACGAACTCATGTTTTTACCTAGGTCATGGAAATGCCATCAAAAATAGAGAAAACAAACCATCATCTGATTAAAGGCTAGCGCAATTTTTAGTCAACAATCAATTAGGAAAGTCCTGAAAGCAAATTTTCAATAAGCAGGAAGGGCACTGCGTGGTGTATGATACGTCAAACAAACTCACACATGCTATTACAAACTCACACACACACACACACACACACACACACACACACATATATATATATATATATATATATATATATACACACACACTCAAATTGCTCCGATCATAAAGAAATTTTTAAAAACATAAATAGACCCTCAAGAAAAAATTCCAACTCGTAAAACGTTTCGGCACAAGCCTTCATCAGTTATGATATATATATATATATATATATATATATATATATATATATATATATATATATATATATATATATATATATATATATATATATATATATATATATATGTATATATATGTATATATACGCATCCACAATGTATATAAATTGTATAAAAAGAATAAACCACAAATACACTTCTGTAAGTAGACGTTTCGATTAAAATCTTCATCAATACTGATGAAGATTTTAATCCAAACATTTACTTACAGAAAAGTATATTTGTGGTTTATTCTCTTTATATATATATATATATATATATATATATATATATATATATATATATATATATATATATATATATATATATATATATATATATATATATATATATATATATATATATATATATATATATATATATATATATATATGTATATATACGCATCCACAATGTATATAAATTGTATAAAAAGAATAAGCCACAAATACACTTCTGTAAGTAGACGTTTCGATTAAAATCTTCATCAATACTGATGAAGATTTTAATCCAAACATTTACTTACAGAAAAGTATATTTGTGGTTTATTCTCTTTATATATATATATATACACGCATCACACACTTATAGACATTACATACATACACATAAATAAAAACACACCATGTAATATTCGCTTCATAGAGCCTGTAACTTCTCGCTAGTTTGAGATTCAACTTTGAGGCGCAAATGGTGACAAGAAATTCCTCTTTGATAGGTTTTATCAACTTCAAATAACTGTCCAAAATGTTCAAAGATATATTAAGAAAGGACATTTGATTATGGTAATCTGCAAACGCATGAAACACTGATAAGTTCTTGGTTCATTTACCATACAATGCAAGTTGGCCTATCTCAGTGCTAGAGATAAAAAGAACTGCTCAAATGTTAAATAGTAACATTGTGAACAAGCTGAACTTAAACTATGGCTCCATAGCAAAAGAGTTCAGCTATCTCCACTAGGCCAAATTAGTAGTCTCCTACTAACAAAATGAGCTGATAGATCAGAAGTTAAGTACACTTATTGGAAGAATCTGGATCGCAATTTTATGATTCATAAATCTTATTATGGAAAATTTGAAAAGGTGCTATAGTTAAGTTGCTGCTGTATGAGGTTGCTTTATTGTTGAATTCCACGCTACGTCTGTACCAAAGTCGTATACTGCCTAGAAGTTGCAGCAGCACTGTCAAGATTACCTCTGTTGCTTAAAACCTATGCTGGGCCGGTGAAATTTTAATTTAAACCAATTATTTGCCGGGAATCTACTGCCATGCGCAAGCCCGGCAGTAAATTTGTGCTGCCCACAACAAAGCGAAATGAAAATAGGCTTTCTGCGCACGTTTATAGATTCACATTTTAGAAACCACCATTGTAGGTCTTGGACTTCCAGGACTCTTATCCCCAACAGGAACTAAGCAATAGACACGATTACCAAAAGTAATTTCAGAGAATTTCAAAGGGAAATATATGAGAAGAAAGTCTGCAAGAGCAATCTCATACAGCTAACTGTAGGCTATAGACAGGGGAAGGCAATCAATCAATGCTTTTAGTGCAATGTTTGATGCGAATGATTTTATACAAGGCCTAAGTAATATCTTATAAATATTTACTAATCAGAATCGGCTCAGAGAAAGACATGGGTGAGCAAAGTAGAGAAAGACGGCTTCTGCCATTTTGCCATTTGATAACGAGACTTGGAACTACTCGATAGCCTAACTCTTACATAGATCAAACGTCATAAAATGCTTTTCAAGAGTAGCTATGGGTTTCATAACGCATTGATTAAAAAGCCCTTTCTAGGTTAACAATCAGGAACATTGACGTTGAAAGCTAGCAGAATCTGGCAAAACTGAGAGCCATATTATCACACTGTTTCCATTGCTTTTTCAACGAAAACATTTATTTAGGCCAAGTTTACAGGAGCAATCTTCTTATACCAAGCATCTTTGACATGTTTCTTTTCTCATATAAAGTGACCATAAGCACTTTTGTACAATTTTTTAACCAACATGAATGCTATTTTGGTCAGCTGCATTTGCTGCCTCGCATTTTTGTTTCACAATACAAATGCGCAGGAAAAGGCTGATTTTTTATTAACATGGCACCTTTGCTACTAGTATTTCCCAGTTGATTTGTATTATTTGCACAGCGGTGGAAGCCATGATTACAAGAAGAAAAGGCCCAGATATTTGATTGGCAAAGTCAGGAGTTAAATGAAAATAGTCAACTGCATTTTTGTGTCATTTAAATGAGCAGTATGATTATTCTGTCCATGACAAGTGCATTTACACTGGTTCGTAGGTCTTTCAGCACAACATTTGTCAGAAAAAATGGCCAAATGGCCTAAATAACAAGATCAAAACAAAAACGTGTCGAAGAAAAAGTTGCCATAGAAACATTTATCATGTAACGGAATCTTTATTGTTGTACATTGTCAGGTTGCTGTATCAGCAAATCGAAACTCGTTTATAACAATCATCTGCTTTGTTTACACTTAGGTAGAAACGATAGGGGACGCTTATATGGTTGTTGGAGGCCTACCAACGTCTTGCGATGACCATGCAGATAAGGTAGCAAACATGGCATGCAGTATGCTTGATGCCGTCACTCAGGTCCATTCACCAGTCGATTCACAGCCCATCAAGGTACGTACAACCATAAATATTTCTTTCTGGCATCGAACAGCAGGAGCTCTTTTTCGAATCGTAGCCACGCTGTCCCTGTGCTCTTACTCTCTACTAGCGACGTTTTTGCCAAGTGCTCAAACCCTCACCTCCAAGACCCAAGATTCGGAGTTCCAATCGCCTTGCTCAAATTATTAACATCATACAATATTCAATTATTTCCATAGGACTTATGTCTTCTTATCTGTGTTTGAGACAAACTGATTCTGAAACATGCAAGCATAACAGGAATATCCTGAACATCTTTTCATAGAAGAGACAAAACTCGAACAATCCCCAGTTTACTAGACTTTCAGATAATGGCTTTGTCAACCTAGTTTAAACTGTTCTGGTTGTTACTACTTTGCTCGAAGTTGATTTATTTTTCTGTCGGATTTGTTCATTATTTTTGCCAATAATTATATTGTGCACTTGTCAATTATGCACTGCATTATCAAATTGAGGTCTATGATTGTATACTTAGAATATGATTTATTATCATGAGAGTTCAAAAGGTAAATAATGATAATATTAATTGTATATTATTTTGAATCTAAGTAGTCAGTAATATAAACTACCAATTGTCATGAGGCTAATATTTATATTTATATGAATTATCAATAAAAACAGTTTCCATTATTTTTACTTCTTTTCCTTACAATTGGATCTTTTCAAACAAAAGCTAATTAAGGCCAACTAACTAAAGAAGTGCAAATACAATATTAAAAATACATGATACTGAGAAAAAACATTGCTCATTTAATAATGTTTTACAAATCCTACAATTGCAATGTTTCACTTCATTTACGAGTCCTACGACTGCATCACTTCACGTATCATTAAGTTCTATAAGTACAACTCTACAAGATTATTTGCCACGATATTCATCACATCTAATCCATGATAAAGGAACTATGGGTTTTACTATAATCTGCTGCTCGTGATGGCTAGATGGAAAGAAATGAAGAGAAACAATTTACGAGCAAGAACAAAAACAAAAAACCCGGCTAATCGCCTTGTAGGTTATTTTTCCCTCTCTTGTGTCTCAACTTTGCGAATGGATATCAATATTAACCAAAAACATTTTCTCTAACACACATTAAGTTCGGGATTGTTAACTAAGCATTTTTATTTCCCGTTCATTCATTCTTTCATTCATGGAAACCCACATTGTAGGATGCAGGCTCACCTATGACGCAATAGAAGCTCATCTTTCCGACAAAGTTCAAAAACGCGTAATCCACAGCTAATTGCTCTTCCTATTGAGATTGACAGAAGGATTTAAAATCATCTTTAACATCTTTTACGAATTAGCTCTAAACTATTTATAGTGTTCTGATTGCTGGTGAATGATAAAGCTGATCCAGTTCACCTTATTGACATTCTTCCTCAACTATGGCAATAAAAACATTTGTTATTCTTATCAATTATTATTTTATTCCACCATTCACCAAATATTTCTAATACACCACTGTGGCTAACCGAGCTAGTACGATCGACTGGGAGACTGGGCCTAAATTTGGGCTGTAAAACTTAAATTCACTTAGCAGGAATTGTACGAACTCTGTTCGTGTACTGCTAAAACTACTTCCACTACCAACAACAGGACATTTGCCATCAACCACAATTGAAAATTCTCAGGATACAAATGGGCCTAAGTGCGACTGGGGCTTGCAAGCTAGGTACTTATAAAAGCTTTGAAGGAAACTGTTCTCAAGTTCACAAACCACAACAAGATGAATAAATTCTACAGAAAATGAAACAATCAGTGACATAATTGCAAAGTTTTAGCAATAAGCGAACAGTTTTCGTAAGATTACTTGTTGCGGCTGCTAAAAAGATTTTTAGTTTTACAACCCAAACCTAGACCCAGTCTTTTAATCGATCCTGCAAGCACAGTTAGCCAAAGTGGTGTATTAAGATTTTCACAAGTAATGTTGTCTTCAAGTCACGTCTTTAAGTGACAAAGTGGGTGGAAATGAATTGTCCATTATGTCTCACATAGGCTCCTTCAGGAACGCTGTAGCAGAGACATGATGGAGCAGTGCCCCCTTGCCTCTTATCAAGAGGGGCAGAGAGGCATAGGGTATATTTTAAACTGAATCATTTTGTGCAAAGATGATAGAACCATAACATCTAAACTTACACGAAATGGGTCCCCCCCTTCCAACATTTAAGAATTTCAATATTGATAACACTACTTTGGATTATATTACGTTGAAGAAGCTTTCTTTGCATTAAAATGGGAAGCTCTGGATTATTTTAACTTCACTCGTACTGATTTTCTGGTACACTAAGAAAGATGCTTTCATTCCATTCATAATTCTCCACATTCATGATTGGACTTTTTAGATACGAGTTGGGTTACATTCAGGATCTGTCATGGCTGGGGTCGTAGGACAGAAAATGCCAAGGTACTGCTTATTTGGCAGCAGTGTCACCATTGCGAACCAGATGGAGGCAGCTAGTCTGCCAGGAATGATCAATATTAGTATCGAGACAAAGATGTAAGTTGAATGTGATTCGATATATCGTACCACCATATGTTTGAGAGGTCTGATCAGGTCTATCTTCTCCCATTCTAATTGACCAATCATCATGCAAAATAGGCCTGGATTTAGCTGTGGAGCATGCGCGTGGTCAGAACCACGCATGATGATTGGTCAATTAGGATAGGAGAATACGGACCTGATCAGAGCTCTCAAACATATCGACGCTATGCTATACTATTCATGATTTTCTAATATTATATATTCATGATGATACTTAACATATCTACCAACCAAAGTTCAAGGTAGCCCTTGATTCAAGCACGTGATCATATTTCAAATTCGATATTTTTAGGCATCTAGAGAAGAGCAGTAACATCTGGGAATTTGAAAAGAACAAGAGGCCAGACTCGATCCAGTGCTACTTTCTTCATCGAAACGTTCGACATACAACAAGAACAGCTCTTTTCGACTTCCAGCAAAAGACGGTTGGTGAATGTCTTTTGAGATCTCCCTCAGATTCCCCTGCTGCAAGTCCAAGAATCAGATCGCCATTTCTAAAGTCTTCAAGTGTGTCACCATCTTCTATAGGGAGCTGTCCTTTCGCATCAGTCATCAACAGAAAAAGCACTGAAGATATTAATTCTAAAGACTGTACTATTTCCAAATGCGAAGAAGAAAGAATACCGTTGAAAAATTGCTCTTCATCCAACAAGCGGTGTCCTCCTATCGACCCTATTAAAGTAGACTAAGGATTATGCGGGACATGACCGAATGCAAGGAACACATTGCTGCTATCCAAAAATCAGGCTATGCGTAGCGATTTCATGTGGGATTCTTTTTGGTGGCGGCAAACCAACATGGTAACAGTTCCTTGCCGCGGGTCCAGGACGAAACTGGAGCTAATCAATCAATCAATCAATCAATCAATCAATCAATCAATCAATCAATCAATCAATCAATCAATCAATCAATCAATCAATCAATCAATCAATCAATCTATATAACATTACATTATGAACCAACAATGAAATTAGAAAGTTTAGCAATCCTATGACTTATGATCCAGTGATCTTGTTGATATGACCCTATCTATATTTCACTAATAAACAACCTAGAATGTTCAAATTTTATTTTTAAAAGTGCTATACTAACTAGCAGTTATGGAAGAAAGGTATGATTCCGCACAGTCATAAGTATATCCCATTCAAACAACGCAAGTATTCCATCTCACTAGGATTTTGGACTGAATGGTTTAATGCTGTAAAGGTAACTCCCAAACAATTTGATTAGTTGATAAAGAGAATTTTAAGAGTCCTGTCCATGAGCAAGAAGCTACGATATTGGTTGGGAGGTTATACAAATAGTTATCAAAATAAACCCTCACATGTTGAGAAATAAGTCGGCTGTATGGTATTCCGTTCCATGTATATGGATGAACAGAACCTTGAAGTTGTTATGTCTTTCTGATCTATCATGGATCCTTTGGCAATTATGTTCTTGGTTGTTCACATAGTGTGCTTCTTGTATTTCTAATAAATCTGAAAACATGTAGCACCATGTTTTACTGGTGATGAGTTTCTGGGGTCAGGGGTAATTCCTCGTGCCCAAAGCGCTGTCAAACTTATTTATAATCAGACTGTTGAGCCTTTCCTGGATTTTATTCAATGTACTCTGCCTCAGCGCATGAGATAATCTTATGTCAATATTGAAATCTACTAAGTTCAGAAACTATCACACTAGTTGTAGGGACATCGTTTCCATAAAAGATTCGAATAAAATGAACAGATCCCTAGCAGGAAGAGAGCTGAATAGCTAGCAAGTCATGGCACTGCGGATCTATTTGAAGCATTCTCAAGTACGGAACAAGGAACAAGGAACAAAGTGCAAGCAAATGAAAAGCAACAGGATACCCATAAGGACTTTGTTCATACATTCAAGCTCCAGTCATACGTAGCTAAATATCAACATAGACAGTATCAAAAAAGGAAACATGATCAAGATGACCAGTGTGGACATTAAAGGGAATTTCTATGGTGTGTTATCAGAAATCAGCACATATATATATATATATATATATATATATATATATATATATCCTTTGTGCCCTTGTAGTGAAAACAATTATGGACAACAATTATATGTAAATTTTTCATATTTATCTTCACCATTAAACTCAGTGTTTGTAAAATGTCATTGAAACAGTATTTAGCTCACCTATATCAAACAAACTAAGAAGTCTCCCCAAATTTCGACGATATTCGTCGGATATTGGTGGCATGAATTGTGAATATCAAAATATCAGAACACAATCTAAGCTGAGCTTTCCGACTAATGTTTGTTCGTAATATATCAAACGTAGTAAACTGATACTCACTTTGCTATCATTTTGTTGCCATTTCGCGATACACGTATTTTGTATAAGAACGTTTATTTGACCCTGTACTGCTACTTTCTTTGCTCTTTTTATGACTTTAGTACTGTAACTAGAGACTGGCACTACACAGGCATTAACACTCTAATATAAAATTAAGTAAAAGTGACGACTGTCTTGCGTGAATACTTGAATTTTTAAGGTATATGACTTGTCAACTTTCTCAGATCTCAGAAATCCACGACTGAACTTTCTTAACTATTGAACAGTCCATCGCTGCTCTCTTATAAACTACGTTCTTGCATAAAAACGTGTATTCTGTAAATGCTGTTCACATTATATACGTTGGTTTCATATAGAACAAAATTGTTTGAAAATGTTCTTTCTCGTCTCTGTTGCAGGCCTACTAAGGGAGCGGTCACTATTTATGGTCGAATTGAGGACTGAAGAGAAAGTACTGTGAGCCCTCAAAAAAAAATTTTACCCCTAAATTCTCTTAAGTCATGCTTTTTACCCAACTTAAGGAAAATAGTTAAACAAGGCTGCATGATACTTCAGTAAGTTCTCTATGGAAGAGGAACAGCTCTTGTCTATCTTCCAATAAATAAGACTTTTCGTTCATTCAGAACTGGAGCCTCATCATTCAAGAATGAAAACTGCACTGCACCAAAAAGAAGGGGAGGTAAAACCAGTGGCGGCAATTGAGCACTGTTTCTGGGGGTTGGAGGCAAAGACATTTACTGAAAATAAAAAAAACAGGTCGTGCCTTTTCCTAGGGCCTGTATAGGTGTGCATCCTTTCTTCGACAAAGTCTCAGATTTGCCAACAATTTTCTATTTAGGGGAGGGGGGACCCCCTCCCACAACCCACATCTCCGCAACTGGCAAAAACTGTGAAGCAGCTATTAAATTCTGTTCATTTTCCATAAACTTTCCAATCTCGATATTGCCGGCAATTACGTTTTACCTTATTATCGCCTTTGACATAAAAGAGTTTCATTTACTGTTTTCTTTATATGTTTACAGTTGTCGTTCCTCGCAACACCCCATCGTTGTGTATGTTGAGTTATGTGTGTCGAGTACTGTAGACGGTAGTAGTGTTTTACTACTGTTTTTGACTTTTTCTCTTGCGTTTCGGAGTATTCTGCTCCGTTCTAACTTATTTTCTATTCTATTGCTACCGTATTGAAGCAGTTCGGCTTCTTGTTTATCTTTTTCCTAAGGCCTGCTATAATTGCTTTAAGTCCTGTTTTCTGTGTTTTCTGTTACCCCTAGGATTCTGTAAATTGTTCTGTCAAGATTTTAAATTGTTCATTACACTGTTTAGTTTGATTAGGCTTAATTATCACAACTGTATCATTGAGAAAATGGGCGTGGCTTCAACAAAGTATTTTATGATGTTGCATCTGGAGAGCTCATTTGGTAAAGATCCTAGAAATCGCTCGATAGAAGCTGCATTGAAATGCTATGAAACGAAGTATGACTTAAGTACCAATTCGCAAAGAACAAGTATTCTTACCTCATCTCATCGACATTGATGTCCATCCACTTTTGTGTCTCACATTCCTGGAGATAACTGACTTAAATTTCGCCACAGGGGCCAGGACATTATTTACATTGGGTCCAAAGTCCATACTCTTTCTTACTGGCTCTCTGTTATCATTTGAACTTGGCAAAATGGCTACAAATAAACGCAAAAGCTTCATATTTAAGCAACACTTTAAAGGCAAGCCCAAAGAGAGTGATTTTCAATTACTCGAAGAACCTTTGCAGACAAGTATTACAGATGGAGGTAGGTTACCAGCTCAATATTCGTACAGGTCGTACCCTATGCATACCTAAGGCCTAGCCACACAGCTAACCATTGCCTCCTCCTTGCATCTGTTTCAATGTAGGATCAGGTTTGGCATGCTATTATGCAAATAATATATATATATGTATATATATATTCGATCTTCCTTATAGAATTTCTAGTTGAAATGGTGTGCTTGAGCGTTGATCCATATATGAGGTAAGCCAACAAAGATATGACAGGCCGTGAACATATTATGTAACTTCGTAGCTACTCATCAAATTATGTTTGTGTCTTTTCAAGCATTTCTTCTCTGCTGATAGTTAATGAAAGTGCAGAAGTCTGCACGTTTTGAATAGTAACTTGTCAAAGAGATGATTTCTCGTTTTAATGATCCTTAAATAGACACCAGTTTTAATAATGGTGTTTTTCATAGGCCATACAGCAGAAGAATGAAAGAAGGGGACTTGATGATTGGTACTGGGGTAGGAAGGTAGGCTATCACGCTGAAAGATAGTTTCAAAAATATGTCTTTGATTTATTGTTTGTAGGGTAGTTTGGTAGACAGTAAAAATGTAGATAGCCTTGAAATGTCACATGTGTCATTTTTGTTTCCCTGCAATGTATTTCCATTTTGTGATTTTCAGCTGTAAGCTTGATCATGAAATCTACGTGTATTCATATACAATCTTTTAATTTTAATTCTATTATTGTGGTTTATAACTTTTGATGCAACTAGAAGTAGGGAGTGGCAAGTTTCTTTAATTTATCTCACACAACATAGCATTTCATGGCAAACCATGAATATCAAACATATGTAAGCAACCCATTCCAGTCCTTTTTTGGTGATCAATTGGGTTCTACTCTGTGTTTGATGTACTAATATTATATGTGATAGAAGTGTTTTGTTTTTGAACTGTAAACTATCATCTAATGATGACAGCTGGTTTCAATCCAAAAATAATTTGATTTTAATGATGGGGGGGTCTCTTTCATTAAGGGGAACAGTATAGAAATGGTCAGGAAGTAGGATCATAAGATTTATTTTTAATACCCTTTCTCTCACATTGATATATTCCAATTTCTATATTATATGAAAGCCAACTGTTTGGCAGAATTCTGCAATCAGTTGGCAAATGCCTCCCTATTAATGTGAATTATCTTTCATGATTATTTCATGTTATTCTCTCCAGAATTCTGACATCAAAAAATGACTCATTTAAAGAAGGGGAACTTGTTGCGGGACCATTTGGCTGGTGCACACATGCAATAAGCAAGGGACATGGTGTTCAGATTTTATCTGATTTTGGAGAGTTCCCACCATCATATGGCCTTGGGGTTCTTGGAATGCCTGGGTATGTTGCTACACATCAGAATTCCTTAACTTTCCCTTTGCTTCCCAGGGTAGTCTCTTTGATAACTAAGGTTGATAGGCACTATTTGTTAATGATGGAAAGGAGTTTCCCCATTGAAATAAAAGGCTGTGTTTGTGAATGCAGTTTTAATTTCAACTGAACTGTATCATTTTCATTTTAAGATTGCAGTTGGAAGACAATTTAGATGCAAACAGAAATTAGTTTCAACTTGTGTAGAAGTTTCATCAACAAACATTAGAAATGCTACACCTTTTTAGAGTACAAATGTTTCGTTATTGTTAATCCCAAAGTATGGTTATTTGTTGTTGTCTTTTCATGTTGCTGTCTTTTTGTGTTGCTGTCTTTTCATGTTGCTGTCTTTTCATGTTGCTGTCTTTTGTGTTGCTGTCTTTTCTTGTTGCTGTCTTTTCTTATTTCCCTAGGTTATGGCCCTGGGGTAGTCATAGTTATTGCTCCTTGTATCATTCTTATACTGTATGTAATGTAGCTTTTAGTCTACAGTATTGAATAATTTGTTAAAAAGGAACTGTTGCAGATCACTGATTTGAGATATAATTATTTGAATTTTAAATTATGCATTATTTTTTAATATTACACAGAATATTTCACTTTCTATTTGACCATAACCAGGGAATACAATGAAATATAAATAAATACTGATTGTAGCTGATACATAATATGATCTATATTATATTCAACTTCTTGGTTTGAGTTGGTTGGTGTTAATTTGTTTTGGTTGGGGTTGCTTTGTGTTGGTGGGCATTGGTCTGTTGTTTATCTTACTATTTCCAAAGTTCACAAAATTTAGTGCATTCCAGAGAAATCTAAAAATTAAGGTTTTTCATGATTAGAATGATCTTGCATGTAAAAGTTTTAAAATATATATAGTTTTAGTTATTTAGGATGCTTCACAAGTCACAATTTGAAAATTACATGGGTGTTCTTTGCAGAGACCCATTCCCCTTGTTTAGATTTGTTCACTTTTTTGGTGCCCTCTGCCCTGTTCAGAGGTTGTGTACACCTTGAATGGCCCCTAGAGTAGTTTTTAGTAAAATTTTTATATGTGGGTGTAAACTGATTACTGTTTAAGAGTAGGTGATTTTTCTTGCAGCTCATTTCAACCTGTTAACCATATTATTGTGTTGTCTTATTGATAGAATGACAGCATATTTTGGATTTCTTGACATCTGCAATCCCAGACCAAATGAAACTGTCGTGGTCAATGGTGCAGCAGGTGCTGTAGGCTCTCTGGTTGGGCAGATTGCCAAACTTAAAGGATGTCGTGCAATAGGATTTGCTGGATCTGATGCTAAGGTTGAATATTTAAAAAGCATCGGTTTTGATGAGGCTTTCAACTATAAAACTATTGCATCCTTGGAAAGTACACTCAAAAGTTCATGCCCAAAAGGGATTGACTGCTTTTTTGACAATGTAAGAAACCATTTTCAGGATTTTTGAGATTTTCTACATTTATTGTGGCTTATTACTCTAACTATATAAAATATGATGTTATATATATTATAGATGTATAATTTAATATATGATTTCTCTTTAAATTTCAACTCTTTCAAATCTTTGCAATGTGCTCACTTTCTCATTAGTTCTTTATGAGCATGGCAATATTAAATTGAAAATGCAAATGCATATTAATGAGGACACATGTTGTTAGTTCAGCATAAATGTTTAAGCATTTTTCTGATATAAAGATATGTGATATTATCATAATCTCTTTATTATATTCCTGGTCAAAATGAATGTTGGCTTCAGGCTGAATCAGTTTGCAAGTCTCAACTAAGGCTCACTTTCTAGGTTGGTGGTGCTTTCTTTGATACTGTTGTGGAACAATTGAATCACAGGGCAAGGGTTGCATTATGTGGAGCAATTTCACTTTATAATTTAGAGGGACCTCCACCAAAAGGTTAAGTATTCCTTTGGTAGTAGAGTTAGTCTATCCTGTGGAATTTTGACATTGAGTCTGTTGTACTTAGTAGGTTTTTGCCTTGCATGTGTAATTGGTCACTGGAGCACATCTAAAAACACAAATGACCACATGTAAAGATGAAACAATTTGAAAGCACCTTGTGGATATGTTTATATTTTGTTAATATTTTTATTGGTCTAAATGTTCATTATAACCTTTACTCGACACTTGCATCAATTATCTGATCAGCATTATCTTACAAATATCAATAGGGTATATGAACTAGCAAGTTATTGGATCAGTTACATATGTCAGAAGGGCTCAGCCACTATTCCTCTTGTTACCAATGTCACAGTACCTAATGGTTTGAAAACTGCCTTGGTACCATGACATTATTACATCATGCTGTCTGAAATTTATGTTTATGCCCATGGATAATATCCAAAACCATAAACAACAGTTGTTTTGTTTCACAGGCATACTTGTGGCATCTGAGCTGAGATTGATAGTAGTTTTTAATTTATGTGTTTGAATGGCCCCGGGGTAGTCATAGTCGTTTGCTCCTTGGGGTATCATTCTAGTAGTACTGTAGTGTGTGATTTTGCCAGTATTGTAAATTTGTATCGTAACTTTTATGGATATAAAAAATATTTATGTTTTCAATATCACTCTAGGCCCTTATATCCATTTGGCTGCAATCTTTAAGGAATTAAAGATAGAAGGCTTCATTGTCACTAGATATACCTCCAGGTATCCTGAAGCATTGAAAGAAATGAAACAGTGGATTTCAGAGGTATGACATAATTGCTATCACTCTAGACTGTATAATGCTCTAACAATTCAAGACTGATGTTGTGTTGTGATTACCTTTTGTCTGATTGGTTTAACATTTAGCCAATCTAATCATCTGTAAATTCCAACCTATTTACTTGTCTATCATAGGATGTTTATTGTCTAAGTCCTATGTCTGGATGTTATTTCTTGTCTGTTTCTTTTTCTTCAATTATCTCCAGTTCACTGTCTTCCAAAATACTTGTGGGTTGGAATTTATCTGAAGCTCTGACAATAGCATATCACTTGTATCCTTTAATGTTACAGGGCAAGATAAAAGTATCAGAACACACTATCGATGGCTTTGAAAATATGCCAAAGGCATTCATGGGACTTTTTGAAGGAGATAATATTGGAAAAGTTGTTGTTAATATTTGAAATTGTCATCTTAAAACTGCAAATTTGTAAAATATCCAGGATAGAAATATGATTATTGAATATGCCATGAAATGACTTTAGAAATTAGATTCATAACTTTTTATGGGATTTGGAGTGAATTTTTAAAGACTTTATTCTTTCTTTAACTATTTGTCTTTTGCAAACTTTGCACAAATTCCCAGAAATAAATAAACAACTTGGTTCTTTTGACTCTTTCATACATTTTTACTTATAATAATCCAAGAAGATTTAAAAGAAAGTGTTGAATACTACTTAATCAACAACTAAACTATGAAATATTACATTATTCCAAAATTAATTAGATATTTTCAGCTTTTATCCTAGAACCACATTTATATATATGGTCTGTGCTAGATTATAGCTTAGCAATTCTGAGTAACCCAGACATTTCATCAAAGTGTTTGCATTTAGTAACTTCGGTATATGATAGTAAATTAGAATCTACCTGTGTATCATTACTGCAAGGAAACTTCAACATTTTTGTCCCATTCACTAGGGCGGTATCAGTAACTTTTTGCATGTGTTTCCATCCCTCAATGCCACAAAGTATTTGGTTTTGTATTCCACTTCACATAACATTTTATTGAGCATATGTACCCTTCAGCAGGAGCACTCATTCTTCCTGCATCCAATATGTCTGCAGTGACTGTATGTGCTACTTTTCCTAAATCAATCATCGTGATGTATACAGCATGTGACTCAAAACAAGATTTGCCACAAAGACATGTTCGTGCAGTGCTCATATAGCTATCAATTGTCAATGGAAGACTATGTGAAATTTGCAATCTGGAGAAGCAAGAAATATAGCTTTATATATACATGGTACTAGTCTTGTTTTAAAGTTTTTATGAACTGGATAATGCTAAGATGCTAAGAGTCATTGCTAGCTACCATTTAGAAGGAAACTTAATTAGCATATAAGAGTAAACAATATGATAAAGTTAAATTTATACACTACCTCTTATCCTTGATCTGTCTGGCAGCTATTTCAAACAATGTAGGAATATCTTTCAATCTGTTTGCTCTAATGCAGTTGGCAGCATTAGAGTCTAATGGATTTCCAGACAGGTCCAAAGAATCAATGCTAAGCATGCAAAACCCATGTGGCAGTATTTTCAAATTATTCTTTGCAATACTCAAGTACTTAAGAGATGTCAGCATTTCAATGTTGTAGGGCAAGTAGCTGATGCTATTTCCATCCAATTTCAAATTGGTCAGCATTTTCATCAAACAAATTTGGGAAGGGATTTCCTTCAACTGATTCATGCTCATATCCAAAAGTCTCAAAGACAATCTCAGTTTTGGCCTAAATATGGCAGCTGGAATCAATGAGAACTTATTCTTTGCCAGGTAGAGTTCTTTCAGACATGCAAGCTCTTCCAAAGATTCTGGGAGTTCACTTAATCTATTCTCATTTAAATTCAGAACAGTCAGCAATGACAGTCTTGTGATTCGGTTGTCAAATTTTACCAAGCCACAATTATTTACAAGGAGCTTGCACAGAGATGTTGGAAATGGTTGTGATAAAGGATAATTTTTCCTTGATTTGATCTTCATCTCTTTCTTGGCACCCTCAAACACATCACGCAGAGGGGCATTTTGAGTACAATTCAGTTCTTCAGTGACATCATCACCCCTGCACACTAGTTTTATTCCATGTAACAGCTTCTTTAAATTGGAAGGATTTGCCTGAAGATTAAAAATTGTAAATATGATATCGCAGATGTAAGAACCCACTGATTCCCACAATATAGGAAGAGAATTTAAAATCTTTATAATATCTAGTTAGCATTTTGTATATTTTGTTAATATTATAAAAGTACATAGTATCAGGCCCCTCCATAAGGATTTTAGCAGGTGTGCAATCAATTGCACAGCTTGTGGTGTCTGCCATTGATTGTAAAGGTGAGAGCAATCTGGCTAATTTTCAAGAATGAGGTGCATGGTGAAACATGCCTCCTATCACACAGAGGTGCCCTTGCGGCCATGTGCCTTGAGCAAAGAGGACTGCAATATGGCTAATTAATAAATTATTTATGCTTCTTTCCACAAATCATACAATGTGACTCAAATGTCATTATAAATATATCCAAAACTTTAGTAAGGCTCAATCTTAAAAAACTCCCTAAAATCTGAAAATTGTATAGTCATATACTCAGTGTAATTCAGTGAGCAATAACAACTACTATCTTACAGTTATGGACATTAAAACATAATCTACCTGGCTGATAGATATGTCATGTTGAGGTTCTCTACAACTGATGGTTGCACGTCCAGTTTCAACAAACCGTGAAAACACTTGAACAATATTCCCTTTCACCTACAATAGTTGTAGTGGACATGTAAACTCAAAAGCACAATACTCTAAGAAACAAAATAATGCAAAAAAGAATACCAAAAGCTTAATCTAGCCAATCAGGTTACTAAAAACTGAATTCTTCTTTAAAACAAGAAATTAATGTGATTCTAGGGGCAGGGCTCCTACCAGAGTTTTGCCTGACTTTATGTGTTTTATGTGTTTCTAGTTTTCAAAATGTCCATTTTATGTCTTTTGGGAGATCTTTTCCTGAAGTTATGTCCATTTTAAGTCCAGTGTTGATAACTGTGATGGGACCATCCATAAAGGAAGTCCATATCAAAGGGAGGGTGGTCATGGGAAATGGGTACCCTTATAAAAATGACCTGTTTCCCCAATAGAAAGTTAGGACAGAGGGAAGGGGGGTTCAAAAAATTGCCCAGAAATCCAGACATCCTCTATGGATGGCCCCAACCAAAACTCATGCCACCAATACTCCAAAGCATTAACAGGTACATCCAAATTTATCAATCAACACAAATCACAATGTGACTGAGAAACCTAAAAAATTATCTTTGTTTCTTTGTAGTTGTCACTTAACACACATATTGTGCTACTAATAGAATATTTTTCAGGATGTATCTGAAAAAAGTCTTTTATGTCCACATTTCTGAAAAATGTCCAGTTTATGTGTCAATGTC
Source organism: Mastigias papua (assembly GCA_964019165.1). Lineage (NCBI taxonomy): Eukaryota > Metazoa > Cnidaria > Scyphozoa > Rhizostomeae > Mastigiidae > Mastigias > Mastigias papua. Next base: position 22,158,338 of record OZ025267.1, read on the forward strand.
TTTTATGCCTTTGGCAGGCTGCCTGTAGGAGTGAAAAAAGTTAATGATCTAGCATTGCAATTGTCATTAGCTACATAGGTAAAATTCCTTACTGTGCATTAGCAAATTTTTCCTGTTGGGAAATATGACCAAAAATCCCATCAATAATTAAAAGATATGTCTTTGCCATGTACTGCCTAACTTCCAGTGTACATTCAAATGCCAGTATGGAATGTATGATTTCTGTGCACAATTTTCTAGAGTGGTATATTTTGAGACTAGGCCAGGTCTGACTGCAGTGTTTGGCAAGCGCACACTCCAGATTTTTATTCCCATATAGTGTTGCACACCCTGAGATAGGTGTGGCAATATATTGAAAGCAGTGGTGTAGAAGAGGGCAGTTAGTGCCTTGATTGTAAAATGGTATTAACATGAAACAAGTATTATTAGGCAACAGTATTATAGCTGTATAACAAGTATTATAGTTTTCCTCATCAGACCACTCTTTCAGTTTCTTATATGACTATTTGGAAAAAGTTCTTAGTTTCTTATAAAGACTCGGGTACGCAAACAGCCCCCTTAGCTATCAATTTACTTCTACGCCACTGATTGAAAGGTATGGCAGGGTATGAAGAGCTTAGTTTGATTTCATAGCAAAACTTTCATAGCAAAATATGCCACTCTAGAGTAAATGTCAGAGCTCTACTCGCCCTCTCCCTAGAATTATACACAACTTACCCTATATCTGAACCCATTTTTATATTTGTTTGTGTATACTACGATGTGATATGTGTATTCTTTGCACTTTTGTGACGTGCCATCTCCTCTTCCTTTTTTATACAGGCCTATCGCACCACGACTTGGCTTTGCAAGCACTTTTGAGCTCTGCACCTGCATTAAGCGACTGTTCACTTCGATACAGCATTTAAGTAACATACTTTTAAAATGAACTGGTTCTCACTCAAGATTACTAGTGCTTCTTATGATGGAAGCTCTTCCCAACTCTATGAGTTCACGCTTTAGAAAATGCTACTTAGAAAATTCGCGCCTTCGTCTGAAGCAGACCTCGTGCTGACTAAGAGGCTTTGACTTATATTCTCGACGTCATGGAGGTACCGCAACCCGCAACTAAATATTTTTGACAGACTGGTGTTGTTTGTGGATAATAAGCAGCAAAATATCAAGCTATTGCGAATCCTTGGACTTCAACTCAAGAAAGTTTCCCATTGAATAACCCAAGATGCCAGAACTTCCAATTCCAATTGTTAATGAGCAGCCCCCCCCCCCCCCGAAATGAACCTCTTTCACTGAAGATAATGAAAGCCCTATAAACAAGTGCTTTTATTTTGACCGGTTGTTTTTATGCCATGAGGAAAAGAAGTTTTGAAGTTTAATCTTATATCTTTTATCTACAAGTCAGATACCTTTATAAGTCTCCCCTGCAATATGCCCCCTTCGAATAAGCCCCACCCAAGAATGTCAATACGAACATAAATGAGCCCTCAGAGGCCTAATCGGGTATCTACAGTAAATAACGCACTCCTTAGTTCAATCGTCCATTTAACATTTTGCTCAGGGACAAAAAGTATACTTACACTAAGTCGAAATTTCAATTGGCTAAAGCATTCGTTATGTATAATTCAGGCAAGAAGAAAACACTCAGATATTTGGTGATTTGAATATCATTTTCTGCACCAATACTCGCATGCTATGCTAAAGAAATACTATCACTGGTACTTAACCTAAAACTGCCAGAAAGTGCAGGTCAAATTTTACATGTAATAGTAAAAGTTACTTACAGTCGATAATTATTGGGTACGTGAACTGTTCTGGGCTTTTTGGTTTTAAGTAAAAGGATCCACTTTGAACTGTAAAGCTATGCAAAATGAAAAGGAAATGCGAGAACAGCGAAATATGACAATGCTGCCCAAAAAGCTAGTTGTTTGTTAATGACAGCTTATTCAGCAAGGATTAGGCTCGAGCAAATCCATACAAGCTGCGCAGTTACATTGATGCTATCTGCGCAAATGCGAACAGCTATCTTTGAGATATATTCGAGGGATGCAGATGGCATAACACGCCACACACAAAAGACAAGGAATGAAATTTTTTTATAGTCTTGATGTATTCGTATTGCTTTGACACTCTGGTGTGGCGTAGAGATACAAGACTATGGTATATCTTTAAGTTCTTTCATATTAGCTAGTTCTTTCATATTACTCTTTGCATAATATCTTCAAAAAGCATCAATCTTTTACGATATTGTCTACAGCAGGTCAAAGCAATCTTTGTCTTCCACCGAAGCTGCATAGGGATATTGACATTTATTTACATATAACAGTCAATCAAGAGATATTTCAAAGTCAATCAGACCTGTTTTTGCTTTTATATGATATCTTCAGAATATATCTAAAAGTTGAAGGAAATCAGAGAAAAGTAATAATTAACATAAATATTGCATATACAAATGCTATAGTGTTGTTTGTTTTTAATAATAGCCTTGCAACAGTGCCATAAAAATCGATGAAATTCACGATAGTCACAAAATAAAACATGATTCGCTTTAAAGCACATTGTGTCATATTTCATATGCCAGATAAAATATAGTAATATCGCAAGCTATGTCTAAAAGCAATCGCTCATTGGGGGTAGGGGGAGGGAGACTGTAGTAAAATCTCATCTGGAAAACTACAACTGTAATTTACTGGACTCAGAAAAGTGCTTCACACCTGATCTAACTATCAAATTGTATAGATGACTGGAAGTAGCCATCTTTCATTCGCCGTTTGAAGCTTACATTTTCCGTTACAATATCAGTATCCTGTTAATCTTTTTATTCCTTTTTGGCAGTTTCGTTTGCCATATGAGAAATGGGAAAATGTTCAGTATGCATTGGGATTCGGAGGCCTGGAGTTTGCATTTCCCATTGTACATAAGATTTATTGTACATAACTTCTGTTGTACATAATATCTATTTTAAATAACATCCATACTAGCATTTACGATTTCTAAGGACGCAACCCCTTTAATAAATAAGAAAGAGTGGAATTGCAGGTCCACATCAGCTCCTTAGAGCTGCCGACCATTTAACCTTCAGATAATTGGGATACATGGGAAAAGCCAGTCTTAGATTCACAGCCTTGGAGGAAGCTTGAAAAGACATGAAGTCTAAACTGCATGTGCAGGAGCATTCAATTTCTATTCAGTATTTTTGGTGAATATATGATTAATTCATATTGAGTTTTTGTTGTTGAAAAACTGATTGACATTGAAATCAATGGGAACTCACTAGCATCCAAAAGAGTTACACTTTTTTAGCCTCTTTTCGGTGCTTTTCTTAAATGTATGGAACTACAGCTGATTAATTCAAATGACTTTTTGACACGTACCTAATACGTACCTAATTGAACCGTCAGTTGTCTTGGACTGAGATGTCATTACCTTACCATAGCTAATTTTAAAACATCATTAGTATTTTCAAGGGACAGCACCGTTGGTAATTCCACTAATAGTTGCAAGGAATAAAAATACATTAAAAATTCTAATGAAATGTACAATGGTTGGACTTGAGAAGAGAACTCGTACACATGAGGGCTTTTAATCAGTGGCATGGAGGACTTTTGGGTGGGGGGGGGCGTATTGGAAAGAATTTACGGACAGGTTTGACCAAAGGACCAAAATTATCGACTGCGAACAGTAATCATTGATGGGCCATGGTAGCATTTTTAGATGAGCCAAACAATTACTGATGGCATTTACAAATGTAGGGAGGGGCATGAAAACATCAAGGGAGAACTAGCATTTGGCAAAATAGTACACTTTATGGAAGCTGTACAGTGTTAGCATGAACTGCTACCTAGCTCTTTTTGTTGTGCAACATACCGTAGAACCAAAGTGTTGGGGGAAAGCACCATGCATGGGCTCGTAAAATATTGTACAATTAAGCAGTTGTCGAGTTGGATTGATCAATTTAACTACATTAGTTACAAACACATGTATGATTAATTTCACTACGAATGCATCAATGTCCTTGTAATTTCATATCTCTTTCTTCTCATATATTTTTAAAAATGCTTGCGATGGCTAATCAAAATCGATGGAGATGCTTTGAAATAACTGGTCGTAACGACAAAGAATTTTATTTCACCTCTGAAAAGACCGTATCTGAACATTAGAAGTAATAAAATTTCTAAGACCACTTTTTACTAGACATTTATGAATGATATGTGGAGCCCAAAAGAAACTTTTATGCTTTTGTTAATCTTACATGAAAATGTCATAACATCGTTACCCACTAATTCTTACAAGCATAGCCGTGAAATGCTTAAGAGTCTGATCAAATGCACTTTCTTCCAGCCTAATTGACCAACCATCATGCATGATTCTTACCTCACATGCGTTCCACAGCTAAATCTCGGCAAATTTCTTCATGCATGATTGATTGGTCAGTTAGCTTGGGAGAAAACAGACCTGATCAGAAGTCTTAAAAATTTGGCGATGCGACTATGTTATTCTTAGGTTTACAGCGCCTATGCAACTTTTAGAGTCAAAACCACTGCCTGAATCTTAAATATCGTCATTTCTAATGGGAATCTTTAAGATTCAGACGGTGATCTTGACACTGAAAGATGTGTAAGAATAACATAGCCACCATAGTTTTAAAGCAGTCAAGACCATAGCTTTTTAGATCATAACTGTATTGGACACTGCGCAAGAACTTCATTTAGGCCTTTAAGATTGTGACTAGTCCTTCCTTATATTCCACAGTTAAGTTTCTCTTTACTGGTCTTAAATTATTAAAACGAATCCTATTGCACCTAGCTCTTCACATGTACTGTAATTAGGAGTGCTTTAATCTGTTTATAAAAGTTTAGGTGAACGGGGATTTTATATTTATCGTTTTGAAAACCTCTCAGGCAACAATTCAGAATGGATTACAACACTATAATGTTTAGGGCGCTCAATACTACCGCAAATTGCAGATCAAAGAGAACCATTCATTAAGAATCGACCCTCTGCGTTTTCCGAAGGATTACCATTATTTTGATCGAAACTTTACGAAATAAATTTACGTATTAAGGTCAAACTGACCTTAGATATTTCTATTTAAAAAGCCTCGTATTATGTTTGCATAGAGGAAAGTAATCCTGTCTGAAGTAAGGAATAGAGTTTTGTCCGGTAAAAGGTAGGGAACCGGACCGGGTGTTACATCCTTCCTTACAGTGACACTGCTCTAATGATTGATCTACGTATGGTCCCCATTAAGAAAACGTAACATAATAGTCATAGTAGATTCATACAAAGGCTAAGTATTGCATCTTTCATGATATCGCAATATACCCATTCTCTGCTAATTTCAGCTGCCAGTCGTATGTAAGAGGAGATTTCTAATTAATTAAGCTTTTAGCTGCAATGCCTCTTTCTAGCACTCTCCAGTTTGTTTATATTTTATCGCTTGATGCCTATGCATGTTGTAAAATGAACTCTCAAGCAATAATTATTGTTCCAAGCTCTCTCTTCCACAATCAAGAATGCAAAATTAGCTTCTACAGGGAATGGTTATAACCACAGCGCAAGCAAGTCAGAGTACTGGTATAATTAGCTCTGTTGGCAAATTGACCTTAGTTGATAGCCGGTGGGTGAAGAAAACCCAATTGCTATGGTGAAGAATCCAATTAACTTCAATTGCTTACAAAAAGAAAGTCCAGTTAAGTATACTGAGTCACATACTCGTCCCATCTGCAATATGGTGAGCCATACTTCACTTCAACACACAACGTAATTTTTATTTGCATAAAGGAAAGATCTGAGAATTTTTTTGTTTTAGTATGGTTTTGTAGTGAAGTCTCTTGAAGTTCTTGTGGTAAAGACATACGGACAAGAGCAATGGAGACATGTAAAGTAAGTGCTGTTGGTTTGAACAACAAAAGAACTGCACATAGAGTGAACTTTGTTGTTCCATGCTTATTTGCGCAAAAGCGCACCAAATACACTCAATGGTGCCTTATGCCAGTTTGAACATAGGCCATCGTACACAAAGTTATACAACACAAAAATGTCATTGTAGATGCGATTGTTGTTAGATTGTTATTCAGGGAAATGTCATGAGGCCTATGAAATTAAACCCCAAACAAAGGTTAAGCCGAGAAAGAGATAAGATTATGTTTGCTTACTTTAAGTTTAAAAGAAGACTAGCTGTAGGAATCTGGGAATAAGAAAGAAGAAGAAATAAGAAATAAGAAATAAGAAGCCAAGACATTCCACAGATCAATCTCCTAGGGATGAGTTAGAACAATTATTGGACAGTTCTTTCCTCTGATTGTACTTATGTTGAGAAGTAAATATGTAGCTATGGATTTGTATGTACTTTTATATGTATATTTAAAACACTGGTCCTACAATAAGGTTTTTCACAGTGCCTAAAATAAAGTAAAAAAATTATATGAATAATTAGATCTCTTATAAGAAATGTTTTCCAAGTTTGCCGTATCTAGATTTAAAATATATAGAGCTTTAATCTTAGTTTTACTTGAGTTTTGGATCCAAATAATTTAGTGCATTCTTCATTATTTTACAGATATTCAGATGTATATCTTCCGGTTACTGGCCAGAAGACCCAATCCTTATGGTTTACCCATGACTAGCGAATGCACATATCTGGGTAGTGCCCTATTTAACATTTGTCTATTGTGACTTTTAACTCTAATATCATTTTAAAACACTGTTGTTACTTGTAGGGAAAAAGCCGAAGTTGACAATATCCAGGAACGATATATATACGATGATGAAAACTTCTTTGCATTAGTCGAAGCGGCATCGGAGATATTAGGTATCTTTTACCCACATTTCCAGCCTTGGCTGACTAAGCAAAATCTCTCTACTTTCCTTCCCTTTACACCTTTCGTCCATCAGTAGCATCATAGATTCGTTGAATGAGTAAAAAGGGCTCTAGGAAGTGGAGAAATTGTTGGTGTTGTGTTAATAGATCCATAGAAGGTAATTGACTGTTCAAGCTTGCATAATTAGAAGCCTATCGTATTGAAAAAGAAGCGTTTAGTCTACTCTATAGCTATTTACATAAAGAAGGCAGAAGGTTAAAGTAAATGAATCAATTAGCTCCTGGAGAAGTTCAACCTAAGGCGTCCCCCAGGGATCCGCATTAGGGCCTTTCCTGTTTAATAGTTATATAAATGATCTAAATGATAAATGATAAATGAATGAATGACATAAATGATCTGCTTTTGATTAGCAGTGATAGTGACATATGCAGTTATGCAGACAATACCATATATTATGCTCACGGCACTAGCAAGGTAAAAGTCATGGGAAATATAGAGAAGGCTGTCTGTAACACTGCCATATTGTTTAACAATAATTACAATGCCAGTAAATGTCATCTGATGATGTTTGCCAAAAACGAAGATGAACTATCTCTTATGATTGGAGACGATATATTAACTGAGAGTAAGGAGAAAAAACTTGTAGGGGTGATTATTGATAGAAAGCTTTCAGTTAAATCATAAGTATGCACCCTATGCAATAGGCCAACCAGGAGCTGCATGCCATACCGCGGATCCCTCGTTATTTTGACAGTGGGAAGCTAAGCCCAAATCATGAGGGCATTCTTACTATCTCAGTTCCGTTACTGTCCTCCAATCTGAATGTTTTCTGACAGACAATTGAATAACAGATATAATCATGTTCACGGAAAAGGCTCTGCACATTGTACATAAAGATACATTGTCTGATTTCAGTACTTTGCTACAAAAATATAGCTCAGTGATAATCCATCAATGGCATTTACAACTGCTAATGACAGAAATCTATAGGACAAATTCAAGCCTTAACCTATTTTTCATGAAGACTATTTTTGTACAGAACAGCACACCGTACAATTTAAAAATAGCCGGTTGTATTTACCAAGAGTTAAAACAACATCCTATGCCAAACAAAGTGCAACATTTCTAGGTAGTTCATTATGGCATACAGTGCCGAATGATATTAAAAATTCTAAAACCATATTTATATTCAAAAACGTTATGAAATATTAGAAAGGGCAGGAAAAATGTCCTTGTAGATTGTGGAAACAATACTTGACTCAAGTCGTCAGCTATTTCGATTTAGCATTTACTTTTTTTCATATGTTGCTCTTAGGGAACTTTTAATGTACCATTTCTTATTCTTTCAATACGCTTTTACTAGTATATAAGTAAGCTTTAATTACCTTTTTATGCTATTTCTTATTTAGCCTAATATAAATAAATTGATTAGTATCATCATTATCATTATTATATGCTTTGTTATCCAGAATTTCTGTGATATGATTCATACTGGAAAAGGAGACCAGTAGCAAAAACTGGAGAGCATTGAATATTGTACAGAAGTACCCTAGATATATGCAATCTAACATAGTCTCTCCAAGTTGTATATGATCCCAGACAACCGTTTGAAGTGTTGGCTTGCAATACTTTACATTTTTACGCCTCTATGGTTAGGTCAAATGCTACTGAAAGTATCCGTCATGAACTTCTTTTGTAGATCTCAGTAAAAATGATCTTTTTGAGCAGTTTGGTGGAAGCTTCTTCGAATTCTGTGTGGATTCTGGCTATGAAACTATACTGAAGAGCGTAGGTCAAGATTTGAGATGCTTTTTCAACAGCCTGGATAGTCTGCACGAGCACCTTGCAACCAAGTACCCTGGAATGCGACCGCCATCTTTCAGAGTGCTAGATGGTCCTAAAAATGGCACACTTGTACTTAGATATGTTTCAGAGAGGATAGGCCTTGAGTATTTTGTAATCGGTGCGGCGAAAGCTGCAGCCAGATTTCTGCTTGAGCTTGATCTTGAAATAACACCCAGGCCAACAGCACATGGTGCCGATTACTTGGAATTTCTTATCACTCAGAGTCCATCAACTGATAAAAACTTTAACGAGATCAGTCTTATTAACGAGCCGATTGACATGAACGGATTTGAATACCAAGCAGAGCTTGAGACCGTAATGGATCCAATAACATTTTGCCAGGCTTTCCCATTTCACGTGATTTTCGATCGAGAATTGGTAATCTGTCAAGCTGGCGTCTCACTGGTAAGGGTTATACCCGATCTTCAGCCTGGCATTTCAAAATTTTCAGCAGTGTTTTCAGTCGTGCGACCTCATATACCTGTTACATTTGATAGCATTTTGTCACGTGAAAATGCTGTTTTTATCGTGAAGACAAAAGAAGGATGGATGAAAATGCCCACTTTACACGAAGATGGTGACTCTAAATCAGTGACAGACACACGTGAAGATGGGCATTGCCATGACGACGACAACGATGATGAAGATGGTGATGATGATGGCTCAGCAACAGACAACATAATCGGAGAGGACAAATCGTTGAGACTGAAAGGCCAAATGGTGTTCCTACCTGAATCAGATACCGTTCTTTTCCTATGCTCTCCTCGAATCCTTAGTCTAGACAGTTTAGGTGATAAAGGTTAGGAATACTTTTTATCTATTGGCTCCAATGTATGGGCTTCTGAAGTCCTCCTTTTCCTATCAGAGCTATACTGCAGGGAAGATAAGAAAGAAATCATACTGAAAACTAGGATAGAAACAGTTATTAACTTCTCATATATTCTGGTGCTTCATAAAAATTTAACGAAGCTGGCCTTGCCAAATTTGCTAAAGTAATTCACAAAGAGAGATTGAATTAAATTAAGAATTCATCCATTTAGGAATGGGCTTAATATTAATTCTAAATTCGATAGATGAGATTGCTGAAGATATCTACAAGTTTTCCAAATGCATGAAAAGTTAATTGGAAAGAGCAAGTTTAGACGAAAAGATAATAATTGACTTATTGATATTTATAAGTGCTTTGAAAGAAACAGCCATGACCGAAGGTTTCCTGAAAGTTTTTCACTTGACATTCAATTATGACTAGAGCCAAACAAGTTGTTACGGTGTTAAAAGAATATATAAGTGATTGACTCCATTTAAATCAATTTATTTATCTCTAGAGCTCCCCACTACTCTGCAACTCTGTCGTTTTAGGTATGTATCTTAGTGATATTCCCATACATGATGCAACGAGAGATCTCATTTTGATATCGCAACAGCACAGCGCTGAATATGAGCTGAAGAAGAACCTAGAGCTTGTCACAGATATTTTACAGCAGACGTCAAGGGAGCTGGAATACGAGAAGAAGTTAGCTGATCGCTTGCTTTACAGTATACTGCCACCACCAGTGGCCAACGACTTACGAGCTAAGAAACCAGTTGCAGCAAAAAGATACGAATTAGTGACAATAATGATGAGTGGTATAGTGGATTTTTCAGTCTTTTGCAACAAGACGAAAGAGCCAATGGAAATAGTGGAACTATTGAATCAGATCTATACACAGTTTGATGAAGTCTCAGAGAGAAATCCTGATGTTTTCAAGGTAGAAAAATGACTTCAAAACTCAACAAGTAATACTATGTACCGGATTGGTATTTAGGCTCTCATGGATTTCTGAATCTGCGTTTTTGAAATTTAACAGAGAAATTATATACTTATACTTCCATAAATTCAATATCTTTCTTATTCATATGCAAATTATCAAATGCGTTTTAGTTATTACTGTAGTTTACTAAGAAGGCTTTATCATTCGTGGATTCTGTTTATCGTATTAAAATTCAGCCTTTGCCATCGAAAATCACATTGATCCCTGTCGGTCTTTCAAGTACTACAGTTTTAAAAGGAACGCCGCACTTTCTTCTCCAGCTAAATCAGAGTGTGTACTGGGAATTCCCACAGGTCATCATTGCGACATTGGAATAAGGTGGAACAGACTGGCGATTGCTTGTTTAGTCTTGATTTACGAAAATCGACAATTGTATGAGTATATTATATTGCTTGTCCCTATAGTCTGTCAGGGTTTGAACACTCTACTAGTCACATTTATGGCTTCATGTCACATGCACAGTATGTAGCAAAGTCATCACTTTTAGTTCCATTGAAACTCATATGCTTAATTTCCTTTCATCAGGTTGAAACGGTTGGCGATAAATACATGGCTGTAAGTGGTTTGCCTTTGAAATGCGAAAGGCATGCACATAACATCGCTAACTTGTGTCTGGACATGCAAGAAATAGCCAAAGGCATTGTTATAAATGGAAAAAGAGTCCAGGTACGTATCAACACTAGATTTTCGTTCAATTTGGCATCTTTCTTGCGAGAACCATCTGCCCGGCTACATCTGATCTCACTGCTTCTTGAAATCTTGCATGAAAACAACCTCTTGCACTAAAATAACCCAATGTACAAAAAGTGTGGACTACTTTTCTATAACACTGAAATGGGTCTCCTTCCGAAGCCAACCAGAACTACAAATTGTTGGGTAATGATCGAAAAGTGCACAGAAGCACTTACTAAGATATGGAGTCCTTTCAACATCAGTGGCTTCCTACTTCAATAATTGTCGGGTAAAAAAAGTCATTTCAGTATGATGAAAAATGTCTCCACTTTCAAAGAACATTTAGGATATCAATTTGAGAATGATAGCCACAATGAGCAACATTGCGGATAAATCAGAGAGAACAGTCAGTAACACACTAGTTAATTATTGACACATCATATACTCCAATACAGAACGTTATGGAAAAACTTATCCCATCCTCAGAAAATGATTAGAAAAATACGGGGGAATTTAAGTAATCCGTGATTTTAGGATATAATTTTGATGTTTTCTACATGATTCTGTATCATCTTTTCCTTAGGTAACTATTGGCGTCCATTCTGGTGAGGTAGTTGCAGGAGTCGTTGGCCAAAAGATGCCTCGCTATTGCTTATTTGGTAATACTGTAAACTTGACAAGTAGGTGTGAAACAACTGGAATAAAGGGGAAGATCAATGTATCTGAGAATGCGCATAGGTATTCACTCATCATATCTTACTTTGCACCAAAAAGATGGGCCCAGATATTCCCAAACTTGCACAGACAACATTTTTCTTGGATCAGTCCCTGTTGATACCCGACAATAGAACTACAGCTGTTTCTTTCTGTGATGATTTTGCTATGAAATCCAGTCATACTGAGGCAATCGTATGCCTGGTCACCATTGCATTGTAGGTACTTTGGTCTTAAAACTAGAAAGCAAACTTTTTTATTTACAGAAGGGAAGATGGATTATTTCTCCATCACTCCGCGAGGGGTCTGCTTTGTAGAGAGAAAAAAGAGCATTGAAGAGTCTGCAGAGAAGAGTATGAAGAATTGACGTAAATCTAATATGCACATACTGGAAGATATAATACTGCTAAAAAACGAAGATAATTTTATTATTTCTTTGTAGTCTTCGACGAATTTTATCTGAGTAAACTTTGATCTATTTGTTCATTAGGTGCTTACAAATAAATCCCGATCCGTCATGGAAAATTGAACTACGCGGACCAGTCAACATGAAAGGGAAAAGAGAGCCAATGATGTGTTATTTGCTTTCAAGAAAGAAAAACTAACTGTAACAGATCTTTGAAAGAAATGCAAAATCAATATTGAATAGAAACAATTTCAGTGTATGATTTTGATTTATAACTTATAGCCTAGCAATATTTATCAATAAATAGTTAAGTGCTACAAATATTCTAGTATACGATTAGGTATCTGGTATAAAAAAATTTTGGCCAATTTCAATGCAGCTTTTTCTTGAGTTGTTGCACCTTGTATCTTCTCTGCAACTGTTCGTTGACTAAAGTGTCCTAAAGTGAACTTCCCCTAACCCCTTCCTCTTCAATCTCCCTTCCATCTTTCTTCGATCCCATCCATCTAGGTGCCTCAGAAAAGTACTCTATATTGGCTAATAAGTAAGGAAGGGGGATTCTTCATAGCTGTGAGACTTTTCCAACCACTGGACCTTAGTAGGGCCACCTATCTATTTCTTGAGATGAGCAGGACGAAGATGATGTAACAAATGAATAAAACGAACTTTCAAACATGCTCTAACGCTTCTTTACTTTGTTCAAAACTGTTTATATATTTTAACATTTTGTATTATATCAATTGTTTCTGTGGACTACTCACATGAGCACATGAGTAAAGGTTTGCACATTTGGCTAACACACCCTTCCCTAGGGCGTCAAAACGATTTTGGAAGTGGAGTTTGATTGCATCTGAGGTTGATTCTTTCAAACCTCTTAGGATGTCCAAGTGGCTTCCTTTTTCCTTGAGATTTGTTTAAAAGCTGGAAGCTCAGTTGTCAAGGTAGTTGCATCTACGTCATCAGCGTAGCTCGAATGCATCGAAGCTAATTTCTGTACAGTTAAACGTAGTGAGTGAGCATGGTAATGGGTAGCTAAAAGTTGGATGCTTGGATCTGAGTGGCTACACCAAATTTGCGACCAGGCATGCTTGCTTCCCCTATCATAGGTTTGTCCTTGAAAGTCATTCAATAACAACAGTTTCAATACTTTTCAAGCTTTCTTTATTTCATACTGTACTACAAAAGTGGGGGGCTAGTGACTCCCGGCCCCCCTCGGTTTCGACTCCCCAGCTCCCGCTTACTAGATCTGAATAAGACTTCCGGCCCCTATGTTATGAAGAATCCTACACTTGTCGTATGGGGGGGGGCAGAAAACCAGTTCCATAGTGCACTTCTTCACATCCTGGAACAGGGACGCAGGAACCGGAGGGGGCATGGCCCCCCACTTTTTAGCAAACTATGCAAAAGTGCCCCTTTGAAGCCCGAAATGGGCGTGGTAACGTGCCCCTTTTAGGACTTGGCCCCATCACTTTTAGATCCTTCCTACGTCTATCATCAAGGTTAAAATGACGAAGAGCTTTGGGGTCTACAATATCTCTAGTTACTTTTTGAAGCTTGCTTTGCCCTACATTGTAAACTCTCTGACCTTCCTGTTTAACACATCATTTGAAACTAGCCAGTTCCCAGATTCATGGAAAGTAGCTAGAATTACTCCGATTTTCAAAGATGGAGATAGGACTGGTAAGTCTAATTATCGTCCCATATCAGTCTTGCCTGTCATCTCAAAGCTCTTTGCAAAGCTTGTTTTCAACCAGCTGTACCAGCATATGAAAGAAAATGGTCTCTTTACATCTTACCAATCAGGTTTTTTGCGGTTACACTCCACACTAACTTGTTTGCTCAAAATGAGTGACGATTGGTACAACGGGCTTGATCTCGGCAAGCTTGTGGGATTGATGTTTATTGATCTGAAAAAGGCATTTGCTACGGTCGACCATGATATTCTCTGCAAGAAACTTGAACATTATGGTGTTCAGCAGCGAGAGCTTTGTTGGTTTAGGTCTTACTTATCCAATCGCAAGCAATTCTGCAGGATTAATGGTGTTGACTCAGGTGTCGGGAAATAGAAGTAGGTGTCCCACAGGGCTCATGCCTTGGTCCTCTTCTATTCTTCATCTTTATCAATAAATTTTCCCTAGCCGTCCAACAATCCTCTGTGAATATGTATGCTGATGACACCAGTCTTTGTTCTCAGTCTCGCGATTTGACTCAGCTGAATGAGGCTATAAATAGCGATCTCAAGAAATTGGAGACTTGGTTGCAAGGCAATAAGCTTTCATTGAATGTGGCAAAAACTCATTCAATGCTCATATCTACCAAGCAGAAAGGCAGCTCTCTTAGAAGTCGAAACGAAGCCTTGGAACTGAAGATACGTGACAATGAACTCGTTGTTGTTCAAAAGACAAAGTACCTTGGAGTGCAAATTGATTGCTCTTTAGATTGGAAAGAGCAAGTCAATGCGGTTGCTACAAAGGTCTCCAGGGCGAATGGCTTTTTGAGACATGCTAAATCCTTTCTGCCTAAGGCTAGTTTGAAAACTCTTTACACTGGTATTGTTGAGCCCGACTTTCGCTACTGTTGTCCTGTCTGGGGTTGTGCTGGGTCTACAAATATCAACCAGCTACAAAAACTTCAAAATCGTGCTGCTAGGATCATAACAAATAGCAGCTTGACACCCCAAGCAGACCACTTATTGCAGAGTTGGGCTGGAAGACCATTGAAGAACTCATTGGTAATGAAACCAAAACAATGGTCTTCAAGTCGCTCAATGATTTGGCTCCTCAATACTTGTGTAACCTCTTCACCAAAAACTCATCATGCTCCTCCCGCAGCTTCCGGAACACTGAGACTGATTTAAGGTAGCCAAAGAAAAGTTCAGCAAATGGACAAAAGTGTTTTCTTTCCGGGGAGCTAAACTATGGAATAGCCTTCCTGCTGAGTCTAAGTTGGCATCCTCCCTGGGTGGTTTCAAAAAATCAATACAGGGTTCACTATTTCCTTAAATTTTTGTTTTTGGAGGGCCCCTTGAAAAACAACTTCCGTTGAAGGGCAACCCTCCCTAAAGAAATCAAATATGAAAATAGATGAAATAAATATATGTCCTGGAATGCTTTTGACCGCCATTGCGTTGTAGACAGTTTATGAATCCCAATTCAGCCTCTCTTTCAAGATAAGGCTCAAGATTCAGTACTCAAGAGGTATACTTACTTGACAGATAGGAGCAATTGCAGGCAAGGGTAGGCCCGGCTAGAGTCGCTTCACATAGCCTACAGGATACACGTGTGCACAGTATACTGTAAAATGCAGGCTATACATTGTTGTGGAAGAACCATAATATGCAGATCAAAAAAGGTATGATTTCATTATCAATCTACAGACAAGTGGTACCAGTATTGTTGTCTTAAAGGCCTTGCATGTAGAGGCTAGTCCAGTCCTTAGGCCGTTGATTGGTATACTTGCAGAGAGGACTTGTTCATGTAATATTATGGTACCAAAGTCCTCGAGATGTTATAATATAGCTGCATAATCTAGCATATAGAAGCACCTCAGTCATAACTGCTGAAACCACTACTCGTCATCCTTCCTAGTCTTGAATTATTAAGGGTCTCAGGTAAAACGGTCAGAAATTGTTCATATCCTAGACCTATATTGTTTTGATTTCAAAAGAGTATATATGTCCATCGAAATTAATGTCTAGTCAGAGGCAGCTAAAATCCATCACTTATTGTAGTTGCCGAACTAGATGGGTTGCAAATAAACCAGACATGTAGTGTCTCAACAATTCTCAAAGTCATCCATTAAATCTCTGTTAAGAGGTTAAATCATAGATAAATTAGTAGTGCTTTATGAGAAAGTGGCTCCTGGGGAGGGCTAGGGGGCTATAGTTAGAGTTTGCTAGCCCCCTGTTGGAAGGTGAAGAACTGTTTTTGGAGTAATTTTGACAGTTAGAGTACCCTGTTAACCATATAATAGCCCTTCTGTCAGAAGGTTTAGTTTCCTCATTGGAAAATTCCTGGGACCACCCCTGAAGATTACCAATCTGAGTGACTCATACAAAATTGCTCATATCATGTCCTTCTAATCAATGTCATTGGACATTTACATGCTGCTCTTTCTAATACATAATGTTGAGCACTGTGAATAATTACTATGAATGCCTCTTTAATTTTGTTTGTTTGATCATTTTGGCTTCCCCCTTGGATTCTTTAATTATACTAAGAGTGAGGGGGTGCTCACTGGTCAAACCATGTAACAGATTGGATACAGTATTTCTCTTGTCATATGAATTCATCCTTATCTGGTTTTCTATTTTGGTTCATTGTTTGGTAATTTCCCCAAGGCTCATAAAATAGTGAGTTGTGGATGAAAATAGTATATGTATACTTTCATTGTGCTAAACATGTTTCCACATGTTTTTGTGATATTATTATGTATGTTTTCCAATTTCTCATCAGTTTTTGCAGTATGGTTGGACAAGATCAAATGCTGTTGTTCAATGCATACCAGTATTTAGACAATATTCAAGTGCCCCAGGTATTTTTATGAGATAGTCGACTACACTTCAGGTGCACATTTGTTCATAATGCTTGTCTATTTACAGTATGTTTGACTCTGAAGAAAACATTTTATGACAAAACTGGCCAAAACATAGAGAAGGCTGTAGGTGCATTGAAGAACTTGTATACAAACACACACACTCAGTTACTCACACATACTTAATATTGTTGTTTATTGAGTGCAGTATTGGCTTTGTTTACAGATGATACTGATCTAGTGGTTATTGGCTCAGGACCTGGTGGATATGTAGCAGCAATAAAAGCTGCACAGATGGGAATGAAGGTAGTTGCGAATGCATGTTATTTCTTTGATTCTTACAGGCTCCTTTCAGCCCAATGGATGTGGATATTTTAAAAATGTTGCTTCTTTTCAAGGGTATTTAGCAAACAGAATTTCAAGAGGAGACTGCTTTAGATGTTAGATTTGGACCTTATTTGAAGTTCTGTTGTTGAGGTTATATTGGCTGGGTTCATTACAAAACAACTGATAGGATGTTAATTATGTTTTGGGAACTGTTATTGATGAAACATATGAAGTCTGTTTTGTGCATTTAATACTTCATTATCATTAAATATCAATTCCCCTAAAAATTATTCCTGGTATGCGTAAACTTCTAGACTGTTTGTATTGAAAAAAATGACACACTGGGTGGAACTTGTCTGAATGTTGGCTGCATTCCATCGAAGGTTTGTGAATTCTTACTCTACTATGCATTTCATATTTGTAGTTTTTAAATATGACTGGGTGACATCATAAGTTGAATGATAACTGTGATATGTATCATGAATAAAAATATGACTATTACATATGAAGATAGAATCTGAAATATAGAAAGAGAATATGTATGGTACATATGACATGGTTATTGATTTATTGCAAATTAGTATTCCATGAAATCGTGATATGAGATATGTGTATTTTAGCAATTTTGATACAAATGCATTAAATTATTTTTTGTCCTGATTATAGGCACTATTAAACAACTCACATCTATATCACTTGGCCATGACAAATGATCTTCAGAACAGAGGAATTATGGGTAGTGTTTCTTTTGCAAATGTTTTGTTAACTTTATGTTCTATTTGTTGGAAACCAGCCAGGTGCACCATTACGACCATAACTATAATCATGCCTGAACTTGTGTAGCCAGAAAGAGTTCATTTCTTGTTTTGACTTTGTAATTAGCTAGTGATTTGATACCTATGATATAATATACGCATTTGCATTTGCATTTGCATTTGAACGCATTCTTCCTGTTGAATGAGTTTGAATTCAGATCTGGCTTATATTTCTTTTTACATTTGAGGTGCTGGGCAATGTTTTATACTCTGATTGGTGTTGATATAAAAAGTGCATTTAGTATGCTCTAAAAACATATCTGTTCATTGTGTGCAGTATAGAGGTTCTAGTTATGAGCATGCAGAAAATGATTGAGGACCTCTACTTCTGAACGAGGCCCCTGTTCATTCCTTCCTACTCTTATTATTATTACTTAACATTTTTATGTTTGATTTTCATGTTATAAGATTACTCATTAATTTTTTAACATTTCATTTTGTTCACACTCTGCTATATTTTCTGCTTCATGTATCCAGTTGGACAACCAAAACTTGATTTAGAAAAGATGATGGCTCAGAAGTTAGATGCCGTCAAAGGACTTACAAGTGGAATTGCATATCTTTTTAAAAATAACAAGGTATTAGCAATATTTGTGTATACATTGATCATTAATGTCTTTGAAATAGGAAATACGAAGGGTGATACTATATAGGCAATTAGCAATTTGAGCACTTAACATTTCCTTAGACAGATTAATCTTGATATTGAAGCAATTATGCAGCAGGCATTTTTCAATTTGTTGAGCATATTTCTGTCAGTTTATTGTCAATGATTTTACTCCTTATTTGTATTTATAATCTATGTTATGTAATTAATCTTAAGGTGACACATGTTCAAGGCCATGGAAAAATAACAGGACCAAATGAGGTATATTTATCAATTATATACATTTTGTATGAGAAATATATTCATTTCATATCATGGTAGACATAAGGTAAAGTTTATTTTTTGCCCTCTAGAAAATTTTAGTTATTTCATGATATTTATGACAATATTTTCCCATCAAGAGAATATCTGGATAGCAATTCATTTATGCAAATAAAGTTTTGGCTTTTTTGCTGTATTAACATTTGGTACATGGTGGATATAGCCATGCATATCATGCAAAATCATAAGTTATGGTGTAAGGATCTTCATAGCCATGCATATCATGCAAAATCGTAAGTTATGGTGTAAGGATCTTTTTAGGTAACAGTACTAAAAAGAGATGGAAGTCAAGAAATTGTAACAACAAAAAATATTATGATTGCTAGTGGATCAGAAGTTACACCTTTCCCAGGCATTGAGGTATTGTGTAATATGTTTGCCATAATTATTTGAAATGATTATCAGTTTGCTCTCTAGTGACACAGATTAGAATCAGAAAAGCCAGTTGATCAGTTAATTCTAATCTGTCAAATATATATTGTTTTATGATAAGAAGTATATTTGTTGTAGAATGTGGTTATATTATGTAAAGGATATTGTATTTTAGATCGATGAAGACACTATTGTATCATCAACTGGTGCTCTATCATTGAAAAAAGTTCCAGAGAAGATGCTAATTATTGGTGCAGGGGTTATTGGCCTTGAATTGGTAAGGAATGCTTGTCTTTGTCTCTTTGTTTGTTGGCTTATCCCTGAACAGCAGGAGAATGTCACTATTATCAATGGACACATGATTTGCTGAACTGAACCAACATAAGAGTGGCATTTATTTTAGAAGACTTTCAACTTAACTAATGTATCAAGTGGTAGACTACTTGAGTAATTTCAGACATAGTCCGAGATCCCTCATAATTTATAGTCCGTCATAATTTATATTTAGTCCTGTTCCAGACTCAGGAAGTGGGAAGGTGTTTCTTCCAATTCTGGATATTTCCTATAACTATAGCCCCATTGTTGCCATGGGTGTGCTGCAGTTATTATGTTGTTTTTTACAGGGCTCTGTATGGCAGAGATTGGGTGCAAAGGTTACAGCAGTGGAGTTTATGAACAATATTGGTGGTGTTGGAATTGACCTGGAAATTGCGTAAGGAAAATATTAAATCTATCAATATATCATTTAATCAATGATCAGTTGTGTAGTAGTTTTGCATTTGGGCAGATTAAGAACAGTTTAGAGTGGAAGTATCTGGCATACTATATTTGGTTGCTTAGATAGAGAAGAAAATGTATCATGACATTTCACATCTGATGCTGAAAACTTTTGTAATTTGTATCAATGAAATGCCATGTCTCAAGATTTCCTAAGACATAAGTTAAATGATAAACAATACTTATTTCAATTGATTCATGTCTTACAGGTTTCGTTTCATTGACAAAGTTGTCTGACTGTCCTTTTTAGGAAAACTTTTCAACGAAGTTTGACTAAACTTGGACTCAAATTCAAATTGCAGCATAAAGTCACAGGTAAAACAGATTGCTTTCACTTTCTTTTGCAGCAGTCATTTGTTGACAGTGTCAGCTTGTTCTTTTTATTTAATTTGCATAAAATGTCTGTTTTGAAAATTTACTTTACTTGGGTACTTTTTGGCCTGGGTCAAACATCTCATTTTGGTCATGCCAAATTTAATAATTGTATTTGGTGGAACCAAACTATGACTTTTAACTTAATTGAGTTTGGCAGTTTTGAGCTGGGTTTATTTTTTTTTATTTTGCATACTAAATAACTGTTTAATTCCTTTGTCCTTGGCTGTTTTAGGTGCTGTTAGAACTGATGATGGAACAATCAAAGTCAGGTATAACATTAAGAGTCATAGACAAAGAAAAAGAATCTATACCTTGAATGATTGGATTGAAGTAGAAGTAAATAGCTATATGGAATCCCTTGTTATTTTTAATATTGTTTACATTTTAGTATTGAGAGTGTTAAAGATAGTTCAAAGAAAGAAGAGGTTAGTGGATTCATTTTTTTGAAAACTATACTTAGAATATTCTCATTGGTATGATATGATATTATTGTGTTTAAATTTTTCTGTGCTATTTCCTTGTAAATCATAAGCCAATTGATTATTTTCAGATGGAGTGTGATGTACTGTTAGTTTGCATAGGAAGAAGGCCATATCTAGAGAACCTTGGCTTAGAGGTAAAATAAGTGGATGCTTCTGACGAATTTACATATATACATATAGAATTCCAGATATAAAATTTCAACTTTTTAAATGTTTCAGCTTGTGTCTTCATATAAACTTATATACATTTAGGAATTTCATGTTTTGTCTCAATAATTCTATTCATATTTTAAAAGTTTGGTTTTTATTGTAGCTTTTGATTTCCATATAAAAACTGATTTGCCAAATTATTTCTAAAAAAATCATATTTCTTTTTGTCAATTTAGACTGTCTTTTGTTTCTTATTAGGAGCTTGGAATTGAAAAAGATGACAAAGGCAGAATTAAAACTAATTCAAGATTTCAGACAAACATTCCATCGTATGTATTTTCTCCTTTTCTATTTCCCATTCAAGGATTTTCTCTCTAGAATTTCTTGTGTTGCTTTCATTGCTACCATTCAGAGCAATATATCTCATTCATGCTGGATTCCGGAGTATATGGCTCAGCATTTCAACTCACTACTTTAGGCTGCTAATCATGTATATCTCAGCACTAGTTTATTTTATCGTACTGTATACCTTTGAGTACTGAATAATCATCCTGCCCTGGTTGTTAATTTTTGAAATCTTTCCAGCCCCCCCATTTATTGATTTTAAAAATTTGTTCATTGAAGTTGTGTTTTTTGAAGGGAATATTTCAATTTACATAGAAACTAACCAGAAATTTATTTAGTAATCATTTATGCTACAACTGTAATTACTTTTACCTTCCTTTTTATCGACAATATATGATAATTCAGTTTTCCCAAGTTATTCTTTGCAATATCCATGTGCTGTATTTTCCAGTCTTCGCAACATTAGCTCCAACCCCGCAAATTATTATTTCTCAGCACATTTCCCAGCCCCCCAATTGTTCCCACCCCCCTGTTTATTTGGTACTCAAAAGTAGTGCCAATTGAGAAGAACACATCTACTAAAACATTTTCATGTAGTATTGATTTGATACCAGTACATAGTATATAATTATCATATGCTTTCTTAGTATTTATGCCATTGGTGATTGTATTGATGGACCTATGTTAGCCCATAAAGCTGAAGATGAAGGTTTGTTCTGTATGGTTTAGTACAATCTGTAGTTCTTTTTCAGCACTTTAGAAATTCCTTTCCTAAATTTTCAGTACTACTTGCTTAAATAGATTCTCTTTAGCTTTTGTCATTCTGCCACATTTTGTTAATATATTTATGTTCAGCAGGGTATTTCAATGCCATAGTTGATATTCAAAGATATTTCTGATCATTATCAAGTTCATAGATGTTATTCTGAATCATTCTAGGCATCATCTGCGTAGAAGGTATTGCTGGCTCCCCTGTGCATATTGATTACAACTGTGTCCCTTCAGTGATATATACTCATCCAGTATGTATTATCATTGTTGTAGACAATTGAATGCATATAAATTGATGATATCATGAACATGCAAAGAGTGGGAGAGGAATAAATGCCATGATTCTGGCACCCTTGTTTAGACAGCAAAAATATTTTCCAGCCACAAGCTGAAATCATTGAATTCTACTTTTCACAAGAAATGATCAGACAAATCAAACTTGCTAACCTTGAAAAACCTAAATGCTTAAGACTTTATTTTTTGTTCTCATAAAGCTAAAGATTTGAATAAAATGTAGGATCCTACTTGCTGTGAAAACTATTGGCAGAAATGAAATCACTCCAATTAGTAATGGTAGCTAATTTTGATCAGAAAGCCAAAATCCCTGAAATGTTATTATAGGTATACTTCTGCAAAATTTATTACCACTAAAACAGTCTTGACCTTGTTCACAAATGTTTGTCAGTGACATTTAATATTTGTAAAATTGTTAATGGCAAAAAACTACAAATCATGTGGAATGGATGCCAAACCACAAGAGCTTAATATTTTCCATGAAATTGTATGAGTTGGGAGGTATGGATGTTTGTTTTGTTAGCTATGTGAATAATGGTGTAGTTAATAGGAGCAATAAATGATGTATAATAGAGTGAGGCCAACTTTAGCAACTGATTATTTGAGATACTGGTAGTTTTTATATACAGAATCTGAAAATAAATCTCACTCTTAAAGCATCAATGGCCACAATTTATTTTATAGGAAGTTGCATGGGTTGGAAAAAGTGAGGAACAATTAAAGAGTGAGGTATCTAAATGCTTTATTTGCTTTGTTTCAAATTCTGTATAGACCTAGGCCTGGCCATTCATGTGATTTACAATTCCATTCTTCTGTTGTTATTAACCTGTTATGATAGTTTATTACCTTTGATAAAACAATGTATATTATTCTTGTTTAGTAGATGCCACTCTTTATATGCCACAGTAGGACATGCCAAAAACAGGCTTTGGAGCTGATAATGTCCAGAAACTGATTCATTAGCGTCGTTTGGTATTTCTGTTCACTACTTAAATTTTATTATAATTCAAGGGTGTGAAGTACAAAGTTGGTAAATTCCCAATGTCTGCAAATAGCCGTGCAAGAACCACAAATGATGCAGAAGGGATGGTTAAAATACTTGCAGATAAAGAAACAGACAGGCTTCTTGGGGCACACATTATTGCATCAACTGCAGGGGAGTTGATAAATGAAGCTTGCCTAGCAATGGAATATGGAGCATCAGCTGAAGATGTAGCTAGAGTTTGCCATGCCCACCCAGTATGATATTCCCAATTATATTCTGAAGTTTCAGTATTACTAACTAGCAACATAAATAGGTGTTTTGTTTATCTTTACCCTTTGCAGTTCCTGCTCTTGAAGGGAAATTGCAATGAAAGTTGTATTTTCCTAAATCCCAGTTATTATCTCAATCTAAATGTAGTAACTTATTGAAATGCTGTTAGAAACAAGGAGAAGCATCAATGTATGCAATGTGTTCTTCATTTATCAATATTTTTAAAACTATTAGAACAAGTCCACCTTTGTCTGTAGGTATGGCTGTCCATATGAAGCACCAAATTCACTCATGCTCTTCATCATTTCCCCACATTTTCACAAGGAGATGTCCACTCAGGGAACAGTGCCTAATTTTTACATCCCATGAAATGTCCCAGTTAAACTATAGACACTATACTACAAGCTACAGACAAGGAAAACACACTTTTGTAGCTGCATGCACAATTTTGTTGAATCACTCCTTTTGCTGATTATTCTTTGCATACTTGTATAGATATGAGAGAAATTGTCTTTCCATTTTAGACTGTTGCAGAAGCTTTCAGGGAAGCAAATATAGCCGCATATGCTGGAAAGCCAATTAACTTTTGAATCTTGCTTAACTTATTTTGAATGCTAAGTATGTTTATATGCTACATAAAATAGATAAATTTTTAATACCAGATAAGCCAATGTGGCAATTTTGTGTGATATGCCCAAATTAAATCAAAACTGATCTGCTAGTATTCCTGATTTGCTCTTACTTTTAGTTGGTGTATTATTTTTTGTGAAAAGCAGACCATGTTTTTGGCTTTTGTAGATTGTTAGCTTATTCCTATCAAAATATTTAATATGTTATTGCTCCAAAGCTGTCATCTATTGTGATTCTTCTTTCTAAGCTTTTTCATTCACCCATTTTCATTTTTGCATCATTGTATACCACCAGGAGGGAAGACTTATAACAATGAAATTTATGCTGTCATGTGCAGAAATCTTGTACATGCACACTGCTGCATGTCACATTCTAGGCCAATTTATGATTGCTCTCCTGCCTTTCAATTTGAAAATCTGCTCATGGATCTGCAAATCATTGTCAGATCACATTTTCTTTCAAACTCAATCCAGTCCTATTTTATGAGGGTATTTATCTCACAGGACAACTGCCCAGCTCAGTCATAGGGTTCTGTTTTCTAGGTAATGGAATAGCCTTCCACCTCTGCATTCCACTCCATCAAGTTGATTTCAGGTATTTTGTTGAACAAAATTGTGAAAGAATTGTTTTTTGTGGTACTTGGTAGATTATTTCATTGCTGACATTAGCTTTGAATGACAAAGTTTCCTAGTTCTTTGCCTGCAACATAATGCCATGTAGTATGCATCATTAGACTACAGACCCAGCTAAACATAGAGAACTTTTCACTTCCTGTGAAACTCTAATAGCCTTCAATATTTGTTTAGAGTAAATTTGTCCTATCTGATAAATTAATTGTCTATTCAAGATAAGACACAATGTTTTTAAATGAAGTAATATTTAAATGTGAAAGTGTGAGAAAATAGCTGGTCCCAGCAGGATTCAAAGTTGCAACCGTTGACTTTGTACATCAAGCATTCTACCCACTGAGCCATGGGTTCACACTTTCAAATTGTTGCTCAAGGGCAAGCTATTTGCTTACACTGCACCCCCACCAATTTGCACAGAGGGGCAATTGCAGCTCCATTAGAATGTGTATCAGGCCTGCTTTTGATAGAGGACTGCCCATACCACAGCCCAGTCAACTGGATAGGGTCATAGAGCATGTAAGGATGGCAGGATTTAGGAGGAGTTAAAAATAAAACTGTGAGGAAATAACTGACCTGAGTAAGATATTTCTTATTTATACTGATGATGTACTGCAAACTTCCATCTAGCAAAACAGGAATTCAAAGGCCATGAAATTTAACACAAGCGTGATATTTGAAAAATCTACATATTTACAAATTATAGTTAATAGTTTATGCTTCTTTATCCTCCTCCTCAACTGGAAGGTTTTCTTTTATGACCATTAACAACTTTTCAATATCCTCTTCTGTCCTAAGTCGCTCATCTAACTCTTCAACAATCAGCTGTAATTCCACAAGAGAGCAAGGTCTCAAATTTAACAACTGCAGTTTTTCAGCTTTAGTCAGTTTAAAGGGCTCTAGAGCTTCCATCATATTCTTTATTGCTTCTGGATTTTGACTGCTGCATGGTGTATCCTTTAAATATCTG
The DNA here is from genome assembly GCA_964019165.1 of Mastigias papua. Lineage (NCBI taxonomy): Eukaryota > Metazoa > Cnidaria > Scyphozoa > Rhizostomeae > Mastigiidae > Mastigias > Mastigias papua. The sequence continues at coordinate 22,184,254 of OZ025267.1, forward strand.
GAATGAAAAACTATATGTTCCTAGACTGCTCGATTTTTTCCTCCCCCACAACTAATTTTGAAAGCAATACATGACACTGGTTGATTGTGATGATAGTAGAGACCTAGCGCAACAACTGTTAATTGACATATAATGTTGTTAATGAATAATTACATCAGTTTTGCATAAACGTCTTAAGAGTCTTCTGCAACATATACAAAATACTAGGAGTTTCTAAAGAGGCCTCAATTCTTGCAATATATTCTATTAGGTGGCCCCACAAAAATATTGATACCAATACGCAACAATTGCATTCAAAATTTTCAGAAACCAGGCCTAGTAGGGAAAAAATCTACATACAATATTGGAATCATACACTTGGAAATGGACGTACTTTCAACTAGGCTATCTTCCAAAGTATATCTGCAGATCAACATCCATGTTCACACCATAAGATACCTTTCGCAGAACTTACTTAACACTACGTGCTGCACAAATCATATATCTACGACACAAAGATCGTATTACCTAGAAGTCTCATATGATATTGTTGCAACATTACTTGGCTGATTTGTCTTCTTTTTTGATTCCATAAGCAAGGAAAATACTTCATGATTGCATAGCATAGCTGAGCACCCCTTCGTCACCTCCATTTCATTTTCGTTTCATCTCAATTTCAAATCTGCAATGTTGTGCCTGCCTCGCTTTAAACGAACAGGCGGCAGTGAATCAATACATTGAATGCATTGAACACACTACAGTGATGCACTCAGGAAGTGACCTTATAGACGACTGTAAATTACTCTCAAATTCCTTATAAACGGGGGGGGGGAGCTGGTCTTAATGAACGGAGCAAGTCGGGAATATTTTTAATAAAATCCAGTGAAGATTGACTATTTAAAGTCTAATGCGCTTCCGAGATAAGACGAAAGACACTTTCACTCTGTCAGAGAAACACTTTCATTTTGTAAGAAAAAGTTTTCTCGTAGAAAAACTTACATTTTCATCCCTTGAATTGTGATCAATACAGGTTCCTAGTAAGCCTCGGTGAGGATTGGAAAAGCTTTTAAAACTAATAAATGTCCTAGTAGAACCTCATGGTACTAGTTTTTAGCTGCCGAATGTTTGAGAACCCTGTCAAGTCTATTTTCTCTCAATCTAATTGACCACTTATCATGCAGGGTTCTGACCACACGTGCTAAGACTAGGCCCATTTTGCATGATGATTGGTCAATGTAGGTTAGGAGAAAATAGACCTGACACGGCTCTAAAACATTTGGCTGTTCACGCATAGTTCATGCAGAGCAGAAATGAGTACACTCATCTACATCTACCATGTGCTGCCTAACATCTAAAAGACAATTCTGGCAGTGTGACAGGCCGGAGTGGGAAGCTGGTAATACGTTGGAAATTGGGCTAGAAGATGGTAAATCACTACCCATTATGAAGAGTTGTATACAACTACAAACTGTTGAAGTACTACAACAAACTCAAATACTAGAGTAGCTTTAGCTGGCACTAATTCCAAAGAATTTTTAAGATTAATGACAACGGAAGACAAAAACTCTGCTTTCAACTCTGCAGTGTTCAAAAAACCACTCACATAAGTACTGTGTCGCTGATTTGCCATGATACTTCAATCAGTCAATCATGTGAATGCAAAACGACAGAAAATCAATATAGCACTGCAAAATCACTATTTTCAGATATATAAATCCTATATACATAGCAAATTAATACATATCTCACGCAGCGTTGCCTACATCTCAGCTCACATAATCAAGAGTCTATCGAAGTTCATTAAAAAGCAGACAGCTTAGCAAATGTTGATGACAATCTTCCCTTTTGCTTTCCCTTCTACTTGCTCACGGTGTGCCTCGGCAGCTTGTTCCATCGTGTATTCTTTGCCAACAAAAGCTTTCAGCCATCCTTGTTCAAGTCCAACTGAAATCCTAGCAGCATTCTCATTCAAATCGTTCTACAAATTGAATAGATAACACATCAATATAGTTCTTCATGATACAGAATGAACAAAGACAACATACATAACCAGGATTGCTACTCTTGGATTAAATACTACTTACATTGTAAAAGAAAATGTTATGTCATAAAACAAAAAGTACATTCTATTCATTCTAGCTTCATCGTTAAAAAGAAATAGCTAAGATATCACAAAACATTCATATCGAATACGCAATAAAGCTGACAAGAGATAAAAATCGGGCAAATGTTACTGAGATAGGATTATAAGAAATCCATGTAGGTAAAGAATGGATAACTTTTGGATTGGGATAAAGCCTGTAGCGTGCTGCAGCACTTTTGAGTGGGGTGTCTAGCAGAAGATCCCATAATCACCAAGGAGGCACCATAACTACCGACAAGCCATGATAGTTGTGCAAACTTTTGCTGATGAGCCAAGCGACTGCCGACGGCTTCTGCAGAAGTCGGGAATGTGACACCCCCACACTTCTTACCCCAAAAAACCCCTGGATGAAATATGATGCAAACTTACTTGTGAAACTGTGAGCAGTGTCAAACCTATCACTTTCACAGATTTCATCATGATCAGTAATCCATTGATTTCAGATTTGTCTTTTGTCCCAACAACCTATGAATGACAGAGTGGTACAATCGAACGACATCAGTGTATAAGAAGACCAACTTAGGATTACAAAGCTAACAGTATTTCCAGTGAAATAAAATAGGTTCACATACATTATCTACATAATTATTTTATTCAAAAAATCTATGTAGTGCAGCTAAGGAGACGGGAATAGCTTATGTATTAGTCTATCACTCATTCCTGTTAGACAGTTTTAACACATATAAAGATGATGACTATGGCTCCTGTTAGAAACATTTTATTTCACGTAGAAATATATCAACTTTTTAACTTTGGACGATCTGACATCAGTGTTAGAGGCAATTTTAACATTTTCTCTTGTTTTAATCTAAAAATTTGTAACTAGGCTTATCAACTTAGTTTTTAATTTTTTATTTGACATGTCCACGTCAGCTCATTTTGCTGCAAAAATTTGACCCGGGTAAAATAAAATAATTATATTTGTGTGGAAAATGTCATATTCTGAAAGTGACCATGTAGCATGTATTGCGTAGCATGCATGCTTAATTACTTACAACAATCCTCCCATGATCAGCAATCATTTCCAAATCCTTTTGAAGATTCACATTTGCGAGCATTTCTATAATCACATCAGGACCTCTTCCCCCAGTTACTTCCTACAACATGGAAGTATTACAAACCATATAGCACACACAGGGATACAGTATACATAGACTTGAGGCTTGGATTTTTCAGCAATTTCTTAGTAGAAATAAAGACAACGTATATAAAAGAGGGTATCAACGTTACAACATCTATTATAGACTGTTGCATATGGACTGTTTTCGTAAGTTACAAAATCGAGTTCATGGATGATACAAATGGAATGTTAAAAACCTTAATTTGATCCAAATAGCCTTCACTTCTATGATTGAACACATGATGTGCGCCTGCATCTTTAACTAACTGTATTCCGTCTTCTGTTGATGCTGTTCCAATTACGGTCATGCCCAGATTCTTAGCAAACATGACAGATGGTAATCCTACCTAAGAGGAAACATAGGTACAAACCAATAGAATCAACTATTCATCGTACAATGTATCAATTGAATAGAACAGAAATAACAGTACAAAAGCAAATTTTATGTAAAGTTGAGGCAGACAAGTTATAACAGATAAAACCTTCCGAAGTAACAGGAATGCCATAAAATGAGTAATGTCAAAAGTTACATGAATCTGTGAAGACGTAGCATTTCAAGAATTCACAACTTACCCCTCCACTTGCTCCATGGACTAATATTGTTTCGCCAGGTTTAGATTCAGCTCTTAATGCAATGAAGTTAAAATTAGAAGCTGTGCTGGTAACCCTCTGGGGCAAGCCATTAAGGAGGGGTGCACATTGACTACATATGGGAGGATATATATAGACGACAGCAAATTTGTGTAAAAGCTATTAGTATCGAGATTCGCAGGACTGACATTGTTGTCTTTTATCTACCACAAAGTTAAATGTGTTAGGAGGCTGTACATAAGACTTTACTAGGTAGAGGCAGGATCGTCATGAAGTTAGTGCTAGTAGGGAAAGATCTGAGGAGGAGGTGTGGACAAAACAGTACAACCTGATAAAATGGGCGTAGTATCCAAGATCTGGGCATAGTAGCGAGTAAAGGTAAACATTACTAATGATGTGTTTCATTTTAACATTACGGGTTGATACCCCATACGTCCCTCACATCAAAATGGGGATAGCCAGAAGATAGTACAGTAAAGATGAAATGACAAGATCTGCTTTAAGCAAAATATGTCAGTTGCGAAAAATTGTAACGAAAAGGAGGCCTAACTTTAGCGATTCAACATGGTTTGCACTTACCGTTGAAAAATGCTTTGTGCAGCTGTTAGAAAAGGGGCCCCAAAAGCAGCTCCATCTTTGTAAGCTGTGTTGTCAGGAAGTGGGAAGACAAACTGTTGTGGAAGTGAAACAAATTCAGCATAGGTGCCATTTCCACTGGATTGCTGAAACAATGTCCATACTCTATCCCCTTTCTGAAAATTGTTGAAAGGACTCTAATTACTTGAAGAAAAAGCTATATACTTATGTCTAAACACTAACATATATGTGGCATAAATGAGAACGCTGGAAAATCATACAGGTTATTGAAAAATAGATATGGAAATGAAAAATATGATATTGAAAGATATGAACAATACTGTGAAATCCAATCCAACAAATGATGCTGGACCTTTCTGACAGTGGCAACACCATGGGGAGGACTGGGGTGGACATGTGCCCTTAATACTCTATAGGGTCATATGTCAAAATTTGCAGTGAAAATGCTAGAGGGGTGTGAGATTTTTAGCAACATTGAATTCTTTGTTATTTCATATTATCACCCTTATGCTCTTTATCACCCTTTAGCTGCATATTTTTTGCAAGCTATTTTACTTAGGGCATGGTATCAAAGGGCGTGGTCTGCAAATGGGCGTAGCCTGCAAAATGGATTGGCCTGCTAGGCTAAAGTTCCATATAGACTGTGGTAGCTGCTGCCACCTCTCCCTGTCATTTAGTTATAAACACCTTGAATTTTTTCACATCACTTCCAACACTTTCAACCTCTCCTGCGCAATCTGTTCCAAGTATGTATGGCAGAGTTACTTCTCCAAATGTACCAGCTCTTATGTATGCTTCAACTGGATTTACACCAATCGCATGAACTTTAACAAGAACCTGAAATAAGGAGCATAGCATATTAAATGAATTATTAGGTATCAATTAAAATCAATTAAAATATGTTGTATGTAAAAGCAGACTTTTAACAGGGGGATGGGAATAAGTAGGGGAGTAGTAAAATGTTCTGAAAAATAGTAATTGGGGAGCTGGAACAAATGAGGGGCTCAAAAATATAACACATTGATATTGTGGAGAACAACTTAGGAAGACTAACGAACTATGTATGATCATCAAAAAGCAAGGTAAAGGAAATTTTAAGTGTAGTGTAAATGATTGATAAATAAATTTCTGGTTAGTCTCTTAAGTAAATGAAAATAGTTCCTGGAACAACAGAATTTCATTGAAACAATCTTCACCATTAGTAAATGGGGGGGGTTTGAATAAGTGCAGGGGGTTGAAAAAAATTTCAAAAATAAAGATTTGTGGAGGGGAACAATTATTTGGTACTCAAGAGTAGATTACTCAAACTAAAAGAGTTCAATAAATGACAGGATGAGACATACATCATTGCTGGAAGGCTCAGGTTTCTTTACTTCTTTAATTTTCAAAACTTCTGGGCCACCAAATGATTCAAAAATAATGGCTTTCATTGTGTCTGACTTTGAGGGCAGTTTCTGAGAGAGAAAGTGATGAAAATAATTTATATAAGTAGAGAGAGCTGATCAAAAACTGTTCACCAATGCTACTCCTGTATTAACTTTAAAGGAAAATGTCAAAAACAGTGCTTAATTGAGATCAATGCTTAATTTGAACCTCTGAAGTCATCCCCTCTTGGAGTGACCCCCTATTAATAACCACTGACACTCTTTGATACAGGTGAGCTGGATTGGGGGTATGACAGATGTAGATCCCTTTCCGCATTGACAGAAGGGGCTCAGGAGGGACAGAGGGGGCAAGCATTGACTGTTTAAGATTATGATATTGTGAATAGATTTATGTTCATTCAAGGATGCCTATGCTGGGTGGGGCAGGGGGGCAACTGTCCCTTCTGCCCTTTTCCAAGGACTTATTATTTTATGGCAAAAATGTTTATGATGTGCCCTCAATAGGAACCTTGCCCCCCCTGCCCTCAGTATGGTCAGGCATCCCTGTGTTCATTCCTAGAACAAGTAGCACTCTATACACACTTAGTGAAATGACCATTACACAGATCAATACGTAATTCCCTATGGTTCATTGATGGTATACTAGAGCTAGAAGGATTTCCAGAAAATTGAGTAATTTGTCAAAAACAAATATCTGAATTGGAATACATTTGCAAGCTACAATAAAGATAGCCTTTCTACATTTATGTGCTTATCAATGAGACAGTGGCTGGGGGCAGGGTGGGGCAATAGACCCTAGCACAACACCTGTCAGAAATTTGAGACATAAAGTACATCTTCAAACTCTCTGTACTCCATATACAAACTGTTAGAGGCTGCTGTTGGGTGCCAGAAAATTTTGCCATAAGCCCAAACTGCAGAGTTTGGCAAGTGCACACTCAAGACATGTCGTCTCAAATGATAGTGCACACCCAGAAATGAGCTTGGCAGGCTGTTGAAGGGTGTGATAGTGCATGTTGTAATTATTCATTCTGAATATTTTCCAAATATCCTACTGATAGCAATGAAGATAAAATTGTTCTGGCATGCATGCTGTTCAATACAGACCTTTATAGGGTGAGAAAACAACATAGAATAGCCAAACAGGCTTAGCTTTGTAAGCCAAGAAGTCAAATGCACACTCTGGATGTACACCTAAGATCAAGTGCATACTTGCACGCCTGACTATTTGCTGGTGTCACTCGAGATCTCGCCGAGCAGCGCAGTGCTAGGTAGTCCGGCATTTAGCCACCCAAAGCCCAACTCTGCCCCTGCCCCTTTCCCTAGTTGGCTCTGGAGTGCGTAATTGGACATCTCAAATCCCTGTGCTTTATTTGTATCTGATTTCTCATACTGATGTTTTATAGCAAGACCTGCAATCAGCAAGACCCTGGAAAACCCTTCAGGTGAGCACATTTGAATTGATACTATCGTGGCATACTGGAGGAATAATACATGCATAAATTCACTCCACTCCAATTTTTATCAACCCTACTGTTAACCTCACACAACATGAACTCAGACAATGTGTTGGTGGCCTTGAAACTGGTAGAATGGCGTCCATGTAAAACCCGCCCACTCTAGACGAGACCAAAAGAAACTAACTAGTCACACCTCCTCACCTTTCTAATACCAGGTACAGTGTTTCTTCTAGTGGTAGTATAATGTAATGGTTTTTAGTGTCCCTTACCTGACAGTTCCCACGATCTTCCTCTCCTCTTCGGTACTCGAGTCAATAGAAGTGGAGGAATAAGTCAACAAATTGAGTCAATAGTGTGACAGTGCACTCGGAGTACAGAACTCTGTGCAGTCGGAGAGAGGCTTTGATTTGCTGTGATGCGAGTGATTTCTATCAATACGCTTATCACATTATTTTCAACGTCATTTTAGTGAATGACACATTTTTATCTATATCCTTTTTAGTATCTTTCGCACAGTTAACTAAGTGTAAATAAAGAAGAAAACACTATTCAACGTTCAATATTCAAGCAAAAAACGTGTCATTAACAGTAGGATAAATGGGTTAGCTCTGTTTTTCTCAACCCTTTCCTCTCGTCGCCCCCCCCTCAATAAGTTGACTTTCTCAAGTTTACACAAGGATGTGGCCCCTACCAAAAATTATCCTATAGAGGCCATAGGCCACAACCTGCTGTAATATGACATTGATCTCACAGTACTTCTACATCCACTCATTCAAGTGCTCTACGTCCCTCGCATTTGCCAATAACCTTCCAAGTATGCTTTAGTAATTTAAGCCTATGTACATCCGATGGTTATCTGTCTACTTGAAGTGAATCCTGTATGGGGGTCATTCTTTTAGCACTTACGCACGAAGGGGGGAGGGGGGTCAAGCAAATGCGTACGAATGCGTACAAGGGGGGGAGGGGGGGATTGACACATGAAGTACGTACGCAAAGCAAAACATATCAGCTTTTTGCATACATCCTGAAATATTTTCATTTGCAAAGGTCCCTTAACAGACATTTAATTAATGTAGTACGTATTCAGTTGAGATTACTTCTAGCACAAGGGTGCTAATCATACGGCCCGCAGGCCGAATCCGTCAATATGACCCCCTAGGAATTTTTAATAAACTGAAACCCAGCGATATTTTTCCCATTGTAATAGCGGCATTTACTAGTGGCATTTACAAGGCTGAATGCCCAGTTTTTCGCCGTTATCTAGCATGCCAGATAGGAAACATGCGATGAGTTATGTATATTTGAAAGCCCCTATTACCTAGCCCTCTCGGGTTCCGTCAACCTACCCGGTCATTGTGGAGCCATGTTATACCCTATGTGGCCCTTGGGCCAAATGAATTTGACAGCCCCTGTTCTAGTATAATGCTGTTTTGTTTGAACAATATTATAGATTTTTTATGAAATACATGTGAAGTGATCATTTTAATTTCTTGTGAATGCTTACAAAGTCTTTCTCCGTCGTTTTGAAGGTCTAGAAACTTTCTTATAGAGATGAGGGAGAGGGTCAAACAACCAAGAGTACGTACGCAAAAAGGGGGGTGAGTATCAAGCGTACGTGTGCGTACGAGGGGGAGGGGGGTCAAATTTTAGCCAATTTAGAGCGTACGTATTAATTGAATGACCCTATGGTAATAATAACGGACATTATTATTCCACAGTGCCCCGCAGGTGCTACGACAAAACTTTCTCATAGCAACACCTTCTTTCTCTGAGCAAAATGTTCTTTCCTCATAGGACAGCATTATCCCCACACCATATTTCAATTCTTTGATTGCTCAGGGAGAAGCGTGGCAATGTGAAGTGGGGGAGGGGTAGGTGGGTAATAGGTTACGTCAATAGAGAAAAGTTAAAGTTTGTAATGTTCAGTTTAAAACATGACAAGTTGCCAGATTAGACTCTGAAGAGGTAGACTAGACGGTTCGTAGATGATTTGTGGGATAGGGTTTGCATACTAGGTAGCAAAATTTGGAAAGGGTGTGATTGGGTAGAGCTTCTGGCAATTCGAACACGTCTCACTGGCCCAGGAGTAATATTCTTATAGCAATGCCCTAGAATGTATCCAGACTGAATGTATCAATAGAAAAAGGTAAGATCTGCAGCCCGAGGACGATGAGAGAGAGGGAAAGATTTGGCGAAGTTTAGATTGTTGATGAGACAGGTGGCTCTTGACTGAACTTTGTCCAGAAGACAGATAGAAAGTTAGGAGCATAAGCCAATCGAGGGAGCAGAACTCTAGAGACAGGAATCTGGGATTTGTAAATAGCTCAATAGCTGAGAAGGTGAGAAAAAGGCACAGGCTCTGGAAGGGAAGCCAAATTTTAATACTTATACTATAACTTTTGCATAGGCTCAAAAAGCCTTTAGCAAAATCCAGAGACAGCAAGGGTAAAAGGCTGCGGAATTTGAGATGCATGTTAAGCAATGGAATGAATGTGTCATATCCAAGTGAGATAGGTTCAACTGAAAGATTGAGAGGCGTGAATGAAATATCCAGTTCATGGCCGTTCGTGAAGACAAATGTAAATACTTGGACATGTTTTCGTGAAGCGACAAACTGCTGTCTTTCCTTGATTGAAATGAACAAGGTTGCCACTGCCGAGTTCTTTATATTCGTTAAGTCATTGACGTGAACTGAAGCTGAGGTGTTACGATAGGGTGAAAAAGTACTGTAGGAAAAGTTCTATGATTTAGATGAAAAAGATGAGCATAGATAAGTATCATCAGCAAAGATTAAATATTAGAATATGTGAAAGAAAGCAGATCACTCATGAAGAGAATGAATAGAACAGGAGAAATAACAGAGCTGTGAAATTATATAATGCATTAAACAGTTTCTTCTGTTTGCTACCATACGTCTGCTTGGCCTTAAGACCAGACATGAAAGAGAGCAAGGAATATGTCCCTCCCCATGGAATTTGACACTAACTTTGACACAACATATCTTTAAAAAGATTCCAATACGAAGACAAGTCAAAACTTTGTGTAGCCGTGTGTGGTTATACCTAACAAAAATTATGCTATGCTGCAGTTGTGCAAGCCCTAGTACTACTGGTGTCTTTATTATAAGACATGACATGAGTGAAATTTTCATTTGATACAGCCAAAGTGTCTATCAAAGTTCTTAAGAAAGCAGAAAGCTTAGCAGACATTGATGACAATCTTCCCTTTTGCTTTTCCTTCTATTTGCTCACGGTGTGCCTCCGCAGCTTGTTCCATTGTGTATTCTTTGCCAACAGAAGCTTTGAGCCATCCTTGTTCAAGTCCAACTGAAACCCTTGCGGCATTCTCATTCAAATCATCCTACAAATTGAATAGATCATACATCAGTATAACTTTCATGGTATAAAAGATATATTCAAATTACACGAGAATACTATGCATGTAATGAACAGATATATTTTTTGGGTGGGAAGAGGCCTGATACAAACTTACTTGTGAAACAGTGAGCAGTAAGACACCCATCACCCTCAATGTTTTTAACATTATCAATGATCCATTGATTTCACACTTGTCTCTGTTTCCAACCATCTACAAAGGACAATAGAGTGTCACAACCTAATGGCTTTAATCAGGAAAATGATTACCTCTGAGCAATAGAGCTTACACCAATCCCATTGCAATAAAAGGTGCCAAATTTCATAATATTTAGTAGAAAAAACAAAACTGAAATAATTCTAAGCAATGAGTCACATCTGTCAATTGACAACTCTTTATCTCTCTGTCTGTTAGAAAATGTCATATTGTTAAAGTGACCATGTAGCATGTATCGCGTTACTTACAACAATCCTCCCATGATCAGCAATCATTTCCAAATCCTTTTGAAAATTCACATTTGCGAGCATTTCTATAATCACATCAGGACCTTTCCCTCCAGTTACTTCCTATGACACAAAATTATTACAACCATACAAAACACAAGGATAACACATGCAGCCTTTTATATCAAAACAAACTTAAGATCAGGGATGTTGACAATTTCTTTAGTAGAAACAGGCCTTTCAATGAGTGAACTAGACGCGCTCTGCCAATCGCGCTCGTGGGATCGTTTGCGCGCGCAAGACATTCAATTGTGAGAGCTTTCCTTAGTACTTGCATGTATATTGTTGATAAAATAGGCCCGAGCGGCCACTCGAGCGCGAGAACTGAGCTGGGCGCGTGCCTGATTGAGAGCCCTGGAAACAAAGTTCACGCATTGGTTATAACCATCATAATATCTATCATAGACTATTCTATATTAACCGTTTCTAGTACAAATCATAATCGAGTTCATAGCTGATACAAACGGAATGGTAACAACCTTAATTTGATCCAAATAGCCTTCGCTTCTATGATTGAACACATGATGTGCGCCTGCATCTTTAACTAACTGTATTCCGTCTTCTGTTGATGCTGTTCCAATTACGGTCATGCCCAGATTCTTAGCAAACATAACAGATGGTAATCCAACCTAAGAGAAAACATCTGCAAACAATTCACCGTAGAAAATACTATATATATTTAGCATAGAAATAACAGCTTAATGCATAATAACATAGCAATACAGTAGCAACATTTTACAATAGAGGAAGACAATGTATAACAGATGAAAACTGCTGAAATGACAAGAAGACTACGAACTGATGGACTTTAAAGCTACACCTTGTAAAGGTATAGCAGTATTCATTGGTGCCAAAAAGAAAAGGGGGTAAGAATAGTCAGGGAGGTTAGAAAATTCTCCGAAACCTAATATCTTAATGATCCTTTTTACGCCGGCCCTAATTTTCTGCCGGCCCTTTGTAAGTCGGCCTATATAATGTCCGGAAAGAAATCTGGTTTACGCCATTAGAAAAATATGAAATTTAGAAACTAATGAGACACTTTTATACACACTTCCAGCAATTTTTAGTTTGCTAAAACATCTAGTCATTCATTTCAAGAACTTGACCACTTGTCTAAGAGTTATCTTTTTCAGCTAAATTGTCATAATCTTAAAACTCAGTTTCGTCGACAGATTCCACTAATCTTAATTTCACCCTCTTTTTCCTCTTCCGTTTCTTTCTTCTATCCTTTCAAGTTTTCATACAGATTGAATAACTTTTACCAACATTATTGTCTCGGAACATATGAAACAAGCAACGGCAATGGTGCCCATTGGGGTGCATTATTAGAAAATATTTCTTCACTAGACACTATTTTACGCTCCCTATTTCTGAACTGATTCTACTACCGTATATGCTCCTCACTCGCTATCGCTAGCACTCGCTGCTGAGATAATTAGTAAGCGTAGGACCAGATTTTTCTTTCCCTTTCCAATAGACCTCTAACATTTGCCAGTACTTCCAAAAACTGAACTAAACAAATAATGACGCTTGTTGGTCGAAAATTGTACAAAGTCAGCCTTTTCTACCCCGCCTCATTACCGGCCCTTTTAACATCGTTTCAGAAAAATTAAAACAATTAAGGGCCAGCGTAAAAGGGCTGATAAGGTAGACGGAGAAAGGTTAGAATAAGTGGGGGCTTGGGAATCACCTAAAAATTGCAACAAGAACTTTTAAATCAATTTAGACCATCTGCATGCTAGAGTGCTATGAGCCAATTTCACTACTTTAAATGGATGCAAATAAGAGCCACAGCAAATAACATTGCGAGAATCCTTCTCTATCAATGGGATATGCCGTAAACACCATTGATCTTTTGTTAACAAGGTTTCATCACATGTAACAAAATGATGAACTAATCAATATGATGAATTGATTGCAAACTTTACAGGTCTTTCTGGTTTTTGGTTCTCACTGTGCTATTTGCTGTGGCTCCTATTCTCACATTTATACTTAAACTGCACTTTCTGACTAATGTTTAAATGGGTTCATAATAAAACCAAAGGAACAAGAAACTCAAACATTTAGTGGATCTTGCAGATGTCCCAGATATGGGATCTATCCTATGAACTATTTATCTTGGGTGGGGGCTGGGATGAGAATGCCCTGACTAGTTTGAAGCCCTAATTAGTGGGGGTAATCTTATGGCATCAAACAGCACAAAACAGCACCAAACACATAACATTGCATACCCCTCCACTTGCTCCATGAATCAATATTGTTTCACCTGGCTTGGAGTTAGCTCTAAAATGCAATGAAGTCCTAGTTAAAAGCTACTCTGAAGTCCCAAATAGATGGGGGTTTGGAAATTTGATAAAAACCTAACAGGTGGGAGGGTCAAAACAATCAGCATGGGTGGAAAATTTCACTAATTATAATAGCCATGGATGAGTTTCATAACTCATTTCAACTTTAAACAAAATGAAAAGCAAGATTTCTCACATTATGTAACATTCAATTGATTTACAGCCAGAAAAGACACAGGGTCATTGAGATCTGTTATGAATGGCACTCGCAATATTCAAGAGAGTTATACTACATAGCAAAACAAAACAGCACAAGCAATTTTGAGAGAAAAACAAAAAGTCCCAGAGGTGTGTCTCATGATAGATGCCAGAAGGCTCCATGGAAGTAAGTTAGTAATTTATGATTGATGATTTGATTGTAGAGAGATTATCAAGTGTGAAGGTGAAATTGTTGTCACATTGTTATTATCATGCACATTATAATGAATGAAATCCCTTGAATCTGACAACAGAGAGGATAGAATAGCTACATCAAAATAATTCTGAATCCTTAAAGTTTATTCAAGGTTGGGAAATATGGCAAAATCTATTCAAAAGCAATATAGATCAATACATATAAGTTACCACCAAGAACATTAATGGTGATGCTAATGATAATGATGCTGATGAATACATAAATGTGTACTCCATTGATTGCACTTACTGTTGAAAAATGCTCTGTGCAGCTGTTAAAAATGGAATCCCAAGAGCAGCTCCATCTTTGTATGATGTGTTGCTTGGAAGAGGGAAAACAAAATGCTCTGGTACTGCAACAAATTCAGCATAGGTTCCATTTCCATTTGATTGCTGATAGAATGTCCATACTCTGTCCCCTTTCTGAAGGTGTTTGGGAAAATGCAATCATATGGAAAAATGCTTTGTATGATGACTATATGTTATGATTAATTGTTAACATTACAGAGTTACAAAAAAGCCTAAAACCTGAGTGATAAAGTGTATCAGTAATGCAAATGCTAAGCGGCTGAAGAAACATAAGTTATTGAAAAATATTAACAAATAAATAAAAACAATCCGAGAAAAAAAGCTGGGTGTGAAGAGAGGGAATGTGATGTGCCAATTATCACCTTGAATTTTTTCACATCATTTCCAACACTTTCCACTTCTCCTCCACAATCCATTCCAAGTATATATGGCAAACTTCTGTCTCCAAATACACCAGCCCTGATGTATGTTTCAACTGGATTTATACCAATTGCATGAACTTTAACAAGAACCTTGAATAAAGAGCATAGGGTAAGTTTGTATATAGCAATATAATAGAATACCAACAGACAACAGTGTTTGCAATAGAATCAAATTGAAATGGCTTCATTATGTTGATATGAGGTATTCCATGGGACATTTAATTTTGTAGATATATCAAGGCTTCTTGTGAGGAAAAATCAACCTTGCATCTTATTTCTGTGTGTGTTATGTGTTGTCTGTTGTGTGTTGTGTGTGTGTTTTGTTACAAGATTCCTTGCATCAAACAAGTATTAAAGTATAAGAGAGAGTTGGGATTATACTAACATCATTGTTGGAAGGTTCGGGTTTTTTCACTTCTTTAACTTTCAAGACTTCTGGACCACCAAACGATTCAAAAACAATAGCCTTCATGGTATCAGATTTTGACAGGCAGCTACTAAAACAGAAAAAATCCAACTACAATGAAACAAGAAAAATTTTAATCTGATACTTGCATAGGCAGAATCCTGCTGGTGATCATATAAAGTTGCAGCGACACAACTAATATATACACTAATATTAGTTACACACTACTTTTGGTTGATATTACTGAAATCTTTTTAAAACCCTTCAGGGGACTGTTCAATTGTTGTAGGTTATGCTATGGCTGTCATGGAATCTGTTCTGCGATTGTAACTGCAACTCTATACCCACTGCAAACATAAACTAGTATTATTACAAATAACGTGGCACTTTAATCAAAAGCCCTGCATTAATTCCTTTTGCTTATTGGTACCCCAGGTAAAAATCCTTTTTTCTATCTACTTCACCATCCACTCGATAGATGGCGAGTGCTGGGAGGGCCTCGATGCGAGTTGCAAACCTTGATTAAGAACCCGCCCACTGGAGACGAAACATGCAAAAACACAAATGGCCTCACTCCCTAAATTGCCCATTACCCGCTAATCACTATGGAAACTGTTTATTTATCAGGGATTACTTGTATTTTCATAATGTATTTGAATTGAGTGACCCATACCTCCTCAACGTCTGTGAACTCCCCTTGCGTCTTTCAAGAAGGAGGAAGTCATATGTAATGTCTGGTAAGTTGTCAGGTTGCGCAATGCGCATAACAACTTCACTCGACTTCATTCCGCGCAACTAACGGCAGCAAGTTTCTAGCATGGACCATTTGGGGGTAGGGGGCATTGGGGTAATATCATATACTGCCACATCTTTGAATCTGTCAATCTCTTCAACAAATACTACAAATGGGTGGGGTGACTTTCATTTTCTTATGTACATAGCCATGCTTTTGTTTTGAGATTTGATTTGTTATGTTGTGCTCAGGTGGTTGTGCTAGAAGAGTGAGAGCTCTTTATCTAGAACCTATAAGTACAATATTATAGCAAGGATATCCGTTTTGTTTCAAACAAGGGTAGCTGGATTCTCATTTTCCTGTTTTTGGGTTCATCTCCATCACCTATATTTTTCATTTCTGCTGCGATACCCCATAATTTAGTCGTTATATCGTCTAATTTTCTGTCTGTGGTTCCTTTTTTCTTCTATCCAGGTTCCAAGATACTTGCATCCCCTTGTTCTTGTGATCTTGACTTATTCTACTCGATGTCTAGTGTTCTCTCCTCCATGCTTTTTCTTTACTATCCTGTAACAGCATTCTCATGAACACAGATGATGCATACCCAGACAAAACATAATAATTATATTCGTCTTTTCGTGAATATTTTGAACATAATACGAGGTACTACTGCTTACTTCGACGTGAAATAAGCTCTTATTATGTATTAGAACAGAAGATAAGCTCTCAACAAGTGTAAAATATTACACAGTCTTTAATGTTTTAATTCTTTCCTAAGAATGGCAGGTGCAATTCTCTCAAATCTGTTCTAGCAAAGCATTCTCTATTTATGGCAGGGAATGCAAGGCTCGAAAGTCGACAGAAAGTTCATCTCACATGTATCTCATATATATTTTATGTTTTCGAAATATGAATATGTATGAAGGTTGAATTTTCATGTTGGTTGTCCTTCAACAGAGGTTGTTTTTCAAGTAGCCCTCCGATAGCAGTGTTATTGTAGTTATCAGTATTTTTAACACTAATGTGAATAAACAATTAACATGCAATAGAAGTTTGAATACCCCTAGCAGACTTTCATATGCTGGAGGGTAGCTCTTCAACGAGTGCTGATTATCAAGGGGACGTAGGAGTTTGGCTGGAAGTCCACAGCTGAACTTATTCACAATGAAATTGAAACCGTGGTCTTCAAGTTGCTCAATCGTTTGGCTCTGAATTACGTGTGAAACCTCTTCACTAAAACTATCGTGCTCCTCCTGCACCCTCTGTACCGATGTAAAGAGACTGATTTAAAGTTGAGAAGGAAATAATCAGCTAATGGGTAAAAATGCTTTCCTTGCCGAGAAGCTAAATTATGGAATGACCTCACTGAGCCCAAAGTGACATCTTCTCTACATACAGTGGTTTTAAGAAACCGATGAAGGGTTCAATTTTTCTTCAAGAAAGCACTTGGCAATGAAATATTCTCTTCTTCTCATCTTCAAGCTCTCAATAATGAGTTAAAATTTAACTTATTAAAATGCTATTCGGCTAGATTCTTTCTTGTTTGAAACAGCAAATCTTGATTGGCCTAGGCAGATGTTGTCATTATCAGTTATTTTGAAACTTTCCGAAAGTAATGTCTTTTTATCTGTAGCAGCCTGATCTGTAGAAGCAAAAGTACAGGCTAGTCCCGTGCACGATTCCGCTCGTTATGGAGTACCTGTTGGAGAGGAAAAATATCCTGAGCAGTCGAACAAGTGAGCAGGGTGGCCAGTTCCTTCCCTCACCGCCTTTAACTTCCCAAGCGTTGCAAGCTGCTACTCATTTGTCGCGCAAAGGGGGCGTTTTCTATGAATTATGAACTATCACTGATTGCTGATTGGTTGTGTTTTGTTTACTTTTGGATTTTTTTCTGTTCTTTTATTGGTTGTTTCTAACTCATGTTGTGCTAAGAACTTTGACTGGACAATTGTTAATTACTGGTATTAACGTAATAGCTAGTGGCGTGCCAAGTTTAGTGTGGAGAGAACGTCTGAGGGCCTTGATGAAAAACAGCCGAAAGTTTAGCAGCGATACCATTTTAGAAGACGTTTAGCCGACGTTTACTGCAGCGCTAAAGTTGGCCGCCTCCTTGATTTTAATGTCAGTAAGTGTATTGAATTTATGCCATTCATATGTATCTGATTGATCGTTAATAAATTATTGTGTTGTCGAAGAACTCACCATTCTTAGCCTTTCCTGCACAAGTCAGGCGAATAGGTTAACACTTTGCTGCTGGGTGGAAAATAAGCGAGCATCAAGACTAACGCCCAAGATTTCGCCTCGAACCATCGATCTTCTGTACAGCAGTAGCGCTCTAACCACTCGGCCACTCGCCCATTTTAGTTGTAAAATGAGAATAAAACAGAAATAACATGAACACATTTTAAAATTATCATCAAGTAAATCTGTGCAGATGTTTCTGTCTACATCATTTTAATTGTCTGTCACGCCTTGGTTCCCAAAATTAATAGGCGGGAGTTCTTATAAGCTCCAGGAGGCTGGAAAAATTCCCAGAATTACTAAACGTCCCCCCATTTACTAGAAACCAAAGAGTAATTCTTTTTGCAGGTCTATTTTTTAATTACCCCCGGCATACAGAGCTTGTGCTTTGTAAAGACTTTCGAATACCTTACGTTAAGCTGATATTTTCAGTTTATTTTTTCTATGTACTCGTTGCCAGAAAAGAATGCGAATCCCTATCATACGTTTGCAAATACCTTAGATTATAATTTTCCGAGCAACTTCCTATTCAGTCAACTATTCCTAGAGCATTTTCTCGGTCCTGCTCCTTGTGAGTTCACCCTCTCTTTTAACTCTCTCTTCTCTCTCTCTCTTCTCTCTCTTTCCAAATTTAAGTGGGGTGGTCCCTTACCCAGAAATTTCTAGCGATCACTCGCCTCCCAGAAACTTGCTGAAGATGGGGAACTGTCTTTTCACGAAAATATTTCTTTTCAATGAATTCAAACTTCTCATATACATAACTCAAGATTTCATTTTATAATGGAAATTTCATACTACGCTAACCTGAAAAAACATCCCCTAAAAGTCCAGTTCAGTTCTATCAGTCAGATCTATTTCGATGATGATTAAACTTTACAGACGATCATTAAACATAGACATAAATACCTATTTCAATGGATTTCAGAGAGATTGAATTATGTCTGAATGAATGATTGAATTATTTTTTATGTTATTTTATTCTTATTATTATTATTGGAAACTTTTAGTTTCATGTATTCTTTGTTATACGAGTGTGATTTCGCTTCAGATCACATAAGCAGATGAGTCCAGAATACACAATTTGTCTCAGACCACAAATATACACTTATATGGACTATACATGGTGTCGTTTAGGAAAACAGTGGGCATCTGTGACCGTTTGTTGTATGAAGTTTGAAGTTAATTACTGTATGTCAGACGTCAAGTCTGTTGTATTTGCCTTTAAATATCTTAAATTTGAATGAAAGTACACCCTTGTAAACATAGTTCTTCTGATTCAATATTTTTTAGAACTTTTCATTAAATATATAAAAACTACTACGATAATACACCTCTCAAGAACTTGAAAGTGTGTAATTGGCTTACTTGTAAAGAACACATAGTACATTTATGACAATAACATAAAAAAAGGTAGGAGAACCTAAGAAATGTTTTCAGAAAAGATCGGAATTAGATTGTTAAAAGTTATGGGTTAGTCGAAAGTTTATTTCTTTGGCAAAAGATGATGTAGCTTGATCTTATTGAGATGGTCATAGCTTTCATAATCATTTGTTTTTTGTTCATCTTATCAAAAACTGAATTTATTGAGTAATGAGAAGAAAGAAGTACAAGAACAACCCATAGCCCCAATAGCACTAAGCGATGAGCTATATTTGGTTGCCTTACGATTACTAGTAATTTGTATATTAGTTTCAGAGCCTATTGTGAGATCAGGAATGTAGAGCAATTTATTTTCTGTAAGCAATAGCATATCAGGAGGAAAAAATTCACTAGTAGCCAAGCATAGGGACAAAAGGAAGGTAGATCAGCGTAAACTGTGCATTGTTTAAGCGATGAGAATGTGTTAGCGAGAAATGGAAGAAAAGAGATGTGGCACCAAGTATATCTGTTCTCATCGAGATATGAATTACAATTACAATAGATACCACGTGCTGTGGAGTCTCTAACTGAAGGCAGAAAAAGCATGTAAATGATTGAGAAAGTAACCATATACAGAGATTTTTACGAACTGAAAGAGTATTAACAGTATACTTATCTAAACCTAAATATTTTAAAGAAGTATTACATAATTTACAGCTGCAATCAATAGTTATAGACTTAATATTTCCTTTAAAAATCTCCAATCGGTGTGGGATTCTTTGGTCTACTTTGGCAAAGTCTGCCATAATTTCTGACCAACAAAACTGACAGTATGAATGAAATATAGGTTTGTCTTAGCTTTAGGTAAAACATGATTATTATACGGCGCATCTTTAGTAACAAATACTTCAGCCATAAAAGATGGATTCAAGTTGTTTATGATTTTATAAATTTATGATTTTATAAATCTCAGTAAGGAGCAGCTGTAGATTTCTCTGGTGAATAGTCACTGAATTACTTTCAATTAATAGTTCCTCAAAGTTTGAAGTACTATCCTTGTGTATGATTCTCACAGTTCTGTAGTCAATTAAAATAAGTGTTTATCGAAGTTCATTAAAAAGTACACAGCTTAGCAAACGTTGATGACAATCTTCCCTTTTGCTTTCCCTTCTACTTGCTCACGGTGTGCCTCCGCAGCTTGTTCCATCGCGTATTCTTTGCCAACAAAAGCTCTCAGCCATCCTTGTTCAAGTCCAACTGAAATCTTCGCAACATTTTCATTCAAGTTGATCTAGAAATTGGACATGGAACTATAGGGGATAAGAGATAGGACATAGACTTCAGTCATAAAAATACAAGCAAAAGCATGGTTGCCATTACATTCTTGTTACTCCGGGTTGAAATTAGAATTTTTCAGCTAGTCAAGGAGTAAATGGCCAAGTCCCTGAGCTCCATTTCATTTCATTCGCTGATTCAAAATATCTATACAGAACCTAACTGTAATAAACCTAACCTAAAATCTTTAACAAGTTATAGAATTGTCTATTACAGAAGTAATTTATGCAAAGTGAATTAAAGAACGTCACAGGTCAGTTGTCAGGTCATGTCCTTGAGATCTAAGGGTTAGTTGTCATTTGTCAAACAATATAAAGTTGCAGAAACAAAGCCGTAGCAACTTAGGGGTATTGGGGAAACGTATCCCAAATGCTTGCAATGTTGAAATATACCCTTTAGTTGGAAAGAAACTATGAACGAGGCCCTAGCAAAATAACAGAGTAGCCTTCTTCCTTTGTTTTCGGAAATAAATGAAGTTTCCTTATACTTTTAACTATCCTGTCTAGATCCTTCATATCCTTCTCTCTTTGTAATTAATACATAAGTATCAGATAAAATTTTGGTGCGCTACGGTGTAGGTCGTGAAATTAAAGATGTGGGGTAAAAGCTTTTCAACTCCTGTGCCTCTCCATCTTACAAATGCTCGTTATATCTCTGTAAATAAAGCACTCGAAATACATTAATATCTATAGTTTTGATTGTATGAGATTTATTAAATTATGAGATTGATTATATAGATTTTCATGTTTTAGATTTAACGCTTGTAATCCGAACAATCTTCGTGACAATTAGGCTGAATACTAAGTTGCTGGAAGAGACCTAATTGTATCGCATTGTTAGAATTTTGGACTCTCAAAGCATTACCTCAGTCAACACTTATCATCAGCACCATGTTTTTTGCAGAGAGATGTATTTTAATATAAAAGAGATCTTTAACAAAATCCTCAATCAAAAGAAATTGAAAGCAGCATGTCTAATCTTCAAATGCCTACAAGGAACAAGTATTCCAGCGTTTTCATCCTATGCTAATGAAATAAGTCACAACTATAAAACAAGAAATAATAACGTATCTCTGCGTTTGCCACTACTGAAGACTGAAGCAGCAAGAAGATCATTTTGGTTTCAGGGACCTCACTGTTACAATGAACTTCCCTTGGAGATTCGTTCCTTGAACTCTTTTGTACTATTTAAATCAAAACTGAAGGAGTTCTATGAATATAAGTGTAAATAGGATATCCTTGTAGAAACGATTTCTTGAAAATACTTTGTTATTTACTTCGGTCAGTTTTACATTGTATTAGGATTACTATCATTAAGTTTTATTACATTTTATTTTAACAGGGCCCTTGTTGATAACAATACTTTAGAGTATTGATAAGGTATTTTACCCTGTATAAACATGCATATTATTATTTATTATTATTATTATTATTTAACATTATCCCAGGCAGGTAACAACTTATTTTTGAGCTATATACGGCTCTTATATAGTCCGAAATAAAAATTGCTACTTGCCTTAGAAATGCAAAGTGAACTTACTTGCCAAGCTGTCACTCCTTTGATTTGCACCGTCTTCAACATGACCAGCGAGCCATTAATTTCGCATGTGCCTCTATTTCCAACTATCTACAAATATTGATAAAAAGCAAGTAGTGTCCTCCAAACACATGAGTGCGCTATTGGGAGCTTTAGCCTTTCAAAACTTGGTCAACTGCAATATAGTTTGTTTTTACAGACTGCTCATTCTATGCTTATATCAATAATGATATACAGCTGTATCCATAGCAACAGATATCATAGCAACGAATGATAAGCGCCTTTCCATGCAGTGGCGTGCAGAAAACATTTTCAGTGGAGGGATGTAGCAAGAACAATTATTGAACAGTTTGAAGAAGATGCAATAGTTACCGAGCGACAAAGGATTTATTTCTGACAAGCTAGAAGTACTAGTGCACGAATCTTTTCCCGCCTAAATTATGATTGGAGAAGCCCTTACAGCGGGGCACTTTTGTTATGTTAATTATCTAGACTAGGCCCTTGGCCGCTGTTAGCAGCCATTTTCTGCAGGGCGGCGCAATACTTTTCGAACGTAAGTAGGTCTATGCCACCAAGCCATGATCGTTATGCCAATTTTTATAGACAAGCCAAAACGTTACCGATGGCTTCTGAAATTCCAACTTATGATTCACATTTTCAATTGACAAATTTTTATCTCTCTCTCTCTCCTGTTGGGCAATGTCATATTCTGAAAGTGAGCATGTAGCATGTATTGCGTTACTTACAACAATCCTCCCATGATCAGCAATTATTTCCAAATCCTTTTGAAGGTTCACATTTGCGAGCATCTCTATAATCACATCAGGGCCTTTCCCTCCAGTTACTTCCTATATAGCAAAATTAGTACAAACCATATAAAACACAAGGATACAGCATCCATAGGTTTTTGCTAAAACAAAATTCAGACTTGGATTGTTAAGAACATCTCAATCATAAGTAGGGGCTCCGTTTTAAGAGAGGCTTCATTATCATCGACCACCTATCATAGACTATTTTATAGGAATGGTTCAAAGTTCACGCATTGGTTATAACCATTATGACATCTATCATGGACCATTTTATATTAACCGTTTCTAGTACAAATCATAATCGAGTTCATGGCTGATACAAATGGAATGTTAAAAACCTTAATTTGATCCAAATAGCCTTCACTTCTATGATTGAATACATGATGTGCACCCGCATCTTTAACTAGCTGTATTCCATCTTCTGTTGATGCTGTTCCAATTACGGTCATGCCCAGATTCTTAGCAAACATGACAGATGGTATTCCAACCTAAAACACAATATAAATTGAGAATAATATGTGTAGAATATGAATAGAAAGCAATGTATGGAAATATTATGTAGAAAGTAAAGAAAGTTATGATAGAGGAAAACATTGAAAATAAAAGAAGATATCAAGATTATGGACCTCAAACGGTTTTGTGTCTCTATGAAGTTATACCATTTTAAAAAGTACCAACGTACCCCTCCACTAGCTCCATGGATCAATATTATTTCGCCAGATTTGGAGTTAGCTCTAAATCGGAATGAAGTTGAAATTCAAGAGTTATGAATGTAGTTTAGTTGAAGCAGGTTATTACGAGTGTTTGGCATTTAGGTGAAATCATATGCCACTGTTATGATGAAATCCCTTAAAATACAAGATGGATCAAGGAATAAAAGGTACCCGGCCTGATAGCACCAGGATAACGATGATGGTAATGGTGATGCTAATGATTATGATGCTGATGAATACATAAATATGTATATTGATTGCACTTACTGCTGAAAAATGCTCTGTGCAGCAGTTAAGAATGGAATCCCGAGAGCAGCTCCATCTTTGTATGATGTGTTGTTTGGCAGAGAGAAGACAAACTGTTGTGGAACTGAAACAAGTTCAGCATACGCCCCGGAGCCTTGCTGATAGAATGTCCATACTCTATCCCCTTTCTAGAAGTGATTTGAGAGAAAGTAATCATTAGGAACTGAACTCACTTTCTACAAAGACTGTCAGTACCTAGATTTTCTGATGGCCTTGCAGGACTAGAACGATGCTTTAAATGCTCACTGGCAGACTGATATGCCACAGAAACTACTGAACAATAAAAATAAGGACATTCATTTGAGAATCAACAAAGGAAGAGGGACTGGGCCCAGGGACGTTTCAAAGCAGTCCCTCTGGGGGAGGAGGATGGAGAGTGTAGCCTTAGCTGACCAAAGCATATTGCGCCTGAAATTCTTATACTTTTAAAATGGCCTTTCGCCCCTGTATTCAAAGGCAATTTTTGCTGTTTTTAAAACCCTCTCTCCTCTCCTGTAACGCACCGTAACACAATACTCCACCCCCTCCCACCGTTACATAACAAATCGAGTTATTCCCTCCTCATACATATATTTTTTTGTTTCTTTTGTCAGTCATATGAACACCTGAAATCTGCTTTCAGTCTGTTGTGAGACGAAGAAATGTATAGCAGGTACAGGGAATCCGAACAGATGGAATATGTGTATATTTATCCAGCCATTAGATCCACCATCGTAGACTGTCAACCCTCAATCTACTTGCACCTTGATTTTGTTTATGCTTATGATATAGTTTCTCTACTGATATATTAGAAACTATCCAAACTATTATTTTTATTTCGCTATAAATCACTGCTGAGCTTGATTAATAAGATAAGATAGATAAAATACATGAAAGGACTCTAAGAATAGCATACAAGGACAATGATTCTAGCTTTGAAGTTTTATTAGTAATAGATAATTCGGTAACCGTTCATTAGAGAAATCTGCAGTTGCTCATGATAGAGATTTACAAAACAAGACATGATCTAAATCCCAGCTTTATGAAGCAAAGTTTTGCAAAAAAGTGTTGCCTTAAAACCTAAAGTGCTCTGATTAACTGCAGCTACCAAAAGCAGAACATTCCGGGCTTGGAATTGATGCAGCTAGATGGTCTCTAAATGGTGTGTTGGGGGGTGGGGGCGAGGGATATGGAAAACCCTACCATCAGAACTGAAACAATCAGACTCCCTTCAAGCTTTCAAAAGGCTTATTAAAGCCCACAAATGTGATACCTGCAACGGCAGATTATGCCAAATTTTTATCCTAATCTAGGTTTTTTATATCTCTGTAGCCGACCTTAAATGAAAGAATTAATAATAATACTATTACTCTGGTTCATAGCCAAGAACAGGCTGAACACCCCTAGAACACCCCACGAACACCCCAAGAACACTCAAGTAAAAGGCTGAACACCTGATACATTCAACAACGGAAATATTATTCTAGGAAAACTTTGATTAGTCAGTCCCATTTAACACCCCTAGTCCTCTCGAAACCTTTTTAGTCAATGCTGAAAGTTGTTCGTCCCAGCTCAAATGTTTATCAACAATAACCCCTAGTTATTTAACATTTTCTACAATGGAAATGTTTTCTTCACTTACAACGAGAACAGGTTAGGCTACTCAACTATCACATAAATCTTTTAGTCACCTCCTACTGCCACTAACAACACATAGCAGTGTATACCCCCGCTCCCTTTGTTCATCCGTAATGCTTTATTGCAAACCAAGGCACCCCTCCCCCACTAGAAGCGTTACGTATCGGTTAAATGATCCCAAAGCATAAAAACGTCTGGGATGTAATGAGTAAGCCAAAGAATAGCTAAAATGCAGAAAGAAAAGAGAGCAAGAGGGAAAGGGTCTCAAATTGATGAGGTCAAGTTTAGCATTAGATGAACAAGAAAGCAAGATTTAAAAATAAGCACAGCCTTACTACCTGAACTGTTTCTCCTTTTAAACAAAATTTTGCCATTTTCTGCCAACTTGTGGTTGGAGGGTGTACCCCCCTTCCCCCCACTCCTCTTCTCTGGTCAAGACATCCCTGATTGGGCCTTTTAAACCTAGCTATATATTTTTACATATGTTGATATTTACCTTGAATTTCTTCACGTCACTTCCAACACTTTCAACCTCTCCTGCGCAATCTGTTCCAAGTATGTATGGCAGAGTTACTTCTCCAAATGTACCAGCTCTTATGTATGCTTCAACTGGATTTACACCAATCGCATGAACTTTAACAAGAACCTGAAATAAGGAGCATAGCATGTTAAATGAATTATTAGATATCATTTAAAATCAATCAAAAATATGTTGTGTGGAAAAGCAGATTTTTTCCACTCTTAAGTTACTCAAGCTAAAAGAGTTCAATAAATGACAGGATGAGACATACATCATTGCTGGAAGGCTCAGGTGTCTTTACTTCTTTAATTTTCAAAACTTCTGGGCCACCAAATGATTCAAAAACAATGGCTTTCATTGTGTCTGACTTTGAGGGCAGTTTCTAAGAGAGAAAGTGTTGAAAATAATTTATATAAGTAGAGAGTACTGATCAAAACTGTTCACCTATGTTACCCCTGTATTAACTTTGATGGAAAATATCAAAAACAGTATTCGTCTTAAGAAGAAACTTAACAGAAGGAAAAGGAGCACAGAAAGTTCGGGAACACTCTGCCATTTGCTTTTAACAATATACTGCATATCGAAGAATTTCTTAATGACTCGATTTATAAGATAAGTAGGGGACCGATTATGCTGAAGAAACCGCTTAATATTACACACTTGCTCATGAAACAAAAGATATGAGGAGCAAATATAATATGCACGATAAATCAGGACAATAATAAGATTACCATTGTATTGGATAGGTGACAAGCTTTGAAAGTTAGTATATAAGCCAGTAAAATGTTTTTAACGGTATACGGTAGTGGAACAGCCGGTACCAGAGTGAGTGACCAATATATGAATATATCATTAATGGTATTTAAAAAACAATTAAAATCCTTCGCAATGAAGTGTGATTGTAGATTGTGCAAAGCTTTTATTTCTAAGGTTGATTTCATCTAATGTGAATTAACTTACTGAACTTTATACGGTTTACTTTATTTAGTTCATGTTGATAGTTGTCCTTGATCAGCTGTATATAACTATAATTATTATCATTATTAGTCAACTTAAAATAAAATATTCATTATTGTTATTGTTATTGTTATTATATATCCAAAAACGGTAAAAGAGCTGCTATCTTGGGATGTTGACGATTCGAATACTAAAGGAAACATTCAAATTGATTATTATTTTCAAATATCAAAAAGTATCATCGACAAACCTGCGGTAGAGTAAAGGCTTGAAGTTAGATGGACAATTAGAAGGACAATTCTTCTCTAAAGCGCACCTAGCACTATTGGCAAAGGTAGGTCCTTGCGGTCTCGACCACTTTTTTCAACGCTTTGGACACTCTTTTCAAAAACTCAGATGCTTTTTCAAATATCGGACACTTTTTTCAAAAACTCAACCACTCCTTTCAAATTCTCGACCACTTTTTTCATAGCCTCGACCACTTTTTTCAAAATCCCGAACACTAGTTTTTTATCATGTGACAATGTTTTCAACCGCAATTTTTTAAGTTCAATGTGTTTTTATTTTCTCAACCATCTTTTGTCCACTATGGCATGCCATACAGTGCAGTGGGTTTGCAAATCCGATCCTTTTCTGGTCCAATCGGATTCGCTCGAATTTCGGACAAAAAACATTTGTTTCGAATCGGATTGTATTGGGAAAGTTGTCTTGCAGTCGGATCGGGTCGGATCGAATGTCGATTACAAGATTCGAAATAAAGCAAATTGATCCTTCCTTATTTATTTCTTGCAGGGATTTGTGTTTAACTTCAAAGTCTATCCCTTCAAAAAATTTGGCCAAGTGTCGGATTGTTTATGCCCAATCCGATTGTGTGTATAATTATTTGAATTCGATTAAACAATACTAGCTAACAAAATATATACATGATTAGATACATATATACATCGATAACTAATCCAAATCGAATACCATTAAAAAAATAAAAAGTTTATATATTCTATACATACCGAAAGTAAAACAAAACCGACCTGATGCAAACCTCTTCTGCACAGTATTATTGAAACGCGTTGATAGGGTATGATCAGAGCCACCGAGAGAGGGGCAGACAGGCAAATTATGATAATATTTGTAATATTAATATAAATACTAACTACTCTATTTTAAGTTGCTAATATATACATAGTTAATTTACAAAGCTAATTACTGCCAACTATTTTCAGATTCATGACAAACCTTAGTTACCTATAAAAATCTTACAAATTCTGCTGTCGCTTGAGCATGAGTTTGATTTCCATGATCTTATTTCCTTCTTAAACTTTTCAATATCAGGGATGCTTTGTAATGTCGTTGGCAAGATTTGCTATAGCTTATTGCCAATGAATCTGGCCGCCTCAAATCCATATGTTGTTGTTCTGACAGCAGGTAATAGCGTGTCAGCTCCTCTAAAAGGGTTATTCGATACATTTCTATCCTTAAAACTTTCAGTCATAAAATCCACGTTTAGATGTGATTTTGTTTTAAAGATCACACCTGCAAATTTCTCTCATGCGTGGTTACAGATTTATTTTTAGTCAGGAGTTGTTCGAACGTTGACCCCCTATCTTTATATGCAAGCCTAAGAGCCTTTTCATGTATTTTGTTTATCTTGTGATCAATTTTGTAGCTACGAAACATCCATATTAGAGGACAGTACCTAAACTGTGAAGTTATGAAGGCGTTCAATACAGTTACAAGCTTTTTGAATCCATGAAAGGGGGCATTCTTGTAAGCGCGTGCAGTTTTTGACTAGTCTTGATGCAAAGTTGTTGAACATGAGTCTCGAAAAACATCTTTTTATCAAGAATAACTCAGAGGAGCATTTCTTCAGTACTTTCTTTTATCAAGGCTTGACCTATATTCACTCTGTCTTCATTTGAATTCTTACCACACAACATGAAATTGCATTTTTCTCCATTCAGTTTCATAAGATTTTTGCCCACCTTAGAATCGTGTTTCTCAACCTTGTCAATAACTAAATCCTTTGTACACGCATAGATAATATTTAGTGTCATCAGCATAATTTCAAATATCTGCCTCTCCCACGAGAAAAAATTGCTCGTTGTTAAATGCATTGAATAAAAGTGATCCCATGACTTATCCTTGTTGAACACCAACTGTTGTAGCTTTCCAAGCACTGTAAGACTCATTAATCATAATCCTTTGTTTTCTGTTTTCAAGTAGTTGAACATTAGTTTGAGCGACACTCCTGTCATATCTCTTGTCATAGCGACACTCATTCTAATCTTGCGATCAATAGCTCATGATTGAGACAATCGAGCGCCTTTGAAGGGGCCATGAACATTGCACCAGAGAAGCCCTTCTTATCGATAGTTTCTCTGCTGTTTTCTACAAATCGTAGAAGAGTCTGTTGAGTGCTGTACCCTGGCCTAAGCCCACATAGAAGATAATAAGAAGTGCTATGAAAGTCGCATTATTTGGTCGTTCATTAGGCTCCCATAGACCTTCGATATTTCAGGCAACATCGTTATAGGCCAATAATTGAACTTGCTGGATCATTAAGTTTAAAGAGCTCCGTCAAATGGTATGCCAGAATATCATCATGATCTTTTGCAATCTTTGCAGGGATACTTTCCCTAGGTGTAGCTTTTTTGGATTCAGTTGCTTCATTTGAACGAGAACTTCATTTAAAGAGACCACCCTAATTTTTCTTCGTATTCTTCGTATTTTATGTGATCTTTTATTTTGAGACTGCTAGGACGAGAATGGTATTTGGTTGTTGCGATTTGTATATAGACCACCGTTTGGTGTGACGTATGTTGGGTCAATGTTTTAGCCCGCGTGCGTCATTTTGCAAGGACAGAACTGCATGTTTTTGTTGAAGTTCTCAAGCGAATCCCACTCGGTGTTTTTGGTTTTGTTCGAAAGACGTATTTTTATTCCCAGTATGCCTATTACCACACGACCTGTATTGCATGTTATTATGCTATATATACAGTGATCTATTCTCAGGAGTATCTTTCTCCGTGAGGATATTGAAACTAATCCTGGTGCAGAAAACGTTTAACTTTTGTTGATGGAATTTGAATAGCATTACTGCAAATGATTTTCTTAAGGGTGTCCTTTATTGAGGCATATAATTCAACGTACAACAACGACATAATTGGAACTGTAGAAACTCATCTCGAGAGCAAGAGACTCAAGGAAGACATGCTTACAATATTCGTCGCAATTGTTTTGGAAGATGAGATAGTACTGTGTACGAATGACAGTTTCTGAAATTACGTTTGCTTCAACTTAACCATTCTAAGATTAAAACTTTATACATTCAATTGCAAGGCTTTTTGCGCCATACGGATATAAAGTTACTGGTAAGAGGACATATATGATACTGGTATTTTAACATTTTAAACCTAACTGTTTACTTTAATCATATTTACCAAATTAAGAAGGACAGGAACCACATTTCATAACAGCACATTAGTGCTGAGTTTGCAATCTTGTAGTGCTGCTTAATATTCCAATCCTTATTATTATTATATGTTTTATAAATCATGCTCAGCAAGTTTTTTAAGTTCAGCTGCAGCATCAGTTAAGTTCTGACCTCTTTTTCTCTCCTTATCCCTTATCTTCTTTTTCCAGTTACCCTCTGCAAATATGTCGTCGTCTTTCATTGCTAATTGTTCTTTCTGTTCAGTTTCAATTGATAACCATCCTATTTTGTTTGACGAATTTCTTATTTCAGATTTCTTATCTCCACCAGCTGCAACTTCATTTTTTTCTTGCTCTCTCCTCAGTGTCATTGTCTCATCTTCGTAAGCAAAGTCATCCAATGAATCGTTAGAAGTAGTCTCATTTTTATTGTTGCGTACTGTTGACGTCATATTTACTTTATGAAAATCATCCAACAGCCAATTCAGTGTTCTCTGTTCAGCAATTAATTCACCCTTTAATTGCCTTTGATTTATTGCGCTTGATGCATAATTCCCAACTAGGCCTTTATCTTCATCCTGCTGCCATTCAACCTCGCATCTTGCATTACTGTTATCCATTTTCTTATCCAAGTCAGCACATCTTAATTTACCGCTTGCATCAAATTCCACGTTGCATTCATTGATTTGATTTAATCCTGTGTTCTCTTTTATAATCATCAAAGCATCGTTCTCTTCAAATCTTTCCATCGGGTGCTCACTGAATATAATAAACTTTCCCTTATTAGGTTTTTGCTATAAAATTTTACATTCATTGAAAAGATGTTAGATGATAAAAAGGGATTGCCACGGGCATTTCATTCATCGTTACCTAAAATGTTGCAAGGGAGGAAATATACTTAGTTGGAGTATTATGAGTTGTGCTATTTCGATTTTCACATAAAATAGCCAGAAACAAGATTCATTTACAAAATCACAATGCTCGTAGTGAGGATAGATTTAATGAAAGAGAAAGGAAAAGATCTATTGGCTATTGTACTATCAAAAAAATGGCATTATAAGCAGACATAGCATCAAAGTATTGCTATTAGATATTTTTGCAGTTTTACTTTTTTAGCGCAGAAATAAATACCTTGATTGTTTTCCCAGCTTGATTTTTAATTCACGGAGCAAACGGTTCATAAATTCTTTCTCCTTTTCTTTTAGTTTTAGCTCATCATATATTTGACAGTTCTCTTCTTCTATTTCGTTTATGTGTAATTGCAATTCATCGACTTGATTTTGAAGTATTCTTGATTTATTTTCAATGTCCTCTCTCATACTTTTTAAGTCATTACTCTCTTTACATAGTATGATTTCTTTTTCTTTCAATTTCTTTATTTCTTTCTCGATCTTATTTAGATCACTTACACCCAGTAGAATTTTCATTTTGTTTTTGAATTGCTTTATTTCTCTTTTTAATATTGCAAAATCGTGTAATTTTTCAGTTGTATTGTTTTCTTCCTCAATAAATTCATGTTCAGCATTTGCTAATTTCATCGTAAGTCTGGTAGACTCATTGTTATCTTGTTCATTTCTATTTTCAAGCTCTGCCTCGAGTCTTTCTTTTTCGCTTTTAATATTGTCCCAGTTTTCCCTTAACTTCTCATTTTCAACTTCAGTCATCTTTTTTGAGTCAATCAGGCTCCTTATTTCATTTTCTCTTTCAACCAAATCATCAGACAAACTTTTAATCTCTTCCTCATTATTTTTAAACTTTTCATCAACGTTTTTAAATCTGAGATTCATCTCATAAATCATATCAAGAGATTTCTGTAAATCATAATGAGTTTTAAACAATTTTTCTCTTATTGTTGAATTGTCATTTTCCAGTTTCATATTCAACTCTTCCATTTGCGATAACCTTTGTTCTGCCTTTTCCAGTTTAGCTCTGCACAAATCAAATTCATACCTTTGATCAATTACTTCTTCTTTTCCATGTTCGTTTTTAATCTTTAATTTTCGTACCAGTTCTTTTAGTTCTCTCACAGAGCAAGTTTTAGTGTTCACATCCACTTTCAGTTCTACACATCTTTTGCTTAAAAATTTTCTCCACTCTTTTAAATCATTATTGATAGCTTTGCATTTTTCCATTTCTCTCTCCGACTGATTCATTTTTTCTTCCATCCTATCAATATAATTCAATAGATAACTATTCTCCTTTCTCAGTTTCTGTATTTGTGTTTTAAAATTTTCCATCGACTCTGTCGTTACAATGCAGTATTCTTTTGTGTTCTTTGATTTTGCTGAAACATTTAGCATTTCAATTTCTTTTTCATTATTTTTTTGAATTACGTAGCATTGTTGCAGTTCCTTCGATAGCAGGTTTGCTTCACGTTTTTTTTTCACCAGTGCCAATCGTAGATCACCAGTCTCACAAAAACCCTTCAATTGGTTTTCCTTGACAATTTTTTTACCTTTTATAGTTTCCCTCAGTTTCAGATTTGTTTCTATCATTTTTTCAAGCTGCTGTCTCGTTTTTATCAGAGTCTTTCTCATAGTTTGCACTTCTTTCATTTTTTCTATGTTGCTTTCATAACAAAGTATTTGTTCTTCCCAAATATCTTCTATTCTCAATATATTAACAGCTGTTAATGATTGAGATTTAATATTTGATGTAGGATAGTAATTCAGGGATTTATAGTCACTCTCATCTTCTGTCTTCACTTCATTCACGCTCCCACACTCTGCCCTTCTCCGCTCTAGCTTATCACTAAGCCATGTAAACCATTTGTTTGTCATTATCCCAGATTCTCCAGCAATTTCTGATAAAAAATTTTTAAATATTTTTGCAATCACTAGTTGATCATCATATCTTTCTTGTAACTCTTTCAATTGCATTTTTGTCAATGTTAACTCCTCCCTCAGGTATCTTATTATATTACTGCTTTTCTCGTTTACGATATTGTTCTTTTCTTCCCGGAGAGTTTCCTCACCTGTTTTCTCATTCCCATATCGACTATTACTCTCTCTTAGGTCATTTTGATTTAATTGTCTTATTTCACTTTCTGCTCTTGGTCTTTCTTTATTCATTTCTTTTAAATGTTCATCTAAATCACCCACTTTATTATTCTTGAAATTATTTTGATCTTGCCCTCCTGCATTTTGCATTATTCTCTGTAACCTTTTCTTTTCGTGGCTGGGCTGCTTGAGAACTTTAATCAGGCTATGTTTACTTCTTAGTCTACTTTCAACACTATTAGAATTTGCAACTTCAGCTTGTGATCTTCGTACCCCAAATTTCACACCTAGTTTCTTCGTTTCTTTGATAATGTCCATATGGCTCCGGTGTTGTTCGTTATTCTGTTTTGATTTTTCTTGCCATGGTCCTGCCATTTCAGCAATTCTCTTCTCATATTCTACAATAGTCTCTCTTAACTTGCAATTATTTGACATCTCACTGCACAATTCCTTTGTTAACCGATTTAGTTCACTTGCTTTGAATGAAAGAACGGTAAAGTATCTCTCAAGTGTTTGCATACTTAATTTCAATATTTCATCCTCACCGATTTGCCCTTTCCCCTCCAAATTTCCTACTTTTCCAGTTTTATTTCTAATCCATTGTTTCTTTAGAGCGAATTCATGGGTCTTCTTGATCTTTCCATTACCTCCTTCTTCGCTATCTTCCAGAGAATCCAGCAATTCTAAGTGATTTAAGACGATTGCTTTATAGTTTGTTTGCCGATCACTCGAATCTCTATCAATCCTTTTCAAAGGGCTGTCTTTAGATTTAGACGTGATATCCGCGCTGCACATTGAGCACAAATCTTTCTTTTCGTCTCTTCTTTCTGAATTTGCGTAAATTTGCTTGCTCACTTCACTATGTATCTCCATTAAATGGTTTTGGTTTTCAATTGAAAACATTTTATTTATATGATCAAAGGCACTCTCATCCTCACTGATATCAAGGTCTAATCTTGGAATAATCAATTCAGCAGGTCTACCATCCTGAGCTTCAATTTCTTGCCCATCCATGTCCCTATCAGCTTTCTGATTTTAATTGAAATCATCAACTGGTAGCATTCCTGACAAAACAAAGAATATTACTAAATGCTAAATTGAGGACGAAGATGTTTAACATCATGATTTAAACAATATCATAAATTTCAATTTTTGTAATGCAACTTTCATTGTTTGTTAATTAAAATCTTAATTGTTCCTCTTCAATTAAGCATTGTTGATGCTTCTCAGCAATTCCATTCCTATCTTTCATACCTTTTGTCGTGGTTATGTCCATTTCCATAGCAGATAAACTTTTCCCTGATTTGGTATCGGTTGTGCCTTCTAAAATATCGTTGCTGCTATGATAAGACCCAATCTCTCAAACTAGTCTGTCCCCGTTAAATACACATCGAATGTAACAGCACAGAACCACTTGTGTACAAGAATCCTCATCTGAATTTCATGCGCCATCTTATCCAAGTTACGTTTCATCGGATATCTGACGCCATAATCACTTATGCGAATCACGTGGCAATGTAGTCGATTTGTACGTCCTTCCTGGAACAGGTAGGGAAGGAAAAATAACAATTTTCTGCACATTTTACGAAATACCTTCTAATGATCACATCGGTTATCTTCTGCTAGACAACAAGTTTGCGTTGCATTCAAAATATCGGTGTATTGCTATCGAAATAAGGGAAGCAAATAATATTTAGAAAGTATCTGAGACACTGCGCCAGTATTTACATATTATGGTATATAGTATTGTTTCCTTATTCTCATCCCTTACTGATGATGACCCATGGTTGAGTCGAAACGTCTACGTCTTATACGCCGCTAGTTTACGTTTTCTATCGGATATGTCACTGTTAAAATTGCATGATGTCGTAAAATGAAACATCTCTAAAGGCAAAGAAATGTCTCTGCTATTTATCGCAATTCTCGTCCTTAAGTATTGCTTCTGTAAAGCTGGGGGTCGGGTTTACGCAATAACGTTAATACATGAATTTAGAAAGTTGTTCTAAGCTGGTTCGTTTTCTCTATTATGTAGCAAAATTCCCTAACAATTATGGCTTCGATATTCCGGTGCAACAATTACAAAATAATGAAAAATCAGTTTGAAGCTAACTCTGCTATGAAAGCAGAACCTAATGTAGCAGTCTGTTTAGTTTGAATTTGCAACAGTCTGTTAAGAATATTGATGAAGCAACTGGTTCTTGCTAATAAGACTTGTTCTTGTTTCAGCTGCTTTACGCACTAAGTCCTAGTGAGGAGGGGGTCATAAAAAGTTTCAAAGCTGATTTGTGGGGACGGCAATTAGGCAACATATAGTATTATATTTTTGTGGCCTTGGCACTTTTCAAGGGTAGCCCCAGAGTATGATGCCAATTTCCATTATACTTCCATTTACATTTCCTTGTCTAGTTGCATCCATGTGTTTGAAAGCGATTATAGTCCTCAGTAGTCTATTGTTTTGCATTTATTCAAAATCTTGCGTCCTCTCTCAGTCCTGTTTCTTTTGTTCTATTGAATTGTAGTAAGTCACTGGCATTTTATCGTAAATCAACACTTCCTTTTGCAGTTAAATTGGATGCAGCCCAAGGCACATCAGGAACCTATAGGTATTTGGTTCAAAACATCATTGCCAATGCCTCGTCTGCATCAAATGTTCTATGGTGAAATCAAGACTTTGGTCTCTCTCCATTCAAACGAAGATTTTTCAACTTGCAAGGAAACCGTCAATACATCAAGTGATCAGATCGACGGAATGAAAACTCTGACCGAATGGTTATGGAACAGAGCAGAGCAAGATCGAATAAAGGTTTTGTCTACTCCATTTATACAGGTATTTTGTCATTCATTTTGTTGTTTTATGACTAGTGTTAGGAAAACCTGGATAGTTCGAGTAATTCTTCCATTAGTTTATAAAATGCATACCTTGATACCTCGGTTTCCATGGTTTCCTTGTGATTTGAGATCCTCTCGTTGATTGGCAGCTTAATCAACATCGTGTTTTGAACATTTAAAATGAAAAGGTATGACGGTAAAACGAGTTTTGTTGATGACGCCCCCAGCTGATATGTATGTTCAACATATCACAACTGAAGCTTCTTCTTAATCGCAATGGCACGCAAATGTTATTTTAATGCAGCTGACATCACACACTCATTTATCCATATCGTAGTCCTACTTATATTCGTATCAAATCCCTTAACCATTATCTGGTTGAACAATACTCCTTTTGTAGACTACACCACACCTCATCATTACACTTGTTTTCACACTCCTTTACGGAGTTACCACACAATAATTACGGCATTGTATATATACAGTAGCATTGGAATATTTTCTTAATCTGCCTGATGTGTGCCTATACAAGAAACTGGGAGTAGCAGATTTTATATATATAAATATATATATAAATATATATATATATATATATATATATATATATTTATATATATATATAACTTGCCACTGTGGCCTACTGGTTACGACGCTTGCCCGGAAAGCAGTAGACCCAGGTTCGATTCGCAGTGGTGGTAAGTTTTAATTTTCTCCTGATTTTTCTAATAATAATAGTACTCCAGTTTACACCGAAAAATGGGAAATCCTGGTTATTCGCAAGCTAATAAGTTAAAAAATATATATATGTATATATATGTATATATATGTATATATATGTATATATATATATATATATATATATATATATATATATATATATATATATATATATATATATATATATATATATATAAATATATATATATATAAAATAAATATATATATATATATATATATATAAAAATATATATATATATATATATAAGATAATATAATATAATATAATATAACATAATATAATATATATTATCTACCACAGGGTCTCAAGCTTGGAACATTGGATCCAATAAAATTTGGTGTCTTTAACTTTCAAGATGTAGTGTATTGTCTCAAAACTGTTGATGCTTTGGTCATTGCTGCAGCAAAAGCATCGGGAGAAGTGAGGAAATTCTTACAAGAAAGCATATCTTCATACAAAGAATATTCCAACAGTTTGATAAAAACATGGAGGGTTGCATCTCCTGATTCTGTTACACTTGGGGATTCATTGTCAAGGTGAGTTGTGAATCTATAGTACGATAGTGATGATAAGAATAGTTTATACGAAGCAAAATTTACTTCTTTTTCACCCTGTTCTGGTATACGTTTTTAATATTTTTCAATATTGGCTGCTACTTTTGCTGCTGTCCAGAACAATATTGAAGTTCTAGTGTTACGTATCTTCGGTATAAATAGGGCACAAATATCAGAGAATTACTGATTAAACTTTAGAGGCACAGCACAACATAACGCCCAGAATTTTTCATTTGAAACTGTGGTGCCAACATTTCCGTTCTGAACATGGTCGAAAGGCAATTAGATCTTCAATATGAATTCACACTACCTGAGGATTATTATGATCACAGAAGAAACAGAAAAATGCTTAAAAATGCAATATTTCCAGGTATATCAGATTTCATCATAAAGTTGCAACTGAAATGGATCCTATATATATGGCTCTATCATTGATTCCTTGCGCGAGACTATGGCCATGGATTGGGGATCAGATCAATAGTCCTGGTGCTAGTTTTGGGGTATACAAGGACTGGATTGGGAATAACCTCGTTGGAGACGATTACAAGCATATTGAAAACTTTCTCAATCAACATGAAAGTCTTATTGAAAAAAAGCAAGCGCTGATGGTATATCAGAAATGTATGGATGGCGAACTTGCTTTCTTCCAGCATCCATAAAGTTGGAGAGACCGGTTGCAGAACCTCAATTGCTATTGTTACAGTAGCCTTTCTATGGTCTGACAGATACAATGTATCATAGTAAGTAATTCTATATAATAAACAGGTGAGGATCTAGGAAATTCAAGATAACTTTTCACTCACTTACGCTATGACCGAGTTTGGTGTATTAAGGTATAACGTAATACTGGGCGAAAAGTACTCGAGAATTCATCACAACTGAGGATTTCACTGGAATCTTTGACAACGTAAAGAAGCTAATTTGCATTCCAATAACCAATCTGTGGGTCGTAACGGCAAATGTGCACATGTAAATACGCATAAAATGAAACTACAACATTTGATTGATATGCAAAAGGCATGAATTTGTACAAATATTATTCAGTGACAAACTCTTGTGCTCTTCTGTAGTAAGTAGTTTTAATGCGCCTCAAATGTATATTGTGCCAATTTCTGTTAAGTTTTTCTCACTATTATGAAGGCGCAGATGTGGTTCATAAATTGATATGCCTATATAGATTTAACGAAGAGACATCAAAGTGACATGTCTTAGTACATTTGAACAATTCAAATTTCTGTTTTGTTCTTCACTGATTCTTTCTTTCTCTGACGTCTAATGGCATCTTTGTGCTTTCTTTTGAAATCCTACGACGAAGAACTCCTTCAAAAACCTCTTCATGGAAAAACCTCCTTATACAAAAGGCATTAAAATGTTTCTGGCGTGCAACTTGACTTAACTTTACAAAATATACATCTTGACAAGAGAGAAAGTTACTATTCACAAATAGCGTGCTGATTTGACCTCAACACAATGAGCTCTAAAATATTACAAATGTGATTCAAAGAGCTTTTAGAAGATTGAAAACTTCTCTGATGCAATCTGTTTGATTCTCTCGTTACTTTACTTATTACTTTGTTATTCAAGAGCAGCCTCACGACTCTTAGCCATCATTTATGAACCCTGCAAGTACAGCTCACAAATTACATATAACTCACCTGTCGCAATCTTTCACGATTAGCTTCTAACTGTCGATAAAGCTCATCCACTGATTCCCTCCTCATAAAACCTGACGGGCAATCTAGAAGGAAGATAATCTATATTTATTCACACACTGAAAATCCCACTTAGGGTAAAGAGAAGATAGGTTTACATAGAATCAAAACAGCAATATAAATATATCATTACATAGAATGAAAACAGCAATATACATATATATATACACGCACACACGCACGCACGCACGCACGCACGCACGCACACGCACGCATGCACACACACACACACACACACACACACACACACACACACACACACACACACACACACACACACACACACACACACACACACACGCACACACACACACACACACACACACACAGGCACACACACACACGGATAGACACGGATAGACACAGACAAATAAATGTTGGAATACTCTTGGAATATTGTCTGCCCTGGGGATGAAGGTATACCTCTGTCCTTATCTCCTTTGGTTGCCATAGATACCCTAATAATCAAAACTGGTAATAATACTGTAAGCTTTAAAAATATCAAAAAGGTGAATTGCAATAGAAAACGAAAATGCTTCAAGTAAGAATATCACAAAAATCGAATTAAGTCTCTTTACCAACAGAACTGCTTTTCAAACGAGGATCATCTTCACTGAAAAAGAACAATGTATCAACATTCTGTCCACTTTTTTCAATACTTTCATCCATTTTCGCGTGATTCTCTTCATCTGGCAATTCTTCATCACCACTCTCATCGTCAAATTTTTGACGAGAAGTATCATGCCTTTTCACTTCTAAGGTTGTTGCATCACCAAGAAAAGTGTGCATGGACTTAGTGTTTGAATTTACATCACCACTCAGAAAGCTGAACGAGTTACTCTCCTAGAATATCCCAAAAACACTTGCATGGTTAGGCCATAACAAAACATTTTACAACGATGATATATTTCAAACCAATCTAATACATAGAACTGACTTTTTATACATCTTAATGGTAGCAATAACAATTATATAACAAAATTGTTCTATATTAATGCTTTTTACTGGACATCAAAAGGGGGTGAAAAAAGGCACTTACCACCCAACTTACAATAAGTGCTCCTTCTAACTGGCACTCCCAAACTTACGAAATCATATATGGGACTCAACTTTACTATTACTGGATATATGTGCATAGGAAATTTTGTTAATTTAGGTAGTTTACTGCAGCAAAAGCATTTACTAAAGAAATAAAAATGCATATAAATAGACTATCTAAATACTGGAGCAAAAGCATTTATTAAGGAAATAAAATGGATATAAATAAATGATCTAAATGCAGTTCTATAATACTTGAATTGGATTATTCACGTGTACACACCGGCGTGGCGAAGAGGCCCTTCAGATTTTTAGAGACGCTGTAGTAAGTCTCTTTTGCGACTTCTGGATACGGCCTATCACTAGGCGCTTTCTGTTCATTCGTTGATCGTTCAATGGTGTCTGCCTCTGTTTCATTATGTTTTTGAACATTCTCGTACTCAGCATGCATTGCATCCAACGGATCGTATCTTATAACATCGTTAATCCTAAAAAGAACGCACATAATGTATGACGTTGCAGAAAAACAATCAATTCAAAAAGAAAAGTAGCGAAATTGTTTACAAGCAACATGAGGGGGCTTACAAATCAAAATGTGGGGTTTATAGAGAAACACACAAGGTATGCACTGCAAGAAGGGGGAATCTGCAACGACAGAATGGGGGTATGCAAAGAAACACAATGGGTTCAGGGGGGCTATAAGAAAATATATCAAGGCTCGAATAAGGCTGTTAGTAGTGCATCTCTATGATAATCTCAATTTTCCAAGATCTGTTACTACCAAATAAAGTTGATAAATTTTCCTTTAGGTAGTTACGGTAAACTTTACTTTTGGGAAATTTTTACTTCTCTACCCTAGCATTGCTAAAACCATTAGGGAAACAAACACAAAAACTACGTTTTATCCTTTGCAGCATTCCTCTGAACAGCTTTAGATGCTTTACCCAATAAGTCGTCAAGAATAGAAAGTGCTCTTGATTTTTCAACTCCCAACTCATGATCGACGTTCATTTGAACTCCATCATCAGTATCATCATTTTCATCCTCGTTTCCACTATCGAGAAACCTTGCATCGATCTTAAACCTCTCGTCCAAAGCGGCTTTCTTGTGCAATTTAAATAACTAAAACAAAACTACTTGTATTTAATTTGTCAATAGAAGCAAAGATAGTTCAAGATAAGAGTAACAAGTCCTACAAAAGAGCGCTTCCTACATTGCTACCAGCAGGCAAACTCAACAAATAACTAAGGAACTGGCGAAAAAGCTGAGTTAAGTCCCTGCCAGACGATCCAACATTTCACTAAACATTCACTGGACATCCATGTTCAGTGAAATGTTTGACGGTTTGACCACTATGCTTAGTCACCCAACATTGTGCTCAACGATGTTGGTTGCAATTTGCTCAAGATCAACAATAAGTCAAAATTGCGTCCAATATTTCTATTTCTTTCATATGTTCTGTTAAATGTTGAATCGTCTGAAGACCCCTGCACCGAACATCATCTAACAAAAACAATCAACTGTTGAGTAAAATGTAAGGCAAAATGTTCGACCGTTTGACCAGGGCTTTACAAGGAAATCGCGCATACAAAGTGTACTGTACAACGAACTAGGCAAAGAAGATTCAGCTATACATCAAGAAAACTGAATCACTTAGAGCCGAGATTAAATTCCAATCACAAACACTAGCATTTTCCATTAAAAAACTAACTCTCAAGTAGAT
This sequence comes from Mastigias papua, assembly GCA_964019165.1. Classification (NCBI taxonomy): domain Eukaryota; kingdom Metazoa; phylum Cnidaria; class Scyphozoa; order Rhizostomeae; family Mastigiidae; genus Mastigias; species Mastigias papua. The sequence goes on from OZ025267.1 coordinate 22,226,431, forward strand.
TCTCACTCAGCAGGGATAAGTATGCGGAAATCTCTGCTTTAATGCTGTGAAATTGGACAGCAGCATGTCACTGTAGAACTTAAAATCTTTCGGTCATATCATAGGTTTGCTATAGAGCGTTCTACAAAATCTACGATAATCTACGTTCAGATCGTACGCAGGAAAGCATACTTTACTGAATATTGCATTAGTCTGCAAAGAACTCACAAAACACAATCTTTTCTAGATTTAATGCTTCTTTGTTTAAATCAAAGTTACTTCTTAAGAAATTAAATCTCCAAAACACAGCTTCTTTCCATTGAGCAATCAGGTACTTCAAAGATGTATTGAAGCTATGCTGCAAGAAATTTAAATATCAGACAAAAACAAATCATTTTCAAGCATTTACCTCTGCTCCTTTCAATCCTTCAAACTGCTTCTTAATTTCAAATCGTTTGTTATCATCATTTTCATCATCATCATCATCACGATCATCCGGATGGGCAGAATCATCTAAGCCAAGCCAAGACAGTGCTGCAGTACCGGTTACTTTCTGCAACAAAGAGCTCTCAATAAATCACATAGAGCAGTATTAATAATAAACAAGCCAGGTAAAAGGGCGGTAGTAATAAGTCCAATCAAAGATACAAATGTACACGAAGATTTCACTATTTAGCGCTAAAAACCATAGGATCACAATATAGAAAATTCCTAACCTATTTCAGACTACTGCACAGTTATGCAAAATATATATTACAATGAAATACAATATAATATATATAATTTAATACAATATACTATAATATAATACTATATAATGTAATGTAATGTAATGTAATGTAATGTAATGTAATGTAATGTAATGTAATGAAATGTAATGTAATGTAATGTAATGTAATGTAATGTAATGTAATGTAATGTAATATTGCTAAGTGCATTAAGATATAACATACCACTGCTTTTTCTGATGCTCAAATTCATAATAGTCAAAACTATGTATACTATTCTTGAGGACCAGCCAATGCCGTATATGAAAAATAACTCTTGTCCACGAATTCAAAAGTTTTGAGAAAGGATATGGTTGTATGCCAAGTATGGAGAGAAGTTGTCATCATTTCATCGAACAGAGAGTTACAAGGTATAGAAAAGAAAAAGCTAATCTTGATCACTTATCACAATAACCAAATGGCAAAATATTTAAAGGTAACTAGTGCCAAATAGTGAAAACCTACTTTTTTATGTTTAATTTACCTTCTCATTTGTATTCTCATGGACAACATTATCTGTATCATCATCATCTTCATCTGAGCTCCCGAACTGTATGTGTTTCGAGCCCTTACTATTCAAATTCTCTGATTTTAATGCGAGATTCACCAAATTTCTTTGACTGTGTTCTGTTTTCTTTCTTTCACTTAATGAATGCAATCGTTTTTCTTCAGATTGTCTCTTTTTACGATTGCTTGCTTCAAGCCTAGACTGTGTGACATTTAGTTTGTCATTTGACAACGCTCCCTCCTTTTCCTCTGTTTCATCGTTTACTTTCACACTGGTTGTTCCATACAAAGAATGACTGCAAGGTAATGAAACTCTACCAACTGTTCCAATATCTAACATCTCAGGTTGATTCGTACTACCTTCATGATCCATAGAATAGATACTATTTTTTAACGTTCTAGATTTCCCCATTGTATTATTGCTATCTTCGCTTAACATTTCTTTGATATTACATGATTCCTGTTGGCTTACAAAGATCTCATCATCATTACCATGAAACATCTCCTCACCGCCACTTTCATCTTTCTCGCTTTTCGATTCACTACTTCTAGATCCTTGATTGATGTATTCAGACAAATCTTTATCTTCACTATCACTGATATCACTTTCAACGTTCACACTTTGATTGGAGACAGGCTCCTTCTTCTTCCAGTTTTCTTCTATAATACTGCTCTGAATACCATTTTGAAGAGTTAGGTTCCCATCAATACTGTAGGATTTCGTTCTCATTCTCGTTATTTGAGATACAATGCTTTCTCCTAGGCAACGTTCATTACTCCTAGTTTCCTCGTTCAATTCAATCTGTCTGGCAGTTTGACTAAGTCCAAATTCGTCTAAACTCCCAATGTCTTCCATTATACTATCTTTTTCAATAACAGTATCACTCATTTTGATATCCTTCGACGAGAAATCAGTTATTTTATCAAAGGCGTTCTTAAAAGTGAGAATCTCTCTAGTCTTGTTTAAGTTAGAATCAAGCTCTCGTTGCAACATTCTGGCTGATTCAATAGATGATAGTTGAGTTAGAACTTCCTCGTTAGATTCATCTAGCCTTGAATTATTAATACTTAATAAACTTCTATCTATCTTTGACAATTTTCTCTCATCAACTCTCTCTTCCTTCATAACGTTTTCATTGCATTTCAAATTTACATCAAATTCAGTTGATAGATTAATTTCTTTCCGCATAACATTACGATCAGAAAAATCTGTTTTCCGCCTTTTCCTTCGCTCCTCTTTTCTGTCTCCCATTGAATCGATTTCTTCCAAACTCCATGACAGATCTGCCAAACGATCCTCTCTTTCGTCACTTGCGCCGACCAATTTTTTCAACTGATGGCAATGCTTTGAAGGATCAAATTTTAGAATCTTTGAATTCCTATAACGTAGACGAACAATTGGCAAAGGTCTACCGTATTTTCCAATAATCCAGTTTGGTTCATCTGATATTTTTGTCCCAGGCACAACAGCCCTCATTTTGGCAACTTTTCTCGTTATTTCTTTGTAATCTTTAGATGGAGTCCTAGATGCATCTTCATTCGCAATTTCTTTGCCACTTCTGCTTTTCCATTCCCTTTCTAACCTTAAATACAAAATGTAATAACTGTCAGATACATCAAACCTTGTCAACTCATCCCTAAATTGAGATGTGCCAGAATTTGTGGTATATTCTTCAAAGTGAGAAACTTTTGTCAATTAAATGTTCTAATTTGTCTTCACAATTCTTTATTTTTATCTTTTCTCCAATATAGTAATCAAGTATGGGGCTTGACTCATGATAATCATATAAATCCTGTATTTTTGTTACAGAAAAGAGCTGTAAGGGCAATCTCATTTGGACATTTTACTTCCTCATTTACACCTACTTTCTTAATTTAAGAAAGTTTGAAGCTGCACAATCTGTTTAAGTTGAAACTGCTCAGTTATGTATATGGCTGTGCTAACATGACCTCTTCCTCATGTTTTCATTCTCTCTTTCCATTGGCTGGATCTGTTCATCAATATCGAACCCACAAAGTTGGCAAGTATGACATTTACATAACTCATAAAAATACCCTCCAATATGGTCTCAAGCCTGTGTGCTGTAAAATGTATATGTTACATAAATACCTTGTCAAGTAACTTTCTTTTGCACTTTGAACTTTGATTTCATTGCCTTTCCACTTTGATTTGCTATATAGTGATATACCTGTGTGGTGAATAGGTCATCAAAATCAACATGTAAGAATCAACAAATTTCAGCAAGTGAAAGGTGCTTGGGAAAGGTGCTTAGGAAAGGTGCTTAGGAATACAGTCAATATGCTTTCATCTCTAGATATCAAGAATAGCTTATTGGTTGGAAATTGTAACTACATAGGAAATGATTTGGTTTCTTACTATATGTTAGAACTATACAAACTTACAGGCTCAATGCTGCTAAGATCACATATTGTGATAGATTAGCAAGCCTTGTCAAATGCAATCTGTTTATTAGAAACTCTTTGATAAATAGTGAATACACTGTACACTAGCTTGGTAACATTGCACATATATTCTCAAAGTATCAGCTCACATTGTCAAAGTTTCACTCATTAATTATCATAAAGATTAAGACCTTTCATAAAGATTAAGACCTTTCATAAAGATTAAGACCTTTCAGAGAAATCAAAAGTGATATCTTACATTTATTGATCCTGGAGAGTGATGCATCGATGTCCACATAACAAAATGTCTTAATCACTATTCCTATATATGCAAAGTGAGAGAGGAAAGACTTAACAATGAATTAGGAAACATCAAATAAAGAACTATGTGTACTTAAATGAAGAGCTATTTTTTCTACAAGGAAGAATCAGGCTTTACATAAGAGTTGAGTCATAAAAAGTTTTTCTTTAATATATACTTGTTGCAAATTGTAGATGAAAACTGTAATAAATTGCAGACTATTTACAGCAAGTAAGGTTGCATTGCTGACACTTCTATACTACTGCTCATAAGTATAGAAGAGGCCAAAGAGGAAAAAGGAAGAAGGACTAGAAGAAGAAGGAGAAGAAGAGAAGAAGGGGAAGAAGAGAAGAAAAAAGATAGCTAGGACTGAACAAATAATTTAACTACTTCATGTATATTAAAAGCAATCTAAAGCTTTTGGCCACAACATAGGCATACCAAAAGAGGTGTCACTTTTAATGCAATTCTGCACAGGTATGCTTTCATATAAATGACATCATTAGTTTTGCAATATGTAGATAATACAAATTTTACAAAAGGTTTTACCATTATCATCCTTTCTCTGAATAATTTCAATGTTTCTAATTTGGCCAAAGCTACCAAATCTGTCTCTGAGTAAAAAAGTTTGCAAGTTACTAACTGAATTGTTCCACACATGATCATCTATTTTCATGTTTGTATAGCAGGGGGGGGGGGGTGTCAAAACAGCAAAAATTACTAACTTTGCATTTTATATATTGATTGATTGAATGATTGATTGATTGATTGATTGATTGACTGATTGATTGAATGGTTAAATGATTGGTTGGTTGGTGAATTGCTTGGTTCATTGAGAAACTTCAAAAGGCTCTACCAAATGAGGTATCTAAAATTCTATATTCAATATTAAATGTAAGGATGGAATGTCACTCTGTCATTATATGGAGAACATACAATTAAAGTTGTAAGTATATTCTTTGCAAACTGGTCAATTGCACATTTTCTCTTTACACACAACCCAATCCTACAATTTCTACCTACAGGAGTACGTAAAGCCTACAGCAGAGGAGATTTTTGTTGCCAGGCACTGCAATTTTTGTCACTGGCAACAAAACCCCCTGTGTGCAATATGCATAATTCAGAAAACTCATTATTTCATGTAGATAATGCAATATAGTGAATGTCTCTTGTATTGAATTTCATCAAAATTTTAAATGGTATAGAAAACTGTGAGAAGAAATCAGGCAGACAAGATAAATTAAGATGTTGAAATTGCAAAAATTAAGTGTAAACAACAAATATTTTTTAAATGTGCATTGAGTCTGTTCTCATCACATTTAATCAGAGGGAATATACAGCAAATCATTGCTCATAAATTTTATCATTGAAACCTACCCAAAAGCAAACTTCCTCTCCATCAGAGATAAAACTGTTTTAAAGAGCAAAAGTTTAGTGCCTAAAATTATTGAGGTATGACATACGACAGGGGCCGGGGCCTTCACTGTTGTACAGCTTACTTGCATTCATTTTATTTCCATACCTGATATCTTTTGCTGCTATGTCATCAAAAAGGCCACCTATAAACAATCTACGTGAAACGATTTCTTTATTTACTTCCATTCCCCTCACACTTGTCTTCCCTTTCTGATCCTAAAATTATGAAAATTGCATATACTCATAGAGCTGAAAGAACTGCAATAGAGCAGGGTGTCAACGTTCATAGATATTGGAGAGAATCTTGTCAAGGAAACGGGATTATTCGTTTCTCGCTGAATATGAAAACTGGGTGTATGGAACCAGTTTTCTGGCATAAAGTTTAGTTATACGATAAGTACCTACCTACATATAATGTCCTCTAGCCCATCTACCATGCTCTCACGCACCTGACAGATATCGAATCCTTTATGTATTTTTAGGCTGTATATTCAACTGATTTGATGAGATTTTGTTGCATGCTATGAGCAATTTATTCGTGCTATCCACCTTCCTCTTTGTCGTTTTGCTGAGAAGTCTGCCGGTTCCTGAGAAGACAGTTGTTCTGCTGAGAAATAACATATGTACCGGCCTAACCTTCTTCTAGTGCGAACCTCATACTCAGGCAGGGGTGAAAAAGAGGCTCAACTATCTTTTCTACAGCTTTTTTATAAAGAGCCACATAAGGAACCTACACGCAGAATGCCAAAATACTTAAAGAGCTTATACGACTTAAGGAAAATTCTTTGGGAACAATAAGTTCGCATGCGAAATGCGAAATCCGAATGTAAGTGGAAATGGGCCTTAATCACTTTTTTTAGAGATTAGTGGCCTTAATATTTCACTTAGTAGAACAACACCTCAGGGGTTGTAAGAGAGACCGACGCTCAAAAAAATGACAAAAGGAATGTGCAGTAAGAAATGTCATAGTAATGGTGTTTACTGTCAGTCTTTTGTTACCTTTAGAGCTTTCGTTACCTCTACTTCAGAATTTATTCCTAGTACAGTTATGGTTGGACACAAATTGCAAGTTAAGACGAACAGCGTGAAGGAAGGCGTACCTATGAGGGACGAATTCTCGCTCGGTAAGGAAGAACATGAGCCATAGGTGGTACAGGGCCATTATCCTGCTACTGTGCGCAACAAAACCAATACCAGATTTGCATGATGGAATGTAAGAACTATATATCAATGTGGTAAACTTGAGAACATAAAGCTGGAGATGGAACGCTTAAAATTAGATATTCTTGGAGTGTGCGAAGTGCGATGGAAAGGAAAAAGAGATTTCTGCCGTGACAAATATAGAGTAATCTATTCAGGTAGAGAGTTACATGAGAGAGGAGTAGCAATACTCTTAGATAGGGAAAAAGGAGGCGGCTGTGTGCATGGGTACTAGCAGTTATCAGATAGAGTTATTCTAATCAAACTCAATGGTGGTCCATGTAACATTTCAATCATAATGGTTTATGCATCAACGGGAGAAAGCACAGAAGAGGAATTAGAAGAATTCTATGAATATCTTGAAAATGCAAAGGCGCAGTGCAAAGCTCAAGAGTTGTTGATCATAATGGGGGATCTAAATGCCAAAGTTGGAAAGGAATAGGAAGGACAAGGTTACAATGTAATTGGAAAACATGGTCAGGAAAGAGAAATGAAAGAGGAGAAAGATTTATACAATGGTGTGAAGACAATAACCAAATAATCACAAACACGTAGTATGACCAACACCCCAGGAGACTCTGGACATGGATAAGCCCTGATGGAAAAGTGAAAAATCAGATAGTTTATATAACAATCAGCCAACGATATCGAAATGCTATCCAATATTCAAAATTCTGTCCCGGTGCAGATTGTGGTAGCGATCACTGACCAGTCATATGCCAAATGAGAATAAAGTTAAAAAAGTTGATACAGCCAAGGAATAATGTTAATTTACAGTTTTCATTACTGCACGAAGATTTGAAAATGAAGGAGGAATATGCTGTAGAGTCAAAAACCGATATGACATTTTAGGAAAACAGGAAAAGCTGTTTGGGAGTGCCTAAAAGAGTCGATGGTAACTTCTGCTATTGATCTGATACCAGAGAAAAGGAAGATAATGAAGAAGAAATGGATGACAGAAGAAATAATAGAGCTCATGAGAAAAAGCAATAGATCAAAGACAAGAAATCACTAGAATACAGAATGATAGGAAACGAAATTAGACGTCAATGTAGAATTGCTAAGGAAACATGGCTCAACAGGAAATGCGAAGAAGTAGAGAGAAACCCCCATGAAATATACAAGAAGATAGATGAGATTCATGGAAAGCGAAAGTACTGCACGGCAAGTGGTTCTATTAAAGGAAAAGATAACAGAATCATAATGGATAAAGATAAAATATTAGAAAGATGATCTGAATATACTGAAGAATTATTTGATGACAACCGAGGAGGTATACCTAAGGTACATAAAACCATAGAAGGGCCATCAATTCTTCCATTTGAAGTACGAGCTGCACTAAAGAAAACGAGAAACAGCAAAGTACCTGGACCCTATGGGATAACAACTGAAATGATAAGAGCTTTAGATGATTTTGGTAAGGAAAACATCACAAATTTAGCGAGTGCAATTTATGACAATGGAAAAATTCCTGAATATTTATCCAAATCTATTTTCATAATGATACCTTAAAAAACCTGATGCAATCAAATGTGAACTTCACAGGACAGTCAGCCTCATGAGTCATATTATAAAACTAATACTTAGGGTAATCATGACAAGAATTGGGAAAGTAATAAGGCCAGAAATTTCTCAAGCACAATGTGGTTTTGTGGCAGATGCGGGCACAAGATATGTAATTTTCATGATCAGACTTCTAAGTGAAAAGGCAACAGAAAAGCAGAAGGATTTGTATATTTGTTTCTTAGATTATACGAAAGCTTTTGATCGAGTAAAACATGAAAAGATTATTATAGAATTGCTTCAGAGATTAGACACAGATGGGAAAGATAATCAGTTGATAAGAAATCTATATTGGGAGCAACAAGCATGCCTTGGACTTAGGAATATTACGAGTGGATATACTAATGTTAAGAGAGGAGTACGTCAGGGGTGCGTATTATCCCGGATCTTTTCAACCTGTGCAGCGAAACAATATTAAGAGAGATCGAAGATCTAAATTGCTTTATTATTAGTGGTCATAATGTCACAGATTTACGGTATGCAGATGATACTCTACTTATAGCAGATTCAGAAGAGAAGATACATGCACTACTAGATAGAGTAATTGTGGAAAGTGAGAAAATGGGCCTTACCCTAAATCAGAAAAAGACTGAATACATGTTAATCAGCAGACGAAAATGCAAAGCGAATACTAGATTGCTATGTAATACCAATTATAACGTATGGATGTGAGGCATGGACATTAAATTCAGAAATGACAAGGAGATTAAAGGCAAGCGAAATGTGGATGTATAGAAGGATGATGAGGATTTCTTTTCTCAACGTATGCTCAATGAAGAGGTGCTGAGGAAAGTTTTAGGCAGACAGAAGTTCGATTAAGAACATAAGGAAAAGACAACTAGAATTCTTGGGTCATATACTAAGGAAAGATGGGATGGAGAACTTATACATTACTGGATTCGTTGATGGAAAAAGAAGCAGGGGCAGACAACGTATAACATTCTTGGACAGTTCATGCAAATGGATGAATGGGCAAGTTCCTGAGCAGAATTTAACGTTGGCAAAATTGCTAAAAACAGCCAGAGACAGACGAGAGTGGAAGACCATGATCACCTACGTCCTTACTGGGTATGGTACCTAAAGAAGAAGAAGAGAACTTTTACCTTTAAAGTTGTAGCAGTACAATTACAAGACATTTCTCCATTTTTGATGCAATATTATCTATAGCTACAATGGCCGCCAAAACTCTTGGAACACTATGCTTCTTTTCTCTATACCCTATCTCCCCTCCCCCCCTATACAATGTTGTGATATGGCTAGGAAATGAAGACAAATTGAGATCTAAGTTGACCAAATACACCAAACATCCTGGGACATCAGGCACGTAGCCAGCTTGAATTCACAAGGGGGGCACAGCCAATATATATAATACACACATATATATATATATATATATATATATATATATATATATATATATATATATATATATATATATATATATATATATATATATATATATATATATATATATATATATATATATATATATATATATATATATATACATATATATGTATATGCATATGTATATATAAAATTCATTTCTGTAGGGGGGCACAGAGGTAAATTTCTCAAGTCCAGGGGGCCTTGCCCCCCAGGCCACCCCTTGGCTACGGACCTGTGGGACATATTCCTCCTTCTTCTCAAATTGAGATCTAAGTTGACCAAGTACACCAAACATCCTGGGACATATTCCTCCTTCTTCTCAACATTGTTTCAGGGGGGAAGGGGGGCTGTTTGTGTGAAATACGACAATGAAGCGTGAAATATCTATTTCCTGGCAATTCCACGCTACTGTTCCAACTACTTTTGGCGGCCATTGTAGTTTCTTTAAAGCTTCACTGATCTCATGGTTTGTTTAATACTTCGCGTTATCAATAAGATTCAGTTCAGCGTTTCCTTACCTTCTGATCTGGTTGCCACACATTCTTCGTTCTATACATGGACTAAAATAAGTCACAGTTACGAGACCATTGTGCAGGAGAAAATAAGGGTTTATGAGCGAAACCCGAACGAACATTTTTTAGGCCTACACCCATTTCCTACAAAAAATGCATTGTTGGTGTAATCAGAGTCAATACTCTCATTATCTTGTTATTGATTTCTCATATTCTCAAGAAAATGTGATAATTGCATTAACCACTGGTTATTACACCACTAATTTTCATTTTCAACTATATGAATTTTCAAGACCACTACTGTAAACCTGTAAATTAGCCCCCTTGCAAAATCTCCCCCTCAGATAAGCCCCCATATTAGAACTTCAAATTGGTAATAAGCCCCACCTTAGAATAAGCTCCCACCCAAAGAGTATGAGCAATGAATAAGCCTGGGGCTACGTGATTCGAGGGTTTATGATATTTGAATTTGTAACACCACAGTATTTTAGGCCCTGGTTCTATACCATAATAATCATTAATAGAAGGAACAGTATATAGGCACGAAGGAAAGATTATAATCGTTGCCAAGGTTCCATCTTGTCTGACCAGGTGCCAAAACCTTGTAGGTATGTCTTTCAACCGCTTTTAATTAATCCGAAAAGCTCCCAACTTCTGGGCTAATTGTATTCAGCACCTGCTTTTTTTGTTATGTGCTGTACGTTTAAAGCACTCTCACTAAATTTCTGTGGGATTATGGAAGTTAACTCATAAGAAACGATTCTTTGGTGGCAATTTATACATCATGTTTTCCAAAAGAGAACTTGACATTTTAGACTCTAAAGAAGACTTCATATATATATTTGCATGTAGTTTATCTCCTTGATAAATTTATTTAGGAGTCAGTCACTTATAACTCTGGGTACCTGAAGGGCTAGAATTGAGTAGGGTATAGAAACTTTTTCAAGAACAATTGGAGGTATGAAACTTTCTGTATAATTTTTGAAGCGTATGAACTCTAAAGAAAAATTCTTGAGAAAATCAACTCAGTGATGTGCAAAGGAAATCTGATTAATTTGTAGCCACATCCAAGCAGTTGTCGCATATTCTTATAGACTAGAATCAATAATATACTGTAATCTTTCTCTGCTTCGATTTTTCTGGTATGTTGTTTCCTAGCGGTGCTCTTTTCGCATTAACTTTATAATACGAAGGGACACGGGTTTCTATTAGCACAACTTTTAGTTAGTTGTACTGTGGGTATCATCTTTGAGCACAATGTGCGCTTTTCGCCTGACTATTGTGAGAAATGCACTTTTTGTAGGTTATAAATGCAATTAGTTATATTACGGATAAGCCTAAAAATCAATAGATTTGATTGCATAAGACCGTATCTTGATGATTTATTTTCATTGTGGGTATTTTGATTTTTAGGACTGAAAATCTTGCCAAATGAAGCAGTGCGTCAAAGCACTCCTGCTGCTTATATGACGCGTTTGACCGCTTGCTGGTCATTAATAATTGTTATGGAAACCTAATTGTGTTTACTTTTGTTATACACTTGAGGAAACCAACATACTTCTTTTTGTTGTACCTGCTATACCTTGCATCGTCCTTTGTCATTCATTATCTCCTTTTGTTTGTAGAGACAATAGCAAAATGGCTGCCTGTCAATATTGTAAGTTGAGATAAAGGAGCCACAGCGCATTGTTAGCATTAAGAATTACTCACACAGCACTTAGAGTAAAAGTTTGTTTTTATGTTCATCAGAGAACTTTAATGCTATACCACAGAAATCATGCTACGACGAAAAGATCAGAAGAAGGTAACGAAATAGCACTTACTTTGTTCTTAGAAATCTTTCCTTAGCGGGACGCTGTTTATGGCACATTTTGTCCGATACGATGCATATAATTTTTTGAACTGTGAAGTATGTGTCAACAATGGAATATACTTTATTTACTCTCTACATAGCACTACACGAGAGCGTTCGTATCTTAAAGCTCCACATTAAAAGTTGGCAGAGGACATGTCTTTTAACTTTGGCAAGTTTTAGTAAGACGAGGTAGACTAGGCCTGTGTGATGGTGTTGTTTTAAAGCCAGTCCGTGCCATGTATAAGCTCTCACAATTTTTGCTCATTATTACTTCAGTCTTGTATGTCTGTATGAAGTCACACAAATTTTTATTGTTTCTGGAAATACACGGTTTCCTTTTGCTGTATTTAGTTTGACTTGAAATTATATCGGCATGATTTCCGAATTCCTGCCAAACGAAACAAATTTGTTCATTCTTTCTATGCGCTCAAGTTAAGTCGCTCATCGTTTGAAAGACATATTATAATGACTAGTTCTGGAGGTAAACTTTTGTATGGTTTAAGAGGTTACAGGAAACTCTGGGTTTCATTACTTAATGTTATATTTATTTCCACAGCCCCCTCCCCACTGTGCTTTAACTCTAATAAAATCATAGAACAGCTGCAGATGAATTGCCTGATGTGTTGGGCCTGACCGCTCCATGCACACTATAGAAAGTTTTGTTCCATGTTTTAATAACATATCATTTGTAATTCGTTGTTAATCACTGTGTTACAGATGGAACAGTAGATCTCCTGCTACAGTTTGGGAAATATTTTGTTTCATATTGCCTTTAAAACATACAAATTACAATATAATGTTTGGTTTATTTGATGTGTGTTGCTCACAATTAAACATTCAATAGTTAAACAATGCATAATTTTTAGCAATCTTATGTCCCAGAGCTCTACTAATAACACTTAAATGTGTAATGTTTGTCAATAACTTTTGTCCACCTGTCCGTACTTTGTATGTGTGATCATACCAGTGACCTACTCTTTATGATTCTATCAAGTTTTGTAGTGTTTTACAATACATAATTGTAGAAGACTTCAATCTTGAGACTCTTAATTTTTATGTACATGCTATTTATCAAAACTGCATGTTGTTTTGCTAAAAATGATCAAATGATTTGTATATTATTTTGAGAATCTTCATAAACAAGTTTGTAACCTGACCATCTGCCACATGAAAAAAGTTTATGTAGTGCAACAGGACAGATAAGTTGTATGACACAGAGAAGCAGGAAAACCTTCTCATTCAGCTACACTTGCTAACTAGCTTTTTCACAACTGATAAATTGAGAAATAATGATGATATAGGGGTATGTCTCATGGTTCTATTTATCTTTATAGCATCAACAAGTTAAGTGGAATATAGTGAAATTTTTAGCTTGTTAGAGGTATCAGCACCAAATTGAAGAATTTGTTGTGTTTGGCTTCTTGTTGTCATGTATTCTCAGATCAGGACTGTCGTAGAAAGGAAAGCATAGTGTGACAGATGCTTCTTTATGCCAGTTGTGGTAGTAGACTTTAGCCCATCAAAATCAATAATTGTTGAAGGAAAATAGTGGCATCAATTACTATTGATTGTAAAAGTGCCCCAGTTCAAGATATTGATCTGAAAGAGAAATTGGATGTAATATCAAACTCATATAGAGCACAAAAAGCTTATGAATGCATGATTCTCTGTTTCTTTTATTTGACAAAGTTCTAGGAATGTGTTTTGTCATTTAGCATTCTTTAGGTAGAGTATATACCAGACATTCATACTGCATTTTTCAAATGATAAATATCACTGTAATCCTTTGTTGAAATTCTGGAGATTTAAAATGATATGCAAAGCAGTTTTTCTTCTCTGCTTTTAATCTCCTTTTCTTTCCAGAATGCAAAGCAAAGTGCAACTTTCACAGTTAATGATATGAAGTTTTGCAGTCGTTGTAGAGATAATTGTCCTGGTTATGAGGGCCTCTATTGGCGGTAAGTTCTTATGAGTTATTATCTCTACAACAGTGGAATAAGTAATTTCTTTTGTTCACTATATGGCTTTTTGTACTATTATGCTTTTTCTTACTTTTTAACTTTATCTTACAACTCTAGCATGACATGACATGCATTATGATTATCATCAATTTTACTGTTTTGAGAATTTTATGTATATAAATTTGCTTAAATTCACAAAGTAAAATTACAGTTTGTAGTCAATGGTAGATTGATTTGCAGCTTGTGAGTGCAGCACTGTGATACCCAGTTATCCAGTTCGTATACGATACTGAGTAAAGAAACTTTTACAGTTATTGATATTGCCATGGATCACTTGTGGACAATCTTTAAATCAACTGTTAAATTCAAGTGGGGTAGTTCAAAAGTCACAAAATAATGATATGCCTAACAATAGATATAATACATTTGTAATTGGGATGATTAGCAGTATTGACATCCGATTTGTTAATCTTTTTAGAGTAGGATCCACTGAAAAGTAAATGGTGCTAAAATAAACTTTTTGAATTACATTTAACAATTAAAATTATACAAGATGAAATTACAAATGATACGTATATGATAGAAGGCTAGTTTTTAATCGTAAGGTGGTATATTGTTTTTTTACCCCCAGTAAATCACTCCAAATTTTAGGTCTTCTTTTTTGAAAACTTCTTTAGACCTTCACTATTGCATTCTGTTTTGTTGTCAAACCATATGGAACCAATTCTGAGAGGACAAATGCATTATTAAATTTCTGTCCTAGAACTTTTTATAACCATTATTGGATTGCATGTCTGTAAGGACATTTGTGAATTCACTGTAGTATGAAAGTAGGAACATTCTTTTAGCATACTGAAAAGCTTTTTCTGTCTGACACTCGTCAGAGTATGAAACATCAGATAATGACTGAAAGGTGATGTATCTGACATTTCATACTCTGACAAGTGTCAGACCAAAAAGCATTTCAGTGTACTATAAGAATGTTCCTGCTTTTTCATGCTATAGTGAAGTTCTGTAGTGCCAACAGACTGTTCATGTTTGTAAATAAACGTTTATTGTGTTTAGTAAGCTGTGTGTTACTGTTGTATTTAACCAACTTAAAATCAGTTATTTATGTGGTTATATGCTATTTGGTGGATCATGTTCAACCCATAATTTTACATGTACCACTACCGGTTCTCACTTTTATGCTATTTTTTACAAACACAGTAGTTGGGATAAGATTTTCTTTAGATCTGTTTGACATGTAGCACCTTTGTTATTTTAAATATTTCTTTGGTATTTCACTTGCTGCCAATAAATACACAAACTTGCATTGTCTAAGGCCAATCCAACTTGGAAATAAGGTGCATTGACGATGGTGTCTGGGCTTTGATCATTAGAACAATCCACTTTGCTTTGAAAACAATTGATCAAAAGGCCAATCATATTTCTTACTTTGCACAAAGTGAGATTTCATTAGAATGCTACCTGAAACAGTATAGAGCAAAACACCACAAATGATTAGATTAATTCTTCTATTTTGAATAAAAGTATGGTAATTATATTTGATCTTTTCCACATTGATCTGTTTAATTATTTATTTGTTACTGTTTATGTTATATCACTCATTATCATCTTGTGATGGTTTTGTTGTTTTTTAAGGTCAAAATGACCCTCAAATGTGTCATCGATAAAACTATGATTTCATGCCATTAGTAGAAATGAGTTTACGCTGTGCATTTCTCATCATTTTTTAATGACTGTACAATTGTTAGGCCTATTTTTGCAGGTTGCATTGAGCAATTTTCAATAATAGTAGCTTTTTTAAGTTTTTGGCTGTGAATGTATTGGGTTTGCTATAAGTTAAGAGAGCTAATCTTTTTTTTGTTTCGAGTTGTGTCAAACGGTTTGGTGGATAGATATATCTAAAGCAGTTAAGTTCTTTATAAGCATATTGAACTGTTCATAAGTAATTATGTGACTACACAACTGAAGAATTCCTGGTTATGTGGTGGGCTCATCTATCTTACCATAGTGGTTGAAACGTATTATTAATGCATACACCTTTACGGAAGAAGCCTTACTGGCCCATTTCGCCCTTTGATAGAAAGACTTTGATACAATAAATCGTGAAGTCATAATTATAAGTTCTAGCGAAAATTGCGTGTAATGTTGCTTGGTCATGAATGTGACAGATGTGAACAATACTTAGGAAACCATAAAACTGTTTGCAGGATAAGTCTTCTGATGTAAAAGTAATTGCTTGCGGAGTTCCTCAAGGCTTTTCTCTTGATCTTTTCCTCTTCCAGATTTACATAATGTACTTTGCTTTCTCTATGCCATAGTCTGATAGGACCGTAAAAGCACTTTTGAATCCTCAACTCTTTCTTTCCATCCCTATCTTTCATGAGCTGCTGTACTGCCTCAGTCACGGATAATCCATTGTAGACTTTTGCTATGTTGGAACCATGATATTCTGCATCCTTTCCTCCCTATCTCTCCTGGTGGTCTGCCATGCATGATTTTATGTGCCAATGGAAGTTTGTCACTGTGTTTCATTTCATGTCCAAAACATTTCAGTTGTCATTTACTTACTACTGATCGCAACATTTCTATGTTTGCAACTTTTTGTCCGAGTTCCTCACGCACTGATTCATTAGCTCTGTGAATGAAATTCGTAGTAGGTTTCTGTCACATTTCAGTTGCAATCCATTGATACTGTAACCCCGTACCCTGTTGCAAAGGAAATTGAAATATTAGTCAAAGTGGCATACTTAAGAGCTGCTATTTGTGGCTTTTATTAGCAGTTCATGACATAAAACAGTATTGTTTAGAGCTCAGATGTAGTAATGACTTGGAAGAGATTTGTTGGCATTTCTTTTTATTCTTTTGGCAATAATATTGTTGTGATATGGCGTTGAATAACGATTTTTAAAATTGTTGTAATTCATATGTATTAGGGAAATATTACACAAAGTTTTAAAATTGTCGGCAAACTTTCTCTTTGTTTCTGAGAGACATACCTTAGACTGCCATATCTGATGTATGTGCGGTCACGGGAGATGTTTTGTCATCACATGATTTTACACTGTATAAGATCTATGCAAATATTATGACACAGCCATTGACATCTTCTAGCAAAACCTATTGGGATGATGAGGTTTGATTTGTTTTTCATCTCTCCCTTTCCCAACTTTCCACATTTCTGTAAACTTTATTGTTAGTAATCCACTGTTTTATTCTGTTTTTCGTTGATCATATTGTTTAGCTTTAGTCTTCTTCTTGAGGTTAATGAAAAACTAGTGATATTGTCAGACAAATATCTCCTGGCTATCTCAACTATTCCTTGCTTAAGAAACTTTCGATATTTGATAATCTAGTGTCAGTCCAAGGTATCTGGTAGCTATTGGCGGTGCTGTTCTTATCCTACCTCAGAATTTTTTCTACTTTCATTCGACATTGGAAGTTCTAATTCATGGCTTGGTGACCTGGCGTGCTAGGTCTTAGTCGCAATATGTGACCAAATGGTCTCCATCGTGTTTCCTTCATTTCAGAGCTTAGTGGTTTTTCCTCTCTCTTTTCGTATAATTGTTTGTTGTGTATTCTTTTCTCATTCCATACTTGACATAGCATTATTTTGTTGTTTTTATTCCCATTAAGTGTTTTCGAGCTAATGAGGCTGCAGAGTTCTCAGCGTGAATTATATGTGATCAAATGGTCTCCATCGTGTTTCTTTCATTTCAGAGCTCAGTGGTCATTCCTCGCTCATTTTATAGAATTGTTTGTTGTGCAACCCCTTGTCTCTCAATACTTGACATATATTTATTTTGTTGTTACCATTCCCATTAAGTGTTCCAGAGACCATAAGGCTGCAGAGTTCTCAGGATGAAGGCTTCCAAGTATTGATCAGATTTCGTAATATTCCAGTTACTCATTTATCCACTGTCCAAAGTACAGACTTGCATATTTACTAGGACCATCCAATTTGGCAAATGTGCGATTTCACTTTGAGATGTCAGCGTGACACCATAAACTTGCTAACCTTTTTTAATTGCAATTGATTACAATGGTCTTGTGGTGGTGTGCGTTGAATGAAATCACTCGTTTTGTTACGGAAATGAAAAACTTTATTCTAGGAATATCCGCCTTCATTACCTTTGGTGCTTGCATTCTATCATCAATTTTTAAGCACGTTCGCAAAAAGTAAAATGTTTCACATCTGATTATGTATAGCCATCACAGCTATTGACAGAGGAATTATCAACTGATCCAATGTTTTCTTCATTTCAAAGCTCTTTGACACAGAATTATTTCCTCTGACGATAATCACAAATTCGGTTTCTCGCTTCCTAGCATGTTTTTATCGGTTTAACGTGATTTCCCTAATCACATTCAAAAGAACAGCTCGTCTCATAAAACCTTGCTTTTCCTTATCTTATCATTCTCTTCGACCATGATTCAACGAATTGCGTTGGTTTGTTAGCTCTCCTAATTTCATGCCAATTCACACATAAATCTGCATCTCTCAGGGACCGTTCAACCTGGACCCTGGAGCCCTGGTGGAATTAATTTTCTGCTTCTTTTTTCTTTGCTTTTTTGCTCTTTCTACCTTTTTTCCTGCAACTGGCTTCTAATTGCATTTATGATCTGTATTATTTGACATTCAAAGTCATTTTTATGGTAGGGGCTGGGTAATTCTGAAAAGGTGTTGGATCGATATTTTTTCGATCACATTTTGAGTTAAGTAAGATGGCCTTTTGAACAAGAAATCATTTCTGTGCCAACTCCTACGTGAATATTGAACGGCCCCTTAGAACTTTGTATAGTTTGATGCTATGGAGCTCCCCAAGGATTTTTTCTGGATTCTCTCCTTTTCCTGAATTATGTAATTTGCTTTACTTTTCTCAATACATATAGCTTTTCCACCGTACGTGATACTCATATGTCCCTTATTTCGTTACAGAGAAAATTGAAACTGTAGTCAAAATTACGTACTTCGGAGCTGTTTCCTCTCTTGGCCCTTTATAAGATATAAAAAAGCATACTTCAGAGCTTAGATACTCAACTAAATTTTGATGGATTTATTGGCAGTTCTTGTATTTTCCTACTTGAGTTTTTAAGTGTTTGGAAGATATATTATGAAGTTAAGAGACATTTCTATCAATTATGTAATCACCTCTAAACCAACCATTCTTGAATCATCCTCAGTTAGTAGGGGAAGTTCTTTGAAGGTACTGCGAATCAAAAATCACGTGATATATAGGGACGTTGAAGGGAGCACTAGTGAAGAACCAGAACATATGAGATAGCGTAGTAAGAGAAAGTATTGTGATGAAAATAGACAATCATAGAGAGATAAAGGCAAGCAATATATATATATATATATATATATATATATATATATATATATATATATATATATAATGTATACATATATACACATCTTATACCATGATGTTTTCATTATTGTATTCCTGAATAGTAGTGTGCAATTTCCATTGACTTTTTATTGTTGTCACTTTCTATGTTGGTTTACATAGGATTGTCGTTTATTGTTTACTTTAAATTTCTCATTTGCTATTTATTCATCATGGCATACAATGTCCTTCAGGTGCTCCTTGACCCTCTTCCGTTATTGCCCCTACTCCATTTACCCTGGCTACTCTATTGCTTCGAACTTGGTTTTGTCTGTTTTGGGGTTATTGGTTAAAGCTCTTCCAGTTGCCATGCGATTTGTCTTGCATTTAACTCCTGTAGTTAAGATATGTGTTTGTTTCTCGACTTGGCTTGTGAGTTTGGGCTATTATGATTTACCCTAGCCTTAAATATACTTGCAGCTTGTCTCGTGCAAGAGCAGAGATTGTTTCTCTTGATCTGCTATTATTGATAATCCATAATGCTTTGAGGCGGGAAATCTGTCAGTAGGAGACGTTGCATACTGGTCCAGCCTCTAAGACTTGGACGTTATTGTCTTGCCGTTGCTTTGCCCATACTTATGCAAGCTTAATGAGAAAGAAGACGTCACCCTTCACACAATTTTAAACAGATTTGGGTGTTAAACAATGGTATTTATTAATATTAGATGGAGCCATATGTCTTAGACTTATTCCTTGTGTAATGTCTTTTATGATTGATACTTAGGCCATTTGTACACTGGATCTGGATCGCCATATGTCCTCGTTTGTAATCATCTTTGAGTGTCTCAACAGCAATACATTTTCCTGGCTTCCTAAGACAAGTTATCAGAAGTAGCAGAAGTGCAGGGCCCCCTTACAAAATTCCTGTCAGTGTTTCATTATAGTGCCACCCATCATTAAGTTTATCATTAATAAGGTAATAAGGTAAATACATTTAATGGCGATGTGATCATTTCCATATGAATGAGAAAGATAAGGTTATCGTCTACCGACTGAAGCTATGATTTGTGTGTTAGGGACCACATAATTCTAAGGATATCCATATCATCTCAATCACTCGAAGAGTCCGTAAACTTCTCTTGGAGCAAATGAGAGAGAAATTTTGAAGAAATACTGTTTCCGCTTTTTCGTGCTATAGTGAAGTTCTGTAGTACCAACAGACTATTCAGAGTGAATGTTCTTAGCAATGACCATAATATCTACAACGACATTTTATGGTTTCTGTAGAGCTATCTGTAGAATCATATTTCATTTCCTCGATATTAAGTTGGATATGTCGTTTTATGCAGGCCAACATTCTAGGAAGTCATATGAAACTTGTTATCGCTTCAACGCTGACTTTGTTGAAGCTGTTAGCGAAGAGAAAGCTATATTTGAACTGAACCAGCAGACCTAATGAAGGATGAATAAGAAGATACTTCATTGATAGTTAGTGTTCATTATGCATCAGATTTTGACACCAGAGTTGTCACAAACTTTTCCTTGGTCAGTGTGTAAATGGATGCAACTATTCACAGTCTTTTGTTCAGGATTGCAAGCGAGATAGCAATCGTGTAACTGCGGTTTGTGTAGTAGATTCAGATATGGTCAAGTGATTTTTAAACGAGTTTCAACAAATTACTCTGCTGATACGACTTTTTGTAGCAACACACCTTGGGAATTGATATTTCCTGGCACGAAGTATACACATGCCTTGCTATTTATTGACTTGGTTCCTGCCTTTGCAGAAAATGATACATCTAGTAAACCCGCGTATTGCCATGAATTGTTAGACCAGAAGGAAACAAGTTCTTGTGATTTCTAATTAATTCTGCCGACACAATGGATCATTATAATGAAATGAATGGCTAGTAATGAAGGCGATTAGTTTGATTATTGCCTATAGATTTTCTAGAGGATGACATATTTATCGATAAAATCCGTCCAGGAAGATTATCTTAGGCATTGGGTTGGACCGGCGATCGATCTTGAGATATTAAATTTTGTTTCAACTCATAGCCTGTATAATATCAGCTTTCCTTTGATGATGGTTTGCAGGTTGGTAGAACCTTGTAATACATGGCAGCCCTTAAATGTTTGTCGATGAACCTCTTAACTTGTGTAGTACCAAGCTTCCCTGAGACAAATGTTGAATTACAATGCAATGTTTGGCACTATCCATAACTTGTTCAAAGGTCAAAAAATTGACATTAATTAATTAACCCCTTTCAGTCGAATCTTAGTCATCACTGATGGCTCAACTTTCAATGACTTAATTGTCACTGATCTGGAATGTTTTGTTCTTCAGTTCGTAGATTTTTTGTGTCTCATGCTAATTGGTGATAATTTTTCGTTAATAATTAATGTTCAAACTTTGATCACTGCATGGTATTTTTCCGGGGGATTACCTACCCTAGCGACGCATTTTAGGCCGTTCGTATGGCAAATTGGTAGACACGGCCTCAGGGACATTGAGAACGGCCAATGATCCTTGATATATTCTCAATTGTAATCTTATGTTAGCAACCTTCAGCTGCTTCGTGTTGTCATTCTGTGTTGTCAGTTTGGTAGTGATCAAACCCTTAGTTACACGTAGTAACGTTAATTATCACAGCCTTATCTAGTATGTCTCTGTGGTGGAGCACATACCACCAGTAGTGTCAAATTACTGAATTGTATTCTACGTTACTATAGTAACTGAATCTCAGTTGCGTTTGTACGTAGAAGTAGCTTCTATGAGATTTAAGTTTGGGTGCTTTTGTGTTGATTAACACCTGATGGAATCAATGCTTTTTCAATGCGTATCTTATATTCCGCTTTTCCGCAGTTTTGTTGTTTAATCTCATTTTCACTTTGGTCTCAATTTCGCATTACCTGTAACACTGTAACTTGCTTTGAAATGGGACCACGACTATAAACGTGATCTGCTACTTTCAATTAGAACCTGATCGCCAAACCAAAACATGAACTCGGAATTGCCCTGATATCGTAGATGAGTAAATTAAATGAGAAGTCAGTCATACATGCATTTTTAATGAAGAACAAGGCGTTTGTTCTTTGCACTATTATTGGTGGAGAATATTTCTCAACATTCTTTTCAATTCCACAATGCCTATCACTTTCTACAACCCTTTGTTGGTTTATGTATTTATCTCAACAAAATCTTTAGATTTCTCGTATAGTTTTATTTGCCAAGGCCAGCTGAGACTGCGTATATTAGAATTATAGTCTTGAGGATGGTTAAATATCTCTTTTCCAATGTCTACCCACATCATCTCAGTTATTTTCTCTTCAAATGAATAGACTTGTCCCTTTTGACATAGTCTCTTCAACTTTTTTGACACCAATCTCATAGCAAATTCCAAAAAGAACATTCCTTTATTATTCGTGCATGGTGAACTTTGATCGTTTTCCGTTGAATCATGGAAAATGACATGCCATTGAGGATTTTCTCTGTTATATTCGGCTGTCGTCGAATTCTAAATGGTATATCTGTAATACCATCCTTACCTTAATTGCCTTTGGCATTGGCATTCTTTGTTTAATTTGAATGACTTTTGTATTGTCCTAAATTTGACTCATCAATGCTGCTTCATGTGAGCTACGTTCGAGACGGTATTATGTCTGAGTTCTAGCGCTGATGAATGCCCTACCTTCATGCTGTTCATCTCCCTTTACTTGACCAACAATTAATAATTCTTTTATAGCGATATCCCTTCAGCAATACTTACGTGCAGAAACTTACATAAATACAATTAACTACAATTAGAATCACAAAGAAATAAAACCGCTGATCTTACAGAGAGTCATTCTTGCTGAGGTTGACTATCAACGTCAACTATCACCTTTTTAGATGTTTGAATGGCGTAGTTTGTTACCACGCTGGTTTTGAACTATATAACCAATTTCTACACTCATGTCATAATAAAAAGGAATGCAAAGTGATTGGAATTTTTGGTAACTGCGGTTTCTTATTTCCTTACTGGTGTTCCAGAGTGTTACACTGAATAGTTGGGGGGAAGTTGATTTTGCTGGCCCACTTGAACAAGCGCACCAAGCTTTTCATTTGTCTGCCGTATCCTTGATTTTAATCAATGTTTCAGAATCGCTGTCGTCTTGGTAGAACTTTTAGGTTGTTTCCACATTCGCATATTGGTCTCGTTAGTGAGCACTGACAGGATCTCAGGTAACCTCGTTTTCATGATGGTCGCATTTGTGTGAAGTGTTGAAGCAGCTGTTAATTTAAGCGGATCTGAGTTCAAAATTTTCTCAATACTTTTTCTCATTCCATCAAACATCTTATTACGATGTACATTGTTTGGTTTATGCTTGGAACTGTGCAGCCCGAGCGAATTTCTGTGTGTGTATATATGTGAATATAGCCATAAATGTTTGATTGACATCAGAAAGCGAACGACAGCCACATCTGTCAAAATTCTGGTTGTATGTTCTTGTAGAAGCTATTGGTAGCAGGTCTTCTGCCTGACCATGCGCTGAATTCAAGGTTCTTGCAAGCGAAGATAATGTAACTGCGACTGTAGAGATGAAGGTAAACTTTTTGATTATTCATTTCACGGTATCTGTTTACGCAGCCTATCATCAATAGATGCCGAATCGTATCTTATCGTGAGGAGACGATCGATTTTCATCAATTTTTAAAATTCTATTGCTTTTGTATTTTTCCGTAGTATTTTGGAAACAGTATATGTGATATTTACTATAAATATTTGTCAATTTTTGATAGTTAGTTTAGTTAGCTGCCTGATTCTGGTTCCTAAGCCGATAGGTTCTGTTTGGACAGAACTTGTCCAAAGTGAATTTCCTCTTATTTTCAAGGTCAACTTTACGTCTTGTAACACACACACACACACACACACACACACACACACACACACACACACACACACACACACACACACACACACACACACACACACACACACACACACACACACACACACACACATACACACACACACACACACTCACCCATCCACACTCACTCACTCACTCACTCACTCACTCACTCACTCACTCACTCACTCACTCACTCACTCACTCACTCACTCACTCACTCACTCACTTCCCCACCACACACTCACTGTCTCACCCGCCCACCCATTCAATCACTCACTAATGTGCACATGCTCAACAAGATAACAGAAATTCGTTTTTGTGGCAGGGAGGCTAGATGAATAGAGGACAAGTATAGATGTCTAAATTAATAAAAACTAAATCATGGAATTTCACTTTGAACTCATTATTTTTTCTGACACTCATTGTAGCATCAACAAACTATTTTTGGTATCAAACTTTCATATGTAACAATTTCAATTTGAATTGTGATAACTAAATGCAGATAACCAAATACCTGTAACTAAAGTTTAATTTAATACTGATAATTAAGCGATAAATATATTTTGGTAACTGAATAATAACTAAATGCTGGTATTTGCATAGGGAAAGTAAATAACGGTTCGTTGGAAAATATTTATTAAACTCGTGTAGTTAGTTTTATCATCATATTATTTGGTATCAAAAGTTTTTTACATATTCAAAAGGTTTATGATTTCTTTTAAATTTATCATTTGCTACAATGGCATTCGATTTTCTGCTTTTGATAAAATCATATGGGAGATTTGAAGTCTAGTTAGAAGAACCTCGTATTGACTTAGGAATAGATTCGAATCGGAGGCATTGAAAATTTCTGGAGTATTTTAATCTGTATTATGCCGAAGAAGGTCTTCGAATCGGTTAGTAGCTTTCTGCAATTGACCCAGCAGTGCGGTATTTCCAGGCAGTGTATAGTTCTTAAAGGACAGCGTATTCTTGAAATACTGTTAGGATGGCATTTGGTATTACCTGATTAGACATGTGTAAATATCCGAAGAAGCAATCTATTAATAATAATAATAGTAATATAATTTTTCAAACTTCATTTAATTCAATATTTTTACTACGTTACAATCATACACCTCTCTGTAAGGTAGCGTACAATTGGCTATCTGCAACTCTAACAATATACCATGAGTATCTAACAAAAAAAAAAAGAAAGAAAAAGCGCAATGTGCTAGAAAAAGAAAGAGCTAGTGTAGATATGAAATTGATTAACAGATCCATTGCAGATGGCTTTTCACTGTTAAAGTTACAATACAATAAATGCAATAGTTTATTAATTATGGTTAATTGATATATAAATACAATAAATAAGGTTAATTGCGCTGCTCTGCTCTATTAATTAGTAGTGTGTTTGACAATGAAGGAAAAGTTTTGTAGTTCGAACAGTTCCTTATGGTATCTGGCAGAGAGTTAAAAAGTTAAATCTAGAAGGCTTTAATTAGTACGAATAGATTAGTGTTGATTATATATATGAATTAAGGTTTTTTAATAATTTACGTAATACTGTCTTTAATTTATATATATATATATATATATATATATATATATATATATATATATATATATATATATATATATATATATTTCTTACTTTCATAGGTGTTGGACTAACAATTACTTTCAGTTTGCTAGAGAATTTTCCCACTTTTTCGTGCACTATAAAGGACTAAATTCATCATAGCGAATTCGATGTCTCCCTCCTTCCCCCAACATATCTGGTTGATTATAAAGTACATTCTGATTTCGTATAGCCTTTCCGTGTACAACAATTTACGTTGAACCTTTCAATACTTTAGTATGGTAAAACAGGAAGCCTCAGAAACATGTCCCTGCTTTAGCGCTTATAGAGCTTAATGATATTGCAAAATATTGGACAAATTGTAGCGATCAAATCCTCCAAGTTTCTGTCAGTCCTTGTTAGCGCGTCGATGTGTATCCGTAGTGTTCGGGTTACGTTGATCTTTGATTCCCAGTTCCTTGTGAGGCAGACTGGAGAGTCAGCTATTGATGGGAAGCTCTGTTGTTAGCCTGTCTTTCAGCTTTTTCTCTTTTTCTTCTGTCCAACTTCAAGTTAGATTATGAGTCCTATAGACGTCGGGTGAAAAATGTTGTTAGTGAATCGGATATCTGCCACACAAAATGCGTTCATCTCTTTGATCTTGTTTTTGTAATACAGCCTTACTGTATATGATGCTCCACCCTGACCTTAAATCGTTTATTCTCTAATGTTTGATGACCCTGCTATGAAGTTTAGCTATCTTGGAAACGTGGAATAAGATTTCGTCGAACATCGATAGGTGAAAGTGGAGTCTGTATTTATTGTGAAGATCGAAGATGGATCTTGTAAAATAGTATGGGTAAATTAGAGCATTCTTAAAGTAGAGTGGCTTTGATTTTAGGCCATGTTGCCAGAACAGTAATCCTACTATTTATACCAAGAAATGTTACTGTCATGCTCTTGGCATGTTAGCTTATTGTCGGCTCTTAGTTAGCACTCTGCAAGGCCTTCCAATTACTATTGCGTTTTTGAGATACGACCTGTTGCTGATTGTTTTTTGTCATTTTAGCATAGCAGTCCTCGCTGCTAATCTACTCCCATCCTCATCTCCCGGATCTGGCTTCCACGCCACTCTTAAATCTTGCACCTAGTTTATTGTCTCTTCGAATTCAAAGTGACTGTTCTCCCACTACTTATTCATAATGGCCTATTTTTTCAATGGGTTGAAATCCACAAGTTATGTGTGGGTGTTTGTGCTCTGCATGTTAACTGTAGTGTTTCGATATTCTTTGCACTTTTAACATGGACTATATCAAATAGCATATGCGTCTTAATTAGAACGGCTCCCATGTTCATTAAGGGTGCATCACTGAGCTATAACAGTTCCCATGTTTCAATTGGTTTATGAGTATAACATATTATTTGTTGAATGTCTTGTGTTTTGCTGGTACTTATTCTGGTGGAAAAGCCGTGTGTTCACTTTGATGTCGATGATGTTTTATGTTGCTGAGGTAGCGCTTTGGTTTAATTAAAGAGTTTGAAAAGTACAAATGACAGGATACCCGTTTCGCAAGCCTTTACTTGTACGATCAACTTAATAATTCATAAGATATTCTCTTAAGATGCACTGTTTCGGTAGAATTGAAAGCGGGTGACATTTGAGATATTGCAATCATTATCTACCTGCTTTTCTAAACCATTTCATTCTTTATCCTGCAGCTCTGTTGTTCTGTGAATTCTTGTGTGTTTTGCCGTTTTGTTGTCACTGTTCTGTGTTTTTGCACAAGTTTGAATACAGCGCTTTGCCTGTGAGATACTTAGTGATTGCTCAGCAGTAGGTGACCAGTCACATTTTGGAAGAAGCTGTGGTTCTGCTGCTCCACCTCACATATGCTTGGTTGCATTTGTTGTACGGTTGTCAAATAATGATTTCTCATTAATCTCATGGCGAGCTAAGGGTAGGTCTTAATGCTAGGCAGTATAAAGATTCTCTGTTATATTTTGAGTAAGTAGTGTAGATAGCATTTTGCTGATTTCAAAAGAACAGTCAAACATTGAGTTACCGAACGCTGCCTGTAGTGGTAGGAGTTAGCAACATGAAAATGATCGGACAATGAAGTAATTGTACACGCATGATAGCACTGTGGCGTATAACGGCCGCATTGGCTCATAGCATGTAGAATTCAGCTTAGAGTTTTATCTTGAAATGGAATAAATAAAAACACATAGTACAGCTTTATGTATGATCCTCATTGTGGTAAAGATTTTGTCTTATCTGGCAAGAAAGTGAAAAATTCCATTGTAACAATTATGCTGCTCCATAGCGTTTGATTACCTTCAACCTAGCATATTGCGTTATGAAGTAAGCAAAGTAGTTGGAATGTGTTTCCTCAGTTCTATTGGCCTCTTTTTGATGCTGTTATGAATCATACGCTGATATTTCTTCATCGCAAATAGTCTCTCTCTCTCTATCTCTTAGTTGACATCATCCTGTATTCTAATTAGTTTTCAGATCGCAAATTGCTGTTAATCCGTAGAGCTAAAATCTGTTCTTTCTGATTAAGTATTGCTTTATGTGATATGAAACAGAAGTCATAAACGACCATAACTGTGTACTCATCGCAGTGTATAAATCTTTAATTCTATTTCAGCCTTATACTGAGAAAGCTTAAACATCACAGATTTAGATGTTAGACAAAACAGTGCAATTGCGATATCATTGATACTGATCCAATTGGATGATTAGTTGAATAGTAAAGTCCGTTAGACCCAACATGGCGCCATCTGTACGCGGATCTGTGCGCATATACTCTGAAAACATGCTTTGTAGATTATTACTAGTGACGCACTTAGAAAGTCTGGAAGGTGTTAATCAGCGAACGAAAAATGTTTATATGAAGTCTATGTTCATACGACCTAAGCGTTTTTGCGTATGCCAACTGAAATGCCCTATCAAGAAATGTTTTCCATTTCGAGTCAGTGACTGAGAAATTCTTATTGCCGAGTTTAATACACAAATCATCTGTTGAATTTGTTTTTGAATGAGAGCGTAGTCAATGTGCATTCTCATGTCTCGTATGTCTTCATCTATTAGGGAGGAGCAAAAATGCAGATAAATGTTGAGAAATATGTGGGCGTTTTTTGCTTGGCATCGATTACAGAGATATTTTTACTTGCTATGAAATTCCTTATTGTTTATTGCTGCTGGCAATAATAAGGTGGTACAAATGTCCATGCTGTCATTTTTGCTTCAGAACATGATTCTAAAATTGTATTAAATGTGACACTACGGCTTGAAAATAATAAGACGTTAGTATTCGACCAAAATCTCTAGTTAATTCGAAATCTGTAGACTGGAGTGATTATCTTGGAAAGAAACTCGAAGTCAATAACAGAACAAACAATGAATATAAACATCTGAAAGTTGCATTCCTTTGATTCTTGAAATATGCTATTTCATTGAAGCAGTGCCGATTTTTCATATAAATTTCAAAGACGGTTGTCAACGCTTTGAAATGGATGACTTATATTATGTTTTCTTGAATTTTTCTCCAAGACAAGCGAATGATATAACTATTAATAGTGGTGAATCATTGCCGTCATGTTTTCTGTTATATTGGTATGTTATATTTCCTTTCTTTGTTTGTTTACAAAAACAAAACTCATTTAGTATTGGGTAGTTATTTTACTTTGGTATTCCAAGATTGCTTTTGGTATATTGCCAATTCCTTTTCCTTTATTTTGATTTCTGTTGTGTAACCTTTTATAGGCTATTAGCTGCCTAGATACCAGCCAGTTTAATATAGGGTGAAACTGAATTTGATATGCAACTCAATTCTATTCAGCTTGAGACCATACATTGCTGTCGAGAAGCATTTTCTTGGTAATTAGTTACGTTGAGGCTGTGATTCAGATAAATGTTGCACTTGTTGTACTTTGCGTAAACTGGATAGTTAGTTTCTATGCAATGACCTGAAAAGTTATGAGGTGTAACAACATTGGTCATAGTAAATGAATGACCCGAGCAGGATTGGAGCTCACGACCCATGACTCTGTACGTCGAGTGCTCTGCCACTGACCTATCGGGTCGCGCGGCCTTTCAAGCCGTTGCTCAAAGGCAAATCATTTGCTCGCACAGTCTACCGCGCCTCCACATACCTGTGCACTCGACGTACAAAGTCGAGAGTCGGAGGTTCGAGTCCCATTCTGATCACTCATTTCTTCGCACTTTCTCCTCACAAGTTATCCTACACCCTGTTGCCTTTGTATTTAACTCAGACTATGTCATGAGAAAAAGCTCGAGTGATATTGTAAATCACATGATGCATTGAATTATGGGACTGACAAGAATGACTTGTACATAAATGTGAAATTTTTTAAACACACGCATGTATTTCTTTTATTTTGCTATATATTTTCTCTTTGCTGTGTTGTTCCTTTTAGTAAAGTGGATTTTTTATTTTTACCTTAAGGTAGCCTTCAACTATTTGATTCCAGATCTTGTTATGAGTTTGAGTTACTTGGGATCTTCCTTTTGTATCCTAAAATGGTCTTCAGACACGCCGTAGTGAGGACTGTTTCTATGCTAGAGTGCTGCTTTATCATTAACCTTCCTGTACCATTTTTGTTTAAACACTGCTTGGTACATAAGCCTATCATTTGAATGAAGGCTCACATCGTTTGAGTCTTTTTAGAAGAAGTATTTTTGATTGTTGATCATGTCTAGGGCATTTCAGTCTGGTTGTCCAATATCACGTATGAAATACAGGGCTGAATTCCTGGAATAGTGTATCTCCTTGCTGTAGGCAGCAGTATTTCCATTCATTTGAAAAGCAGAGATCTTAGCGCTTGAGCATGAACATAATGAAAGAAGAAAAAAGCCCCTTGGAAGGAAATGCCACCTAGATTGCTTGACACAATATCATGGAAACTGCAAGTTACCGTACATATTTGCAGTTTAGACATTTGAAATGGGCTCCAGTATTGTAACCCTGGGAAATGTATTGATGGTCGTAGTAGGATGGATAGCATGAAGTAGCTCGTGTTAGATTAGCAAAGCTGTAAGTCGATCCGATGAGAGAAAAGTAAACCATATAGAAAAAATTAAGCTGAATTTTTATCATATTTATGATTTTGAATGTACGGTTTTTTCTGATTTATTCATTCAGCATGTTTGTGTTACAAAGTGACCTCATAATGATGCTATATAAGTGTCTATATTAGAATCATTTGATTTTAGTTACACAGTCTTTTTCTAGATCTTCCATGCCTTGAGCACTAAGTTGTGCAGTTTGTTCTGCATTAGTTAAACGTCTTTGTGCTGTTTGTCAATAGGAATATATAACGCGAAATTAAGGAAACTTTTATTCTAATTAACACCGGGATTTTTCAGCATCATTAAGAATGCTCCCAATCTTATACACAGATCTCGATTCCATGTTCAAAGAGCAAATAAGTAGTTAGTGTAGGTGTTGGGGAACGATGGACCGAGATCAACTCCTTGTGGTACTCCAACGGAAAACTGCTGTTATGAAATAAAGCCATCATTTGCTTGAGAAACAGTGTGCCAGTGGTCAATGGTAGGCAGGTTTTGCGGGTGAATCTATTAGCTTTGTTTTAGCATGTTCTCTTTTCAGTCAAAATGTCATACCATTATGAAAGGTTGCATCATTATTGTCGCTCGTTTCTTTAAGTTTACAACCGTTTGAGCAAAATTGTTCTGCGCATTATAAATGCAACGTACACCGCAGAGCATTATCAATCATATATCGCTCCTTAATTCTATGATAAACTTTGGTAACAGTTGGTAGCCATAGAGATGACCTCCCTCAGAAACTTAACTAATTCGACGTAAATCGCCGCCAGTACATCACATGAGCGGCTGTAGGCTACGGGCTCTGCTGCATGACATGAGGCCTCAGGGTTCCGTGTGCGGATGATTGGACAGCCTGCTCAAAGTCCCACATCCATCCTCTGCCTTTTATGTACGTTGTAGATAGAGCTAACACGGCCGCTTTGGAAACATTGTTTGTTTTGGTTGAAGCTGTGGAAGATGGAGAACAGAATAAGCTTTGTTTCTGTCAGATGAATGCCAGTGTGTGCTTAGGATTTAATCTTTCTGTAAATGTGAGTCTGAATTTGGCATTTAAAGGAGCATTTCGAATGTTTTTGTTCTGTGATCCCAAATATCAATGGAGATGAAGACAATTGAAAAATACCAACTCCTTCTTTCCTTTGTTCTAGTAAACCATTTTCGTAGTTCTTAAAATTTTTTCGTTCATATAGTAGGTCTGATCTCCTGACCTTTGTGCTATTAGACTACAAAAGAAGTCCTATTGTCGAATAGCGGTATTATAACCACAAAGCGACTATTACCGATCAAACGTATGGCTTATGACTAGCATAATGTTGTTGTGTTCGTGTGCTCTACATTTGCTGATAGTATGGCATGGTGGATCTGATAAAGTTCCACTTTAAAACTATTGACCACTGGAATTCTACTAAAGCCAGAAGGCCCTGCTGTCAAATCAGCCCGTCGATTGGAGGTAAATCTCTTTCCAGTTTTTTTCCCCCATAATTCTTGTCTGTTTGTTTTCTTGTGATCTACAATTGTAGATAGGGGACGATCTTTGTTATGGTTGAAGTGGCAGCAGGTAGAGCTGAATTGTTCATTCATTCAGTCTGTTCGTAAAATTTCAGTCGAGGTTTCGTTTACATAATGTATTCAATATAGTTTTTTTATGACCGACCAGTCTGAACAAACTTTAAATTTCGATCAAATTTCTCATAGAGATTCCCTGTTTCTGTCTCATCAAAGGCCTGTCGCAAAATAATCCTACGATAGTTTACCAGTGCGAACCAAAAAACCAGAGGAATTATGGATTTTTTCTATTTTTAAACCAGATCATTCGTTTTGCGCAACTTTTTCACCTACACAAGGTCTTTTATCGCTAATTTTGTCGAGTCATTTATATTCCGGATACGATTGTCGCCAGGCATTTTTAAGCATAATATTACGTTCTACCTTTTGGTGCATTTGTGATCAAATTTGTATCATTGAGTGTCATACTCATTTATTTCATGTGTCCTTTGCAATTTAGAGTTTATGATAATAAGTGACACCTGCAGGTTGCCTTAAAGCTTAGTAGGTGTATAATAGTTATCAGGTCATTTGAATTTTAAGTCTTCGGGATTAGCAGGAACTATTTGGGTGTTGCTGTCAGCGTATATGTTTTCCATGCTGTTTTCGATCGTGTATTCTTCGTCCGTGTGCTTTTTGTCTGTTTATTTTTTGTCTGTATATTTTTTGTCTTGTGTTTTTTGGTATGTGTAGTTTCCTAATTGCATACATATTAAAGAAATGAGTGAGAAACTTTAGCCACCAAGCATGGATAAGTTTGTCAAATAAAAATAGGAATCTTATACATAGAAGTTTCTAGAGCAAATGCCGCTTTCATTGGTCTCCAGGAAATAGCAACTTTCTTGCAATCTTTGGATCTTCTATTTTATTTGAGAATCTTGAAATCGAAACCAATAGAAACAAAACCATGGACTAAGAGAAAAATCTCAGCTAGTGTTGTACTGAAGACATGAACACATTAGAAGGCAAATGTTAGTGTGTTCACCTAATGAAGGACTGAGTTTAATCTTGTTTTGTTTGCAAATCCACCGAAGTTCCGTATTTATGTTAGATAAAAAATCTAAGTGAAAACGACTACAAAGTGTGTAGTAGGCTTGGACGACAGAGGACCATGGTGTGGGAAGCTGAGCAGGGGTATCTAGGTAGAACTGGACAATCTCAAGCAACAAAGCCCTACAGGAATCAAACGGATGCTCGATTGTCGTTGCAAAGCATAAAAAATGTCGTTTATTTGTTTGTTCTTCAATGCAATTGCATGTATTGAGACGATCCGAGGCAAAGTGATCTCATGATTTTAAACATAGTTTTATAGTAGTCCAATATAATCGCATGAACTTGCTTTCACATAAAGACCAATTGATAGAAAGTTCCAGATAGTACAAGGCACGTTGCCTTCAAGTTTCCAAACGGTGAAATAGACAAACAGCTGATTTAGTCAACAACCATGTTTTGAGAAATTTTGAAAGGTGAGTCATTCAAGACTTAATTCAAAATTTGATAAATGGTTTGATTAATTTCCAATGTCTGCTTAAATTAATTTCTCATATCAAGTCAAATTTAATCAGTATAGTGGTTCTAATGATAATTTAATGGAGACTTAGCTTATCAGTTCTGAATTTTATTCAGTTGTTTATGAATAGATATTTTGCTTGATAATTTGCATCGCACGCCTCTGAATGCAGATAAGCGTTTTTTCCACCGCTCTTTGATGTTCCTATCAGCTCTTTCACGTCACGAGGATCTCGGTTGCAGAAGATCCCTCCCCCTGTCCTTTTTGTGGCAGAAATAAAAAGGACGAGCCAAGCACTCTTGGGAAAGGGTGGTGCCAATAGTAGAGTAATTGGATTTCTTAGAAAGCTGCTATATACAACAACATCAATCGAGACATTGGCTAAATACCATTTAATAGTGCTGTATTGTTCTACGTGCCACAGATCCTTTGAAAGGGAATATCGTTTTGGCCTCCATTAGAATCTAAGGACAGCAAGATGACGCGTGTCCTCATACAAAACATGCGTCACATTTAGCAGATTGGCTCAATTTCGCTCATTTTCGTGGCGTGCTTGAAACTTATTTATATTGATTTCAGTCAGAATTTGTAGAGAGAATTTCAACGTACACGCATACGTGAATATATACCAAGAATTAGAGATTACTACCAAGGACTTCTCTGGCTTTAGAGCTTTGAGTGTTTGATTACGAATTTTTTAGGCCACACTATAGAAATCTGACGTAACAGGATCTCCTGTAATCCTTTTACTTACTAAATCAAACAGTTAAACATCCTGTGGGCTTCAGAATTCAACCCTAAGATCCTAAATTCTATTTAAAACCAGAGGTTCATATTCAAATTCACACCGATAATATTTTAAGGACCGCAGAGCAGAGAGGTCCTTTTGGGAAATGGGTGAATTTTAGATATCTGCCAAGTTGTGCCACAGATGCCCTCTTCTACTCTTGTAAATAAAATGGACCAAAAATTACCTTAGCGGCTACTAGAACCCTTTATACCGGTGAAATCCATATGCCCATATGTCTTTTTTGAACTCATGAATGTTCTGAAGAAAAGGTGAATATAAATTGCCATATGAAAGGAGGATGTAGATCGTTTGCTGGTAGCTGTTCCTTCCATTTCCACCATTCCCTTGGATTCCCGCTATTACCCCTCCCCCCTTTGATCAAACAACTCTGTGTACCATATCGGTTGTTGAAAAACATCTTCAGATCTCGTCGCAGCTTTATAATGAAAGCCAGAAATCATGCACGCGATTCTTTGATAGAGAACGGCTCTCCCTAATTTGATTTGTTCATTTTGGATTTGGAAAGTCCTTTGTCCTAAATGTTTCAAAGGCAAAGCTCAATGAAATAGCTTAGCAGTGGCAAAGTATTCCGTCTTTATTTTGATTGAATTTCAGCTAGTCACGGAAATCTTTGTATGAACTTTGGTAGCATTGTACTATTTGACGCATGAAAACTTTTACCAAACAACGTTTTCCTTCATTCTCAAATTTTTGAATCATTAAAAGGTGCCGTTCTGTAGTTTGGAAAGCAAAAGTTGATGTACTTTCAGCTCATTATATTGAAATGGGCAATAATTTTAGGCATACCATCAATAAGTAAAGGCTTTTCGTTTGGGAATGGACATCATCTTGTTTGTAGGTAAGATAATTGTACGTATTGAGACAAACTAATTTGTATCCTTGGTGC
The DNA here is from genome assembly GCA_964019165.1 of Mastigias papua. Classification (NCBI taxonomy): domain Eukaryota; kingdom Metazoa; phylum Cnidaria; class Scyphozoa; order Rhizostomeae; family Mastigiidae; genus Mastigias; species Mastigias papua. The sequence continues at coordinate 22,261,906 of OZ025267.1, forward strand.
CATTAAATACCAGCTACATTTTCAATACGAGGCAGCTGCTTCGTAGTGGAATTTTTAATTGTTCTAAATTTCGCCAAATTGTTAGGTATTTCGCGTACGAAATAGAAAATCTCCGCAAAATATTGTACTTTAGGATTGCTCGTTTGGTCGCGAAAACATTACGAAATAGTACATCTCGAAGATATTTCTCATGATTTATTGCGTTCAAGAAGTCTTTCCAAATCCATGCATAGCCATGCTTTCAGATCTTCTTCGTTGCACTTTAGATAAAACCTTATTTGATTTTAGAGAAATCAGTGAAAGGAAAATTGTCAAATGAATGATCAAATCACGATTTGAATGAAAATTTTTCAAGATCTGTTGCTTAATTGGACAATATGTTGGATTGACCCACTTGCGACTAGCATATCTGCCATTATTTCCAGCTTTTGATTCTGAATGGAAATCTCTTTCTCATTTCGATACGTGATAACTGTAAGACATAGCTGTTTATCTTAAGTTTAACATAGTTTACAAATGGCTGAATTTTGGTTTTATACCTTTTTTTAAAGGTCAATTATGTCAAGGTGTCTTAAGCAAGTGATTTTATAGGACTTGCTGTCCCGCGGGTCTTTGAGTCTATTTGGTCATTTTAGTTTACTGGGACAAGAATGAGAGAGGATTAATTCCATGGAATTGTTAGCAGTTCGAGATATTGCTGGATTACGCTGTTTAATATATTTTGTATAACTTTGTTTTGCCTTGCATTCTCTCTCTGAACAAATTTGTAAAGTTGGTGCTTTTTAATTAAAACACTTTTATTCTGATTTTTTGTTTCTGATTATTTCATTACGCAACCGCTTGCAGCTTAAGAAAAACGCAGGATAATATTATTGATGGGTATTTAAATCAAACTCTCTTATATTGAATTGAATGAATTGAATGTTGTTTGCTGCCCGTTACCTAACCATGATACAGTGCTTTTAAAAATGCAATGGTATTGATATTTCAAATAGCTGCAAGAAATAGAGTTAGAAGTCAATGATCTTGAAGTCGAGTGGTATTAGTTTTGTCAGTTTGTGGTTACTGCAGTTTTGAAATTTTCTTACGAAACAAACAATGAAGTATGCTGAGAAATGGATGCAGACCTGTGAAATTTCACGAAAGAGGAGTTTCTTGTTAGAAATTTATGTGGGTGCTTGGATATTTTCCTTCAGGCTCCACCTATAAATCCGTTATGGATTCGATGATACCATTAAGATTTGATTAGTGCTAGGCCATTCTTCAGTTGGAGTGGAGCAGTGGCAATACATACTGGAGCAATTAAAGTCGGAAATGCATGCTTATCAAGAAGGCTAGACACGAAACTAATTTCCTAATGTTTACAATTCTGTATTGTAGCATGTTCCTGTAGGCTTCTTCGCAGCCTCTTTAATTGTTAATCTCAACGCCAGTGCAACATTGGTAAACGGCCATAATGAAGACTGGGTGGAGCTGCTTCAGAAGCAATGAGTTTCCCTAGCCGAATTAACTTCCACGTTTAAAAATATATTTTCGATTCTTCTTTACTCCCTGTTAATCTAAATGGTTACATTCATGTGTTCGATCTAGTCTTGGGCTGTGGGAGTTTTAGTTTATATACGCCATGCCAAATCGGTAGTCAATATCTCCGTCCTCCCTGCAACCTGTCGTTATATGTTATCCACGACTTTGTTCAGTACATCATTGAATGGCGTCCCTTATACCATGACCATCAAAGGGTATAATTATGTGTGAAATAGCTTGCTGGTCCCTTGACCCATGTGTGTTATGACGTCATAGTAGGCCCCTGTCCTCTTTAAACTGGCATTGCGCTGTGTTGTGATAAGTATCTTATTCGAATTGCGAAGTTATTTGTAAACATATCTCTATTTTGTTTTGACAAATAATCTCATGATTTATTGGGATGCATCATCTTACGATATCCTGTTAGTGTGTTGGTCAATAGCCCTTTTATTATCTCACTCCCTTCCTCTTCTCCCGTCGTGCTTTTCAGCTTTGCATTAAAAGTGGCTTAAGTTCATTTGTTGAAGAAAATCTAATCTACTCGCCTAGGTTTTTCACGAAAACACGTTTTTGAAGCTTTGAATTTGACTGCAGCATCGTTTGGTTCTACACCTCAACGTATATGTCAATCCATCGTTTTATTTCACTTTGTTTACATCAATATATTGCTTCTTTTTTGGTTCAAATGTCGTGGAAATTGTCTTTGATCGAAAAGATGGCAGTTTGAGAAAAACAAGACCCACTCGCGCCCATCCTGTGCTCTTTAGAATTATTAAAATAATTTTTGTATACGCACCAGGAGTAAAGAAGACCGCCATAAGTTTTATCCTAAGAATGAAAAGGGGTATATTAGCATGCAAATTCAATTTTGTTACACAATAGACTCTCACCGAAATCCTCTATTTAGAAACTCAAATGGAAATTAAGTACAAACACCTAATGGCATGTTAGTTGTATGTTATATTAGTTCAAGCCCTGTTTGTGTCGAGTTCGTTGTACTTTGTAGCAGAGTTTATTATTCTCTCAAGTTTAATGCGTGATTCTCAAGGTATGTTGATTACATCTTTTCGGGTCCTATAATTTGTATCGACTGCACCGTGCATGTTATTGATGTATCTGAGTCACCGTTTTGTTAGCTAATCGTTCTTTTTCTTTCCGCTCGGGTTAAAATCAAGATATTACTTTCGTGATGTTTCAAGTTATATCGATTAAATTGCAGCATGGCGTAATATGCTGCAGAGCAACTTCTCGTGTATCAGAGTCTTCTGATTCTGTTAGATACCTGCATTTCTGCATTGTAGGAAACCATATTACTTTGTGTTGCAGAGAATGTATCGCGTTTACGTGTTTCATTCTTAAACATTTCGAAGCATGAGTATCTCAAAACCTTATTAGTTTAGGGCATAAATCAATTGCACATATTTGTAGAGGGAATGTGTTAAATTTTGTCCTAGGTTCCAGCCCTTGTAGACTTCACCTTTAGACCTTCTATTTGCATGAAACAAAGATTTTGTAGCACATCACGCATTTGGCGCAAGGTAGCAGGATTTGTAAGTTTCCAAATCAGAGTTGCAAGGAACCTTTCGATCAACATCTTATCATCGTTGAACAGGTTGATGCAACTGCACCATTTTGACAATTGAGCACTTTGCCTTGCTACAGATCTAGATGATTGCGTTGATAGAGAAAGGGAAGTAGCAGCCAAAGAATATTTCATATAAGCGAATTATATTGGAGAATGATATGTCTTTCTTTAGTGAACGTGACGTGAAGTTTGATATGTGCTTTGGTCAACGAGTCATAATTTGATCTTTCACATATGCTAGATCTATAACAAAAAAGTCGTTCATTCTTTTGAAAATAGTCAACCTAACCGGATCAAGTGCTTTATGTGGCTGAATTCGTTCAGACAATTTCCAGGTAAATACGAAATCGACAAGAACTTTCTGTTGGTCTATTTGTGTTAAAGGAACAACACACATAGGAGCAGATGCCTTAAAGCTACGGCTCAAACTTATCTGCTCATCCCATTGCTCAAATATTTGCATTCAATCATTTCTGCAATGAATCAGTCCTACTCCTTGCCTCGGGATAAAACGAGTATTTTCCTTTGCTTTGACATATTGGATTTTTTTAAGTATTAACTAAAAGCATAGTATTGTATTTCATATTCTCGAAGAGATCCAAGCGCCTTTGCCCATAAATATATCGTATGCAAATATCTGTCAAGGATAAATAGTCAAGAATAACTATTTTTCACTTTTATTTCTGTTGAATTTATGGTTTCAATAAGAGAGTAGTTTGTAGTTTGTTATATATTCGTGATGTATATATTTATTTTTAGCTATATTTGTATTAATGTATTTTTTACCTTAATATATATGTTATATATACATATATATATATATATATATATATATATATATATATATATATATATATATATATATATATATATATATATATATATATATAAACATAAATATATATAAATATATATATTTATATATATATTTATATATATATACATACATACATACATATATATATATATATATATATATATATATATATATATATATATATATATATATATATATATATATATATATATATATATATATATATATATATATATTTATTTATGTATTTTCTGAGATTTCACATTTTGCTTGTTTTGCACAGTAAAAGCGGTATTCCAAAGATCCACTGACAAACAGCGGTGGATTTATTTCCCCGTATTAGCATTATATTCAACAGTTTTAATTAACTGACATGGTTCTGCTCGATTTCTTAGTTCAAGGACGTCCTTATCCAATAATTTTTCTCTTTTGGCGGCAAAGTGAAACAATGGTTATATACCAAAAGTATTAAGATTAGGCAGTGAATAAGTTAATTATGATGGTTTTGTCTGGTTGCAATGAGAACATTTGATCTTGCTTTGAAGTTGTCTGTTTAGACCAGATTTACCACGTAATTCACATAAACCAGTTTTGATAACATTATACCAGTTGTATGCGTGATTTTTCTTTTCATGCTTTTCATGATTTTTCTTTTAACTATTACCTCATAT